>OZ005653.1:136566417-136606417 GCA_963930645.1 Salticus scenicus | reverse complement strand
TATGTCTTCTGACCATATTACTTCCAAAATATTTTATAATAGTCAGGGGTGGTCCGACGGAATTTTGACACCTGTGCGAGTATCCATTTCAGCCCCCCCCCAATCTCAAAAAAAGGTGGCTGCAATTTAGTGGTCATAAATTATGCAGATATATTATACTTTCTTCTCAAAAATCTCGTGTATTCATAGGAAAAAAAAAACTAAAAGCAGTCTTTGGGGACTGCTGATAGAAGTGAAAACTAAGTAGCTTGTGAATTGTATCGTCAAGCTATTAGATTATTATTTTTGGTTTGTAAAAAAGTGTCTATGATCTGTATTATATGATTCGGCACAATATTTGTAGCTACCCATATTAAATGAACTAAGCCTTATATTAAGTAAAAATATTGATTACTTATGAAATTATTTTAATTAGTAGTTGAGATACAAAAGAAAACCGATTCAGGAGACCTCAAAACGTGTAAATCAGGTGAAATCACGAATTCCACTTTCGATAATATAAAAGAACTTTAAAATATCTTTCGAATGATGTATTAAAAATAATTTAATCATAATTAGAATTTGAAATACTGAAATTTTAAAATATTACAGCGCCATCTGGTGGCATTAAATTTATGTAATCTACTGTTCGATTCCAAATCAACAAAGCTTTCTAATGATGTATTACATATGAAATTATTTTAATTAGTAGCTGAGATACAAAAGAAAACCGATTCAGGACACCTCAAAACGTGTAAATCGGGTGAAATCGAATTCCTCTTTCGATAATATAAAAGAACTTTAAAATATCTTTCGAATGATGTATTAAAAATAATTTAATCATAATTAGAATTTGAAAATTTAAAATATTACAGCGCCATCTGGCGGCATTAAATTTATGTAATCTACTGTTCGATTCCAAATCAACAAAGCTTTCTAATGATGTATTACTTATGAAATTATTTTAATTAGTAGCTGAGATACAAAAGAAAACCGATTCAGGAGACCTCAAAACGTGTAAATCAGGTGAAATCTCGAATTCCACTTTCGATAATATAAAAGAACTTTAAAATATCTTTCGAATGATGTATTAAAAATAATTTAATCATAATTAGAATTTGAAATACTGAAATTTTAAAATATTACAGCGCCATCTGGCGGCATTAAATTTATGTAATCTACTGTTCGATTCCAAATCAACAAAGCTTTCTAATGATGTATTACATATGAAATTATTTTAATTAGTAGCTGAGATACAAAAGAAAACCAATTCAGGACACCTCAAAACGTGTAAATCAGGTGAAATCGTATTCCACTTTCGATAATATAAAATAACTTTAAAATATCTTTCGAATGATGTATTAAAAATAATTTAATCATAATTATAATTTAAAATATTGAAATTTTAAAATATTACAGCTTCATCTGGTGGTATAAATTTTTGTAATCTACTGTTCGATTCCAAATCAACAAAGCTTTCTAATGATGTATTACTTATGAAATTATTTTAATTAGTAGCTGAGATACAAAAGAAAACTGATTCAGGAGACCTCAAAACGTGTAAATCAGCTGAAATCTCGAATTCCACTTTCGATAATATAAATTGGTAAAAAATATGTTTCTTCTCATGGAAAGCCTTAGCTGACGATGACACGAGTTTCATGATTTTTGTTTACCTAAAAGTGCTCATTGCACCTGAAGAAGTTTTCACTTCAATTGGAAAACCTTCGCTGACGATGACACGAGTTTCATGATTTTTGTTCACCAAAAGTGCTCAACGCGCCTAAAGAAGTTTTCACTTCAAAAATATATATTTATTTTTATAGAATATGATAAGACAGCTTTTCAATCTCTAGTGTTTACCTAGTAAAATTATTTAAGAAATGCATTTTAAAGTTTCGAGTTTTATTTGTAAAAACAGCATAAATCAGCTGAAAGCTGCCATCTTGAGATATTTTTTCTTAAAGTACTTGTGACTTTATAGAAAAGTGAAAAAAAAATTTCTTTTTTTCTTTTTATTCTTTATGAGTAAACGTACCAACCAAAAACTTATGTATACAAATAAGAAGGTTAAAGTTGTTAAAAAATCGGGTGATATGAAATTTCCAATCCTAAATTCAGATATTTTCAACATTTTGTATTAAACTAGACAGCCTTCACCCCCCTTAGCAGTCATTATTTCCAAATGAACCTATTTTCAAACTTGCTGCTTACGTATTATCCTGGCAAGCCATATACGCCAACTTGAAAACAGGGGCGTGTAATTGATGGAGAGCACTTTGAAAATGCTCTCTCTTCTATGAAGATTCAGCACGACAATGAAAGACACAGAAAAATTATGCTAGTCCTAGTCTGCACCCCTGCAGCTGATGATAGTCACCTCGGGGTGAGTGTGAGATACTCGGAAGAAATCATAAAACTGTCAAAGAGAAAATTGTTTCGAAGACAGGAATATAAGGAATTGGGGGTGGGAGGTGGATAGTGGGTGTTTCGGTTTCATCTTCTCTTTGCAGTGGAATTGTAAATAAAAAAGTAAAAATTGTAAATGAAAAAATCCCGAGAAAATTTTCGTCCTTTTAGCACCCTTTCATTTGTGCATCGAGCTAGAGCCCCGTGCGACCGCACACCCCTTGGACCGCCCCTGATAATAGTCGATACTGGAAGGTGGAAGTCATGTGGTTGTTAGAAACAAGATTAAAAAATAAATTGTGCAAGTCGTATTATAAAACATAGTATGAAGCAATGCTGAAGTTATTTTAGATTGAATCTCAGGTAGAATATTAGATCAGTTTAGTTGGCGCTAGAGTCCTGCTCGGGTCGGGTAACCCGACAGATGAATTTTAAATCAACCTGACCCGAAAAAAAAAAATTCATCAACTCAAAACCCGACAAAAAATTTTCATCAACCCGAACCTGCAACAGAGAATTTTTTCGACTCGAAACATAAATCAACATTACTTATTCATCTAAAAGTCATGCAAAACAAGGTAAAATGATATAACATGATATAAAATAAAGTACATTTTCATTATCACACGGCTGGTAAAAAAAAAAAAAAAAAAACTAGTATGATGTGGCCACCACAAGACATTCTTCTATATTTTTCTGTCAAATTCACTAAGTGCGAATAATTTATTAAAACTATTATTAAAAAGTTTAACGTGATGAATGCATATGCAAATAATTATCATCTTAGGGAAATCTAACACTAAATATCCAAAGAGAGACAGTTTTATCGTCTGTAAATAACTAGAACAATGCGTTTCTATAATGGTTATCTCGCATATCATGGTTTGTACAGTTATATGGCATAGAAGTTGAGATATAGCCATTCTGTTATCGATGAAATTTGCAGTATAGCAGCGCCACCTATTGGCCGACAGGCATTCAAACTGAGTCAGCATAATGTCTCATAATCGCTTTCTCACATATTAAGTTTTGTTTGATGATACACAATAGAACCTGAGATATAGCTTTCCTTGTAATTGGGGAAATCGCTGAGTATCAGCGCCACCTGTTGAGCAGTTTACATCAAAAACTGACAGGCACTAATATATACTAAAGGGCACCTACATACAAATTTATATGCAATTCTGTGCAGTAGTTCTTGAGATATAGACTTTCCGTAACTGTGGAAATTTCTGTGTAGCAGTGCTACCTGTTGGTTGATAGGCATTCAATTTCAATCAGCATAATATCGCATATTAGTCTTCTCACATATCAGGCTTTGTTGGATTATACGCAATGAAACCTGACATGTAGTCTAGACCTCTCAAAATTTGTAAAACCGTCGAAAATTTTTACTAATCCAATACTTTCTTCGATTGAATCTAGAAAAAAATAAAATAAAATGTAATTACTTATTGTATGGAGTTAAAAAAAAAACTAAAGAAAAAAAAAATGTTTAATAATAATGTTTGAACATTTATGTGAGTTGTGAACTTGAAAATTGCAAAAATATGCTTCATTTTCAGTGCTAGTAGTTCGTTTTTTAATGCTTATATTCTGAAAAAAAAAAAAAAAAATCTATATATATATCTTTATTTATTGCTTTTGTTCGACGTGAATGTTTATTATAATTTGGGTAGCAGGGATATATGATTTGCAACTAACACGATTTGACCCTTTTTAGAAAATGTCTGTGTGTGTGTGTGTGTGACAAAATTTTGTGGGAACTGTATCTCAGAAACTACTGCACAGAATTTCATACAAATTGGTATGTAAATGCACCTTGACATAAATTAGTGCCTATCAACTTTTGGTGAAAAATTGTCTTACAGGTTGTGTTGCCATCCTGCTTTTTCTAAATTTTTAACATGATGATGTAGGACAAAATTTTGTATAAATATGCATAAAGAGAATTATTATTTAATAATCATTATGAAATTGACAAGAATTATTTATAATAGAGATAGTTGACTGGGAAAATATTTTTGTATGTGTCCCCTCGCCACCCCCCTGGGGGGGAAGTCCCCCCTCGAGGGGAGTAAATTTTCAAGATGGGCATCTTTCAAAAGGTCTCATCAATACCTTTAAAACAAATGGTTGAACTATAAATCCATGATAATTTAAAACAAAGTTATCGATTTTTTTTACTTTTAACAAAATAGAAAAAAACTTAGAAAAAGAAATCGTATTTTTTTTTTTTTTTTTTTTTTTTTTTTTTTTTTAAATATTGAGGACTTTTTTTTTAAATGGACTTTTTTTTATATTTAGTGTTATACTACTTCTCTAATATGGAAATAGTCTGCATTATCGTGGAAGATAATTTTTTTAAATAATAATTTTAATAAGTTATTTTTACTGCGTGAATTTGTATAGGAAAATATAGAAGAAAGTCATGTGGTGGCCACAACATACTAGTTTTATATAGGAATTTTCGCTAGTGTTCGGACACTTTGTTACCGACTGTACATGTATTTCATTGAAATGATAAAAGCTATTTGTTTTTGCTGATATGTTTTACCGGTTAAAAAAAGTAGGCTATCAACGAAAATTAATTTTGCTCAAAATAAAAATTTGCCAGTTTGATTTCTTACTCATCAAAAGCCCTCGTCTTTGGTTTTCACTTCACATTAAGTCAAATTTTATGATATTTTATCATAAGATTTTTTAATTTGAGAACACATTCTTTCTGTGTGTGAACTTCAGCAAATAGGGAAAAAAGATATCAATTCAAAATAATACTTGAACTTTGTATTTAAGTATTTATAAATTGTGAAACAAACAAAAACATATTTAGGTAGAGGCAGCGAGAACTGTTTATTTGATTTAATATGGTTTAGTTAGCTATAAGCTGCATTACTGATAATTTACTACCAGAGTTTTATAGTCAATCTTCTTAGTATATTTTATTAAAAATTCGTGACAATTCAGAATTGCCGAAGAGCATACTTTTTTTTTTTTTTTTTGCCATTATTCATAAGCAGCATTTTTTGTCATATGTTTAAGCAATTAAAAAAAAAAAAAAAAAAAAAGCATACATTTCTACATAAAAATAGTGGTGGAAAATATACAGGTGGTGGCAACCCTGCATATTTGGAAATAAAAGTATGAGCAATGACAAACAAATTAAACTGATGAACATATTTCAACTGCATTGGGAAGTTAAAAAAATAAACTTTCACTCAATACACCATAAAAGTATATAAACATAAAAAAATGTGTGTTAAGTTTTATTTGTATAAGGGAAAAAAGAGAAATTTTTGGAGGGGGCGACACACCCCCTGAATATTTTCAGTGGTGGTGCATGCTTCAGTGCCAATGCATGTTAACGTAAATATTGTGACAATGTAATGAAAGTATTAAGCCATTGTCTTGTGTACATGCATAAAACTGATCCATACCTATTAAAAAAATTATGTAGCTGTAAGTATATAACATACAGATTCTTTTATTATATTAAGACATTTTGTTGTTAAATTTGATTATACAGGGTTCATAATCAAATATGAAAAAAAATTTCCCTGAGTTTTCCAGACAATTTTAAAGAAAATATTAGCAATATATTACAAGAAATACTCCTCTAGAGAAGTGAAAATACTTCTAATTCCATTGTATGATGTCATATTACTGCCGATCATGACAAATTTACATGGAAATCATTGCTCACATGCGTATTTTCACAATACTTAATTATTTGATTCAATATGAAGGCTAAACAAGGAAATTATATTACAGGGGTGATTGTGACTCAAAGGTAAAAACCCTGAAAATTAGAGCCTCAAATTAGAAAAAACTCAAAATATCAAATAATACTCAAACTATTTAGGCCAGAAGCCCTGAATCTTTTTACATTTCATTCACATATCACCTGGATGACATATGAACAACCAATGAAAACAAAAAATAACTTTATAGGAAATAAAATATACACATGGGTTAGAGTAAAAACCCTGAAATCAGGGGTAAACCCTGAACACAAACACCCCTGATATTATGAGAAAAAGGAAATTGACGTTTTTCCAGGTGTTATGATCAATTTTCCCTGATGATGTATGAATCCTGTTAAAAATATTTGTATTTATCTAAGAGAAAAAAATAAATAAATAAAAAGTTCTTTATTTAATGAATAAATTTTTAAAATATATAACATTGCATGACTCTATAGGCCTATTTAAAGCTATCAATTAACCTTGCTGTGGTAAATGTGATCATAAAAAAATATAACTATAAAACAATTGATTTGATACAATAATAATAAGTAGTAATAAGTGCCCGAATTGCATTTTATGTTTAATGAAAATTTTATAACCAGTACCAGTGAAATCTCAATAAAAGATATTTTAATAAATATCCATTAAAATGTTTGAAAATGTGTTAAATAAAGAGAGTCTAAAACTTAATTTTTATCTCTTAACCAAAACGCCAATAATATGTACTATGTATGGAATACACACTATCAAAAGAAAAGGTTATTTAAGTATATATATATATAATTTGAATAACTTAATTCCTTTCTCTCTTAATTCCTCTTTTAATTCCCCATCTCCATGAATCTCTTAATCCTGAAAATCGCTTTTCACAAACAAAATTCATGGCAGTTTTTCATAATATGCGTTTTAAGAGTTCATAGGAAAAATGAAAAATTTTTCAGAACTAGGTAAGGAACATATTTTTATCATGACTGACATATCTCCATTTCTTTCTATCCTCACTTGCAATATTAAATTTCCATGTATTTGTTGCACGGAGGTTTGTTGTTATTTTCATATCAGCGTCCTTTGTATGAAGAATGCTGATTGGCTGAAAGAAGGGCGCGACGTTTTCGGAGTCTTGATGCGGAAGACGCTTGCTTAAGTGTCTAGGCGCATGCGTGAAGTGACGTACTACCAGCTTATCTAAAGAACCAATCAGAGGAAAAAAGTTCCCTTGTTACTGTTCTAAGTTTAATCGTCCGTCCTCTGTTCTCGAAATTCAATTATATGTTTTGATTTATTGTTGGTTTAGCTATTAGGAATGTCTAATACTAAGCTAAGCTGAAAAAAAATGTGTTTGTGAGTTTGATTTGAAATGTACATAATGCTATTTTGTGCTTCACAATAATTTAGAAAAAGTGCGCCCGCTAAATTCCCCAAAAAGCGGCAAGTTTTTTACTAGAAATTCTAAGACACTCAGAAAATTGTTTTTATTCATGTGGTGCCCACGTCAAACATTTCACTCCTAACTATTTACCAAGAAATATCATCATTTCTCATATAAAAATAAAAACAACAAAAAAATTACTTTAAAACTTTTGCATCAAAATGGATCTCGATATTAGTCCGCAATGTCATGCAGCGGAAGAGGCATATGTGTGTGAGATATGTTCTAAAAGATTTTCTCTTAAAGGGAGTTTTATTACGCATCTACGCATCCATACAGAGGAAAAACCATATGTGTGTAAAGTATGTTCAAAAAGGTTTACTCAAAAGGGAAATCTAATTACACATAGGCGCGTTCATACAGATGAAAAGCCATACGTGTGTGAAATATGTTCGAAAAAATTTTCTGTAAAATGTAATCTAGACAGACATTTAATCATTCATTCAGAAGAGAAGCCATACGAGTGTGAAGTATGCTGTAAAACTTTCTTTTCTAACGATTTTTTAAAAAAACATTTGCTCATTCATAAAGGAAAAACATACGTCTGTGAACTATGTTCTAAAAAATTTTCTAGATTAGAATATCTTAATAAACATCAACGTATCCATTCAGGAAAAAAGCCATATCCTTGTGAATTATGCAGCAAGAGATTTTCTAAAAAGGATGTTCTAATTAAACATCTACGCACACATACAGGAGAAAAGCCGTACGTGTGTGAAGTATGTTCTAAAAGATTTTCGGTAAACGTTAATCTAACCAATCATCTACGCACTCATACAGGGGAAAAGCCACATGTGTGTGAAATTTGTCAAAAACAATTTTCTAAAAGGAACGATCTAATGAGACATGCACGCACTCATTCAGGGGAGAAGCAGTATGTTTGTGAAGTGTGTCTTAAAAGATATGCTTATAAGGATAGTTTAAATAAACATCTACGCACTCATTCAGAGGAAACGTCGTAGGTATTTTCTAAGGAATAATCTCTAATTATTGTATAGTCAGATGTGTGTGAACAATACTGTTAATGATTTTTTTCTTAAAACAGAAATCGAGAGGAAAATTTACATGTTTGTTTGAAGAAGAAAAAACTTTATATTTCAAATAATTCCCATATATTTTTTAATATATCAGTTGAAACATCTTACTAGGAAAGTACCTGGATTTATCAAAATTTAGATCTTAATGAAAAATGTATCGTTAGAAAGAATTTGTTATACTTACCTTATTATAACACCAGTGCAATTATGCTTTGAAATGAATCATTCGTGAGATGTGTTCTATTTCTATCAGTTATCTGACGCCAGTGAATAAGATGTCATTAAATAAAAAATTTCATGGAATAAAAAGTAATATCTGTGGTAAGTTTTGTCAAGTATAGGTGCTGATAGAATATTTTTTCCGACAGTATACACTCTCAGTAAATCGATTTCTTTGCAGTTACTCCAAGTACCGGTTCTTTAACCCTCCGTCGGGTGCACCCTGTCTGAGGGGCCCGTTCTGGTTTTTATTCTCTAAATATCCTACATATGATTTTTAATTCAAAAACACCCATATGGTGACCTTATTAGGAGTGAATAGAAAGTAATAAACGAAAATTTGAGGCATAAGTATGAATTTATTAATTGTACTACAAGTATTTTAACAATAAAGTATTTACCTGGCCCTTCAGGTAGGGTGCGTCCAATTTTGTTCGTCCTACGGGTGCGCCTTTCGTAGGGTTAGGAAAAGCACACCATTTGACTGTACGATGCACAGTTTTTCTATTAAAGATTTCTGAAAAGTGTGCGAATAATGTTGAAAATCGGGAATGAAGACTGATTGTATGCCATATAATACATACATAATGGTTCCAGGTCGTTAAATCCGGTTTACGGAAATTTCGCCCCCAGCATCTCGCCCCCGGCATTTCGCCCCCGGGAAATCTCGCACCCCGGAAATTTCGCCCCCGGAAAATTCACCCCCGAACAGTGGATTTCGCAAATTTCGCCCCCCAGCGTCTCGCTCCCGAGTTGTGAAAAATATATATGTAATGACAAATAAAAATATAAATATACCTGTAGTGATTCTAGATATATTTCTATTTAATTCACACGATTTTCTCTTTTAATTTGAGTATAAAATATATGAATTAAAATAAGGTTTTTGAATGCAAAAATTGTTCGATTAATTTTTTATTGCTGTTAATTAAAAGAAAGTTTAAGTGTGCAGTAATATTATTTATTTATTTATTAAATTTTAAGTGCACACATAATAATTTTATTAATTTATCATATAATATTTTACTTTGTTTCATTTATTAATTGATTTGATCATTATTTATAAATAAGGAAATAAAATTACAGAAGCAAGAAATTTTCGTTACAGAGGCAAGATTTTTTTTTTCACATTTGACATTTGACATTGTGAGATTTTTTGTTTTCATACAATGCTTTTTTCTATGGAATTTTGACTCTTTTTTCCCCTGTTTCTATGCATTTTCAGCCTTTATCCCTCGTTTTCTACATTCTAAGGTGCGATCCGAAAATTCGATATCGATTTTTCATCTGATTTATACATTTTAAGGCCTCCTGAGTCCAAAAAAGTAGTTTATTTCTGACAGCTGGTAAGTGTGTGTATGTGTGTGTGTATATGTATATGTATGTATGTGTATGTATGTGCAGAATCTTCTGGGTATCATATCTCTGAAGTTAACAAAAATAGAACTATGAAACTTCAGATCTGAAACAGGTCTGGTATACAGATAAATTTTTCAAAATTTGGGGAAAATTGAAAAACCGGAAATGGGACAGCGGAAAATGGAAGTCTCGCATATCTCAATAACGGTTCGACGTAGAACGTTGCGAATTAGTGTAAGGGTTTCTTATAACATCTAGTTTTGCACCTCTCTTTTTGAACTTTATATAATATTCCGTTTGGAGATATTTAGGAGTATTATATTAATAATGACCAAGAATACAAAGGTTTATCCATTAAATATGACCTACCATTATAGAGGTTTTAAAAGAAGGTGATGACAGAGCTCGTAATGATATTATTATGAAGTTGAAGACATTTTTGCGTGCAAAAAGTAATTTGTAAAGACGTAAGCAGGTTCTTGTCGACAAATGCACGTTATTTAATGAATATTCAGCCCATAGACAGAGCTCGTAATTTTATTGTTGCGAAAGTTGTCGACATTTTAGCGTTTCGAATTTGATTCTTTAAGATAGAAATATGTTCTAGTCGACGAATGGATTTTATTTATGAATATTCAGCCCGTAGATAAAGCCGGCAATGGTATCGGTAAAAGACGAATTGTTTGCTAATTACGAAACAAACGAAAACATGCTTAGTAAGCGAACATTATTTATTTTGGCTTAATACAACTTAATTAATTATATGATCCATTACTAATAAATAGTGTAAAATAATAAATATAAACCCATAATTAAACTTTCTATGCTCTATTAGAGTTGACAGTTACTTTTGGAAATGTACTCTATTGCAAACAACCTCAGTTTCGATTCTCAGTTCTTAAACCCTTTGAGGAGCAGAGTTGGTTGGTTGGTTTTTATGTCGCACTAGTGCTGTGCAATGGGCAATTGGCGACGGTCTGGGTCTCGCCCCTAAAGGTGGTCCGAAGTCATGACATAACATCTTTGACCTCCACGGATGGTATTGGGAAGCAGAGTAATTTTGCTTATTGAAAGTTAAAAACGACCAGAATTTACGAACGATGTTAAAAAAGAAATAGTAAATCTTTTTAGCGTGAATGAATATATTCAATATTCATTCACGCATATTTTTATCGTCATGCTGTTTGTGAACTCTTGTTATGATTAAAATCAAAACATATATCAATATTGTATAAACTTCATATTCTTATACAACAAATTATTACATGATAAAAAGAACGAATTTTTTCTATAACATGTTTTTAAATTTTCTGTTGAATCATATAAATGCCACCGAAGGCAGTGGGGACCCGAAGTATTTGGCTAAAAGTAACGAAAAATGCATTGTCACCGTGTTCTGAGCTATTCTGAAACTCTCAAATGTCTAGCTAGTCGGGAAGTAACATGGTTGTTGAATCATATAAACGATGCCGAAGGTAGCGGAAGCTCGAAAAAATTGGTTAAAAGTATTAAAAAACTTATCAGTCATCATATTATGAGCTTTTATAAAAATTTCGAATTTCTAGCTAGTCGGAAAATTATACGATTGTTGATTCGTAAACTGCTGTTTGTAAAAAATGCAACACCAAGAAGGAATGAAAATATCATAATGATATTTATTGGGCATATACATTATAGTAAAAAGAACAATTGATGAAAATTTCAGAAAATTTGGAGTAACATGTACTGAGAAAACAGTACATAAAGTATCGACCTCTGTGAGCAACAACTGCACTTATCTGCCTAGGCATTGAATCAAACAGCGATTGCATGACATGTACGGGTAAAGCACGTCATGAAGCTTCCACACGATGCCGCAATTAATCGATCGTAGTTACTGGTGAGTGGTGGGGGCGAGTCGCTTTTCAACAATTAAACAGTAATTTTCATTGGTGCAAGATCAGGAAAACGCACTGTCCAGAGAAACAGTCGAACATATCCTGCATCAAGGATGATCCGGACAATACTTACAACTTGCTGTCGTGCATTGTCCTGCTTAAGTATTGCGTTTCGTAGAACTTGAATTTAGGGCAGAGTGAATTAGGGCCTTAACTCGTCAGAAATGTAATGGCTGGTATTCAGAGGGGCGGGAATCAAAACAAGAGGTGATCGAGGCGTGTATCCAGTGGCACCACTTACCATCACTCACTCCAGGTGGTGACCAGTGCTGCCAGATTGAGGGAAATTTTTATTTAACCGCCACCACTAAATTTTAATTGAAACGGTCTGTTAATTGTTTCAAAACATCTTTTAAAGAAATTTTCGATATGATTAGGTAACCGTTACAAGTAAAATTTAACGGTGGCTATTGAATAAAAATTTCCCTCAAATCTGGCAGCACTGGTGGTGACCCAGTATGCGGTTACCAAAATTTTGATTACTCTCAAAACTGCATAACTGATACGGGCGCCTTTAATATGCGATTAATGACGAACCTGGACGCAGGGATGGCGTGAAATCGCCTTTCAGACGAATCACAATCCTGTTTACAGCATCAAGATTGCCTTATCCGTATTTAACGACATTATCTATAATGCACAATGCCATCTGGGATTCGCCATCGTCACACTGTCCATCACTTGCAGTGATGGTATGGGGTAACATTGGATACGCGTCTCGATTACTTCTTGTTCGCATTCCCGGCCCTCTGAAATGCTGCCATTAAATTTCTGGTGAGTTAAGGCCAGCACCTCCTCTCTATATTCAAGACATCTGCAGCGCCACCTTTAAGCAGGATAATGCACGACCGCAAGTTGCCTGTATAGTCCTGACCTTCCTTAATACAGAATGTGTTCAACCGTTGCTCTGGTCAGCGCATTCTTCTGATCTCACACAAATGAAAATTACTATTTAATCATTGAAAAGCGACTGCCCCCCCACCAGTCACCAGTAACTACGATCGATGAATTGTAGCATCGTGTTGAAGCTTCATAAAGTGCTTTACTCGTACATGTTATCCAATCACTGTTTGATTCAATGCCTAGACAGATAAGTGCTGTTATTGCTCACAGCGGTAGCTGCTTTATGTACTGTTTTCTAAATACATGTTACTCCAAATTTTCTTAAATTTTAATCAATTGTTCTTCTTAATATAATGTATGTACCCAATAAATATCATTAAAATATTTTCATTTCTTCTTGGTGTTGCATTTTTTACAAACAGCAGTGTATAAATGCTACCGAAGACAGCGGGGACCCGAAATAATTAGCTAAAAGTATTTTTTTAAAAATTGTCATCGTCTTTTGAGCTATTATAAAAGTTTCAAATGGCTAGCTAGTCGAGAAATTAGTAAAATAAATTTTCTGTTGAATTATATAACGCTACCAAAGACAGCAGGGACCTGAAACAGTTGGCTAAAAGTATTCAAAAAATGCATTGCCACCATGTTCTGAACTATTCTGAAAGTTTCAAATGTCTAGCTAGGCGGTAAGTTAATTAAATAAATTTTCTGTTGAATCATATAAACGCTGCTGAAGGCAGCAGGGACCCGAAACAGTTGGATAAAAATATTTAAAAAATGCATTTTCACTGTGTTCTGAGCTTTTCTGAAAGTTTCAAATGTCTACCTAATCAGGAAATTAGTTAAAAGTCGATTCCAAGGTTTATACTGGTAATGCTACCGAAGGCAGCAGGGACACGGAACACTTGGCTAAAAGTATTATAAAAATATTTTGTCACCGTGTACTGAACTATTTTGAAATGTCTAGCTGGTCGGGAAGTTAGCTTAAAAAAATTTCTGTTGAATCACATAAACGCTGCCGAAGGCAGCAGGGACCCAAAACATTTATCTAAAAGTAAAAAAAAAATGCATTGTCACCGTGTTCAGAACTATTCTGAAAATTTCAAATGTCTAGCTAGTCAGGAAGTTAGTTAAATATTATTTTTTGGTGAATCATAAACGCTGCCTAAGTCAGCAGGGACCCGAAACAGTTAGCTGAAAGTATTAAAAAATGCATTGTCACCGTGTTCTGAACTTTTCTGATAGTTTCGAATGTCTAACTAGTCGGGAAGTTAGTTAAAAATCGATTGCAAGTATTGTACTGTACACACAAACAAACAAGGAAGATTCGCAGTAAATTTAAACATGGTAATATTTTGGGAAATACTGCATGTATGTTTATATTTTTATTTGTAATTACATTTATATTTTTCATCACTCGCGGGCGAAATTTCCGGGGGCGAAATGTCCCGGGGGCGAAATTTCCGGGGGGCGAAATTTCCCGGGGGCGAAATGCTGGGGGCGAAATACCGGGGGCGAGATGCTGGGGGCGAAAATTCCGGATCCCGTTAAATCCAGGGATTCGCATTCGCCGAATACTTTACATCTACTCGGTGTTCCGTTTCCTTGGCCACACTACCGAATATTCGGTTTGCCTCAAGGACGTTCTGGGTAGCACAAAAATATCGACCAATATGAAAATTTGATTTTGGCCAACGTAAAATGCCCCCCCCCTTTCAAACACACACACTAAAAAGATATCAAGGAATATTTTTTTTTTATATTTATTATTGTAGGCCAATATTTACAGACATCTGTAAATATTATATTTTGACATCATTAAGTAACATTTTCAGGTATTGTCTGATATTATATTTTGTTATTCCTGAATAATATTTTTAAATATTTAACAATATAGTTTTTATAGATTTTCTAATATTTTTTTCAAGATATTTCTCAATTTCTTTTTCTAATATTTCTAATAACATTTTTAGATAGTTAAATATATTAATTTCAGTCTGAGATTTTCAATTGTTATTTTTGGACATTTAGAAATATTTTTCTTCTAATATTTCTAAATAACATTCAGAAACATTAGAAACAATAACAATGATGATTCCACAAGGAAAAAAAAAAAAAAAAAAAAACAGTATTAAGTGTACTTTTATTTATATCTGAATGATTCGCTAGTGCTCGGATATTTTTGCTGCCGACTGTAATATTTGGGAAATCTGAATTGTATCTTAATTTATTATATTTATTTGCTTTTTATTTTCATCAAATGGCCACAAGCATTGGCCAGTGGTTCGCCGAATTAATGACCATTTGTGAAGGGGCATCCAATGGGTGATCATCGCTACCCTAGCAGGGACAACACATCCATGCCTTCTCCGGGATTCGAACCTTCGCACAACAAATCGGAATTAATCAGGGAAATGATTTTTGATTTGAATGATTTTTTTTTCTAATATTTCTAAACTTTAGTATTAATTTCAGTTTCAAACTTTCTTCCCCATATTATTCAATATGATTTTTGTTGCTTAGTTTGGTAAGAATCTCTCATTCAAAAATTAAGTTTTTCGTATTCTCTTTGATATTCAATAATAATTATTGAATTGAGTAATATTCAATAACTATTGTATATTACTCTATGAGCATCAATAGTGAGCGTTTTTTTTTTTAATCAATTGATTTAATTATTCTTTTCTTTTGCTCACTAAAATAGAAAAAAAGAATTGTTATAAGGATAATTTTCAAAAACAGAATTAAAAAAACTTCATTTTTCAATGACAGATCGTTATAAAACTAAGCAACAAAAATCCGATAAGATAACATGGGAAGGAAGAAAGAGGGAATCTGACTGACGTGCAGCCTTAATAATGAGCCACTTTTTGCTTCTAGAATATATACCAGTATTGTAATCATGAAAAAAAACTAAAGTTAGATTTTGCTGTATCTATACATTTTAATGTCTTCTTAATTCTTCATTATTTGCTATTTTTAACACTTTTATTAGCTTCACCTGTATGTATGTTTGTAACCGCTCTGGGAGCAAACAAAAAATCTGTATTGTATCTTGTGTGTTGGGGTCCACAAATAACGAATACGTAATTAATACACACATTTAATCACGATAAACTACACAAATAAGCATTATATACAGGAACACTTAAAGTTACCGTACGCTAGTACGTCAGAAGAACAACAACAACTAACATAGAGTTTATACATAGAGTTTGCATTGCACAACACAGAAACAGCGACCTCGTGCGGTCAGGCACGATCGGAACATGGAACAAAGTCTAATACATGACACTCCTCCCCCCTAGGAATAAACTATATAGTTAGTCAAATGTTTTGGCGAGGATCGGGAGCGTTCAGAACGCCTTAGAACAGGAAAGTTCGGCTCCTCGGCCACAGGACACACAGGAGAAGGCTCGGTTGGTGAATCTTGTTGAACCGGAACATCTTCCGGAGATGGCGAAGATGAAATCACAGGAGGCTGAGTTAATGTTTCCGCATCTTGTGACCGGCTGCGAACTTGATCAACATGACGTTTTTGGATTATTCCGTCTGCTAAATTTTGGGTCTTATAGGAGACAGGTCCTGTTGGCTCTATAACTCTAGCAGGAATCCACGCAGGACCTGAACTGTAATTACGAATGTACACTTTATCGTTCTCTTGAAACTGACGTAGGCGTTTATTTTTGTTTTCCTCAGCTAGCTTTTCTTTTTTGAATTTCATCTCTTTATTCAGATCAGGATGTAACCTATCCAAGAGTGACGTCAAACGTCTATTCATCTAAGACTACTATATAACAGGCTGAATCATTCTCCGCCATTTGTCCGTCATTGCTAAAACTAAGACTATTGTATATGACTATTATATGAGATTATATAATACTATTACATAATAGTCTTACGGTTGGCAGTTACGAACTGCCATATAAGACTATTATATAGTAATCTTAAGTTTACCAATGACGGACTTGACGTACAAATGGCGGCGAATGATCCAGCCTGTTATATAGTAGTCTTATATTCATCAATAGTTCAGCAGGTGATTTACCGGTAGTAGTGCATGGCAAAATATGCTGTGAAAATAGGAATCTAGCTAGCCGGGTTTTCCAATTGCCTTGAATTATGTGCTTTAAAGCCTGTTTGGTTGTAGCCACCATTCTTTCCGCCTGGCCATTGGATGAAGGATGATAGGGAGCTACGAAAATTTGACGAATCTGGTTTTTTGCTAAAAATTGTTGAAATTCAGCAGATTTAAATGTACGGCCATTATCAGAAGCTATTGAATCCGGAAGTCCATGAATAGCAAAAATAGATCGAAGATTATCAATGGCGGCTGTAGCTGACATGGAGGAAGCTAGTATAACCTCCAGCCACTTGGAATGAGAATCCACCACAATGAAGAATATTTTCCCTTGAAATGGACCAGCGAAATCTATATGAAGGCGTGACCGTGGCTTTTCTGTCCATTCCCAAGGATGTATGGGAGCCTTGTTTGGTGCTCTTTGATTCTCCTGGCACAGACTGCAAGTTTTTACTGTATTTTCGATGGCGCTGTCCATATTAGGCCACCACACATAGCTGCGTGCAAGACCTTTCATTCTCACGATGCCGGGATGTCCATTATGAAGGAGGTTCAGTACCTCTTTTTGGAGGGCTGAAGGTATAATTACCCTGCTACCTCACAGGACACAATCTTTATGAACACTCAAAGCGTCCCTACGTCTGAAATAAGGTTTGAAATTTTCATCAGTCAGTTTTGAAGGCCATCCGCTTAAAACCATTAGCGAAATTCTAGAAAGTACAGGATCTTTTCTTGTCACTTCCGATATCAAACTAGCACTCAATTGAGTAAGCGGAGCATTTTCCAACAACAGAATGTCTGCCGGTTCCAGCGAGTTGGCTTCCGGAGAATGCAAAGGTAAGCGACTCAGAGCATCAGCGTTACTAATGTCTTTACCCTTCCTATACTCTAACTTATAATCGTAAGAGGATAACAATAAACTCCACCTAATAACACGGGGTGACATCATTTGGAGTAATGGTTTCTCAGGATTAAACAGTCCCAAAAGAGGTTTATGGTCAGTTATGATTTTAAATTCTCGCCCCTGGATATATTGATTCAATTTCTTTACCGCTGAAATAATAGCCAGAGCTTCGCGGTCAGTCTGACTGTAATTTCTCTCGGGCTTCGTTAACGTTCTGGAATAATATGCTATCGGCGATTCAGTGCCATTAGGTAATACGTGACTCAAGACAGCTCCAACTCCATAGGAGGAGGCATCACATGTTAAAACTACGGGAAGCCTTTCATCGAAGTGTGCCAAAATTACGTCTTTCTTAAGCAATTCCTTAGCGGCCCTATACACTCTATCATGGTTGGCCGTCCAACGCCAAACTCTGTCGTTTCGAAGCAACTGGTGCAAAGGCTCCAAAACATCTGAGCGGTTTTTCAGAAAGCAACCATAGAAATTTAACATTCCAAGAAAAGCTTGAAGTTCAGTTTTATCCTTTGGGCTAGGGGCTTCATGAATGGCTTTAATTTTATCGAAACTAGGCTGAATGCCCTTTTTTACTTACTCGGAAACCTAACAATTCAATTTCTGGCACCACGAACTGACATTTTTCCCGTTTAAGCTGAATCCCGAATTTTTTTAAGCGTTCTAGCACTTGTTTTATTTTTTCATTATGATCCTGAGTATTTTTCCCTTGAATGAAAATGTCATCTAAGTACGGCTGGACGCCCTCGATGCCTGCTAAGACCTCTTCCATTCGCTTTTGGAAAATAGCGACGGCTACTGAAACGCCAAATGGAAGTCTATTAACTTTGAAAAGTCCCTTAATTGTGTTTAAAGTAAGAATTTTAGAACTCCGCTCATCCACCGGAAGTTGCAGATAAGCCTCAGAAAGATCCAATTTAGAAAAAATGGTACCGCCAGTCATCGTAGTCAGAACTTCATTAACCGTAGGTAAGGGATATGTAAACGGTTTAACTGCTTGATTCACCGTACTACGGTAGTCGCCGCATAAACGAATTTTGCCATTTTTTTTTACTACTGGTACTACGGGTGTAGCCCAGTCAGAATAAGCAACAGGTTCTAGAATACCCTTCCTAACCATATTCTCTATTTCCCCCGTCACCTTACTGCGTAATGCTAGCGGAACATTTCTAGCCTTAAGAAATTTAGGAGTACTATTTTCATCTATTTTTATTGACACGGGCGGACCCGAAAATTTCCCTAGAGTCTCATTAAAAATATCCCGAAATTCTAATAAAATGGACTCGAGAGGTTGAACACAAATGGTATTGACAGAAGGATTATCTGTGCTTAACCTAATACCCAACGCATCAAACCAACTTCTACCTACCAATGATTTACCCTTACCACGGAGGAAGGATAAGAATGGAGACGGCGAGAGCCGGTTTTCAATGGAGAAAGAGTGAAGTAACTGTATCAGGTCCCTTTAACTCGTGTCCCTTTAACTGTGCACCCAAAACATTCGCTTAAATTCTATTGCCGTAAGTGTTAGACGTACGCAAAAACGGTATAAATCACGGTTTATCCTTCAAAAAAACTGAGAAATATTTTTTGTTTAGTGTATCAATTTTTTTTTTTTTACTTTCTCTTACCCATTAGTATTGTTTTTGGGTCAAAATTTCGAACGCGAGTTTTTGTTATATTTACATGTTCTGAGGTCCCCGGAAAATCTTGTTTTTAGCAAATGATCTGTGTGTATGTCTGTGTGTGTGTCTGTCTGTTATCAGCATATCTCAAAAACAAATTATGGCAGAAAGTTCAAACTTGGTATTCTAAATTTGTATCATATAAGGATGCTACACTAAACTTTTCGTTAAGATCAAGCAAATGGTTCGTGTACAGGGACACTCAAAAGTATTCAAATACATTACGTCTATGGGGGAAATTGCAGGTAAGAAGAGTTTAACATCTATAGATTGCCCTAAACCAAACGAAACGAATATATATTCTTTGTAATAGAGATAGTCAACAGGGAAAAAAATATTGTGTATGCAGGAGCCTCGCCTCCCTCCCTGGGGGGCAGTCCCCCCTCGAGGGGAGTAAATTTCCATGAGGGGTATATTTCAAAAGAGCTCGCCAGTACCTTTAAAACGAATGGTTGAACCATTGATCTGCGATAATTTAAAACAAAGTTATCGATTTTTTTTTACTTTTAACAAAAAAAAAAAACTTTTTTTTTTAAATATTGAGAATAAATAACATGGACTTTTTTTTTAGATATTTGGTGTGATACTACTTCTCTAATAAGGAAATCGTCTGCATTATCATAAAAGATAATTTTTTTAAATAATAATTTTAATATTTTTTTTTTTTTTTAAACAGAATTATTTTTTAATAACCAAATTAAATTCTATATAAATGTAGGTGCATTAATGAAACAGCGGGTTGAGGAGGGCGGTAGCCCCCCTCATACAGAGCTAATTATCATATAAATCTCTCCCGAAGCCTAATTTGAATTGGTTAACATAGGTTTAGATAACATCGTTATCTTACCTCTTAATCTCCAACCTGTATTTATAGTATTAAATTTCAGGATAAGAGAAAGTCATGTGAGTGACACACCAGATTATTGTAAATTTTTTTTATAATGTAATAAAAGCAGGAGCATTTCATCGTTAAATATTCTTTTCCTTTTTCATGCCGTAAAATTACACAACATAGCGGCCTGGAAAAACTTTCTTATTTAAAGTTAAATATCACATTGAAAAAGCTAAAAACTTGTAAAAGATATAGTTTTTAAGATTATGTTAAATTGGCGAGAACATAGGTTGCTTTCTATTTGAAACTGTGGTAATGATAAAAATAATGATTTTTATTATTTTCTTCGATTCAGAAGAAGAAAGTATTGAAATCGTAAAAATTTTTGATGCATTTACACGTTTTGTAAAGCCTTGAAAATGATTTGACCATTTTTAAAAATGCAAGTCTGACTGTGTATTGTGTATGTGTTATCAAAATTTGTGGGTGCTGTATCTCATTCAGTAATGGGCAAAATTCCACAAAACTTTATATTTAGTTAAATCTTCATATGAATTGGTACTGATTATATTTCGGAGTAAATCGCCCATCAGGAGGCGCTACTATGCATATTGCTCCCATTTAAGATAAAGCTATATTTCATTTTCTGTTGTGTATAATTTCGTAAAAGTTTATATTTAATTGGATCTTAATGGGATTTTATCCTAATAACACTTTGTAGTAAATTTTCCAACAGGTGGCGCTGCTGTGCTGTGAGGCTTATTAAATGTAAGTGTAAAATTTGATTTTAATTATCTCAAAACAATTTTAAATGTTTGGGTTTTTACTTTCTTCTATATTCAATAGAAAAAAGTATTGGATTCGTAAAAATTTTCGACCTCGGGTTTTTGATGGATTTACACGTTTTGAGAGCTGTATAACACGATTTGACCATTTTTAGAAAATGTCTGTCTGTCTGTCAGTGTGTGTGTGTGACAAAATTTTGTGGCAACTGTATCTCAGGAACTACTGCACAGAATTTCATACAAATTGGTATGTACCTTGTATTGGTATACCTTGACATAAATTAGTGCCTATCAACTTTTGGTAAAAATTGTCTTACAGGTTGCGTTGCCATCCCACTTTTTCTAAATTTTTAACATGGTGATATAGGACAAAATTTTGTATAAATGTGCATAAAGAGAATTATTTTTTAGTAATCATTATGAAATTTACAAGAATTATTTATAATAGAGATAGTCAACTGGGAAAATTTTTTTGTATGTGTAGGAGCCTCGTCAACCTCCCTGGGGGGGGGAAGTAAGGGGGGGGAAGTCCCCGAGGGGAGTAAATTTTCAAGATGGGTATCTGTCGAATGGTCTCATCAATACCTTTAAAACGAATGGTTGAACTATAAATCTGTGATAATTTAAAACAAAGTTATCGATTTTTTTTTACTTTTTACGAAAAAAAATCGTAATTATTATTTTTTTTTTTAAACAAAATTTAACCAAACTCGGTATCTAGTTGGCCCCTGACATAAACTGGTGCTGAATTAGATTTGGGGATCAATCGCACAACAGGAGCCGCTGTGATCGTATTTTTTTCTAAATTTTTAACATGGCAGTATAGGATAAAATTTCGTATAAATGTACATAATGAGAGTTATTCTTAACCTGTGATTGTAAAATTAATACGAATTATTAATAATAGTAGTAGTTAATTAGGAAAAAAAATTGTGCATTTGGGGGCATCGCTCCCCTCCCTGGGGGAAAGTACCCCACGGGGTGGGGTAAATTTCCAAGATGGGTATATTTCGAAATGTCTCGTCAATACCTTTAAAACGAATGGTTGAACTATAAATATGTGATAATTTTAAGCAAAGTTATTGATTTTTTTTTTTTTTTTTTTTTTTTTTTTAACGAAAAAAAAACTGAGTTTTTTTAATATTGTTACTGAGTGAATTTGTATAGGAAAATATAGAAGAAAGTCTTGTGGTGGCCACAACATACTAGTTTAAATAATGCTTTTGTAATTAAATATATTTACATAGTCATTATGAGTGTATTTTCAGCAAGATAACAAAATTAAAAACTAAATTCTGATCCTCATTATCTGAAATTTAATGAAAATTTAATTTAAAATTGTTATGAACAATTTAATTGTTCTTTCCTTAATAAAGCAAAATCTGCTACAAATGTAAGGCGATATTTTCTTTGTCCTATTTTTGGGATTTGAAACTAATTCTTTAATATACATAATCTCAGTATTTTATTTGAAATATGGGCTATTTATTTAAAGAATATTACTATTTTCAGAAAATCTTGTGTAAATGTCAATAAAATGTTCAATCAATAGTTGTTTAAAATGCCAATTTTTAAAATATACTTTTTATTTTTCTTTTTTTTTATTAAAAGGTTGGCAAGTATGTAGAAGTTGATAAAACCCTTCTAAAATAGTTTTCTTGATCCCTGTCAGTTATAATGATATGAAAAAAATTGTTTTATTTCATATCAATTGTTTTAAACCCTTGCACTTGAATGAGTTACTTGTGGCAATTTGTTTTCTTATGCAATAAAAACAAACAATTCTCTTTGAATAATAATAATAACTAGTATCGCCCAGTGGTCGAAACTCGACCATTTTTTTTGCAAAGCGAGGCAAAGCAAAGTTATTGCCTTGTCCTAAACGGAATGCAATTGCAACACAGCTGCGGCAATTGTTTGCCAATATTCACTCTAACTGAATCAGCAGAGTTTTACTTAATATAACTATTTCTCTCTGTAGATGTTAGCCTTTCCTGAAATGAGAGAAAATCGCAACATAAAAACGCCCGTTGTTGTATGATACAGCCGAGAAGCTAATAGGTACCATGTCAGACCAAGGTCCAACCAAGTATCAAATTCTGTTAAATTAATTCGATTGGTTCATAAAGTACAGTGTTTGAACAAAAAAAAAAAAAAAAAAAAAAAAAAAAAAAAAAGATATTTTTCAAAAATGGTCGAATTGAGTTCGGGAAATTTCAAAACGTGTAACTTTATCGAAAACCGAAAATCTAAAACATTTCTGAATCTTATATTTCCTACTTATATATGCAGAGAAAAGAATAATAAATCCACTTTTTAAAAAATAAAAATAAGTAGTCAATTTTACTAATTTCACTTAATTAAAATGCAAGGAAATCTCAAAACGTGTAAATTCATCGAAAACTGGAAATCAAAAGTTTTTATGTATCTTCTACTTGCTCCTTCTACCCACTAAAGCTAGCAATAAAGACACTTTTTTAAAAAATAAGTAGCCAATTTCAGTTAATTGAAACGTAAAAAAAGCTCAAAACATGTAAATTCAGCAGAAAACGGAAATCGGAATTTTTTCCGTATCGTCTACTTATACATGCAGCAGTTAGTAACAAATCCATTTTCCTTTTATTTAGTATATTAGTTGAATATTTATTGTTTAAATATCACACTTTGAAATGAAATGTTTATGTTTACATTCGAAACTGGAAGTTTGCCATTTTTTTTTTCTAGAGTTTTGTGATTTTTAATTAAAATTTTATCAATTTTACAGAAAAAATAACTCAATCAAACACATGTAGACAGTAACTTATATATAACTATGCCCAAATATCGGAATTAAAATCGGTAGATAATTTCCGTTATTTTTTAATAATTGTTTACAAAAAATTCAATGGACAATTAACATAGAAAATCTTTTACATGGCTCCATGGACAGACAGTGACGTCATCACTTCGCTTGCGTATAGTGATGCTACATTATACAAATTACTGTGTCTATGGTTTTATTTGAGCTTTATGAAATTGCCAGATTTAACAACTTTCTACGTTTAGGTATTTTTAATGTGAAGGAATACGTGTATAAAAGGGAAAAATGGGGGAAAATGCATAAAAAATAAATGTATTTTTAAATACCTTCTTGACATCGTAAGAAAGTAATATTTGTATTCGCACCTTCCGGCTAACCATAGCTTTCGAATGATACCATTTTCAACCCTCTACTCCCATAATTAATATGTTAAAAAGGGACAACAAATTTTATGCTTGCCTATTAATATATAGATAATAATAAAAATAAAAGAATTTACATTGCAAATTTTTGTAAGAAATTAGAAATGAAACTAGGCGCTTTAATATTCAATGCAAAAAATAATAACCCTCCCTCCACCTGAGTGCACCAATATGGCTGAACCGGTTACAGTTGGAGCTTCACTTAAACGAGCTCTCGCCCTCTCCATATCTATCCTTCCTCCGAGACCCTTACCCCCAATAACTAATAAAGGCAAAATAACATCATAAGATTTATAAGAAACATTTACATCAAAATAACCATGAACATCTAATTTTTCAGAGTTCCATGTTTGGAGACACTGATCAGAGATACGTTTTAAACTAGGGGGATTAATGGGCCACAATTTAACAAAAGTATCCGAACTAATTACAGAATGTAGGGACCCGGAATCTATTTCCATCTTATGTTTAATTCCATTTAAATTAATTAACACATCATGGGGTGGATAATTAAGCACTGTACTAACTGAATTTATAGTATTGATATAAGAATTATCTTCATAAATATCTGACTTACCTGTGTCAATATTTTGAAGTTTCAAATTATTTTTACCCCCAAATTTCTGGAATTTTTTAGAATTGCACATTTTTTGAATGTGCCCCACCTTCTTACAAAAACGACAGACAGCTTTAAGAAATTTACATTCACCAAAGGGGTGATAATTCCCACACCGCTGACATGGCTTCTTGCCCTGAGGCGTACCCTTCGCATTGTTATCCAGTACTCTCTCGGGAGCTTTTTTCTTTGTTTTCAGAAGGTGGACAGCATTGGACCCACGAATTTCTACGGTTTGTTTAGCTGCTGCTTCGCCTGCTAAAGCTACATCCATAG
This sequence comes from Salticus scenicus, assembly GCA_963930645.1. Taxonomy (NCBI): domain Eukaryota; kingdom Metazoa; phylum Arthropoda; class Arachnida; order Araneae; family Salticidae; genus Salticus; species Salticus scenicus. The sequence goes on along the minus strand of OZ005653.1, from coordinate 136,581,046 downwards.
CTGAAGTGAGAGTTAACTGTGTATCGGACAGAAGCTTCCTTTGTATATCTTCATCTTGAATCCCACACACCAGGCGATCTCGTAGCATTGAATCTAACTGCGTACCGAAATTGCAGTTTTCCGACAGTTTCCTAAGCTCCGCGACAAATTCTGCAATAGATTCATTCGGGCGTTGATCTCGTTTATTAAATTTGAAACGAGATAGTATTTCTGAAGGTTTTGGCGAAAAGTGGTCGTCTAGAATTTTTAACAGATTGGCAAAGTCAGTTTCATTTGGAGAAGCTGGCGTACATAATGATCTTATTAAAGAATACAGTGTAGGACCCGCAACACTCAGAAATATTGCTCTCTTTTTAACATCATCAGTAATACCATTGGCAGCAAAATAAAAATCCAGACGTTCTTTGTATTCAATCCATACAGATTTTCCGATGATGAATTCCTCAACTTTACCTAGAGACATTTCGAAGAAAGGAATCGTAACTGTAATGCGTAGAAGAAGAAATTTAATAAATACGTCCAATTGTACTCGTCGGCAGTATTGTATCTTGTGTGTTGGGGTCCACAAATAACGAATACGTAATTAATACACACATTTAATCACGATAAACTACACAAATAAGCATTATATACAGGAACACTTAAAGTTACCGTACGCTAGTACGTCAGAAGAACAACAACAACTAACATAGAGTTTATACATAGAGTTTGCATTGCACAACACAGAAACAGCGACCTCGTGCGGTCAGGCACGATCGGAACATGGAACAAAGTCTAATACATGACAATCTGTATTGTAAAAAAAGACTTTCCCTGCGTGAACGTTGTGGCTGTGAGGTAAAGCTCCGGGTTACGAACCTAAAGGTCTAACGTTCGAGCCCAGTCAGGCGAGATTTTTTTAAAATGATTTTTGTTTAATTCTAAAATATTTTATAACCACCCTGTAATATAGTGTGTCACTCACACAATTTTTTCTTACCCTGCATTTTAATACTATAAAGATAGATATTTTGCGCTTTTTAGTTCACATTTCAATGAAAGCGTGTTCTTTAATTTTTTAAAAGTATAATTTTATTATGTTAAAGTATGTGTTTGTAAGAACACAATAGAACAAGAGTGGTTCTGAGTAAAACAAAATTTTCTGAACTGCACATAAAACTTTTTGAAACTGTTTTATAGATACATACATTTTCCCAATACATATATTAACACATATATACTGTATGTATGTTTAGGCTAATTTGAATACAAGCCAAAAATTATAATGTATTTTTAGACATTAGACATACTATTTTCAATAAGTCAGTCTAAGAACAGGATACGACAAGGACATATTTAGCAAAACTGTATTAAGCGTACTTTTTTTACATAAGAATTTTTGCTAGTGATCGGACACTTTCCCAGGTAGCAAAAAATATTGGCCAATATCCTGCTAATTTGGGCCAATATTTTGAATGCCTCTGAATGTCAAACATCGAATTTATGATATCTGCTGATATTCACACATGTAATTCAAAATTATTATTTAAAAAAGCATTTAACAAAGTTTTTATATTTCTTATAAATTTTTCATGTAGAAATAAGTATATTAAAGTATTTAATTTTAGAAGTTTGTCCCTTTTTAAGAAATATAATATTTCACATCTTCTTTTTAAATGTTTGATTTACACTGGCCAATGTAGTAAAAATGATATCATTTGTACGATATTCAGCATATTTGCTGACATTTGTTGAAACAATATCACTTTGTTGACATCTAGAGATATCTCTTGATATTCTTGAAAATGATATCATTTTCAGACATTCAGAAATATTTCTTGATATTCGTAAAACAATATTTTTTTATATCTTGAGCATTCTCAAGATATAAAAAAAATTATATGTTATTAGTATAGTTTATTAGTATTTGTTATTACTAAGTCATGTCAGTATTATGTCATCATATGTACGTCATTCACTTTATATCGTTTTATAAAGAGATATATCTCTTCTTAATTCTAAATAAAATGTTATATGTAATGAAAACAACTTTGTTAAATGCTTTATGTTTCAATTAAAATTACGAATTACATCTGTGAATATCAATAGATATTGTAAATTCGAAGTTTGACATTCAGCGCCATTCAAAATATCCGCCGATGTTCATACGATATTGACAAACATTTTTATGTAACACTCTCAGAAATAAAACTCTAATTTTTGACGATTCAGCAATCCTCGAGCTCTGTTTCCTTAATTTTGACAATAATTTCGTCAAAAGATCGTATGAAACTTAACGAAACTCAAAAACACGGCCTTACTAGATCACTCCTCGGCGCCAACGTCGTAAGCGTTGGCAGAATGTAGATACATGTTTAATAAACCATTAAATCATAATTTCTGTGTTTTGTTTATTAACTTCTTTTTGAATTGAATAATTGTTCATACTTTTCTTTGAATAGTTTTGTTTACTTGTAGCTTTTAATGTATTTGGTTTTATTTTACAAAACCTTCGTAATTTAGAGATTGAAAATTTTCCGTTTCAAAATTTTCCAGAAAACCCACATCCCTACGAATATCGGAGGATTAACAGACAGGCCCTGACTTACGGCAGGGCATACGGGGCAAATGCCTTGGGCCCCCCTTCTGGAAGGGGCCCCCTACAAACGAATGCAGAAATTCTGCAACCTAAAGAGCTCTTATGCCACTGCAAGGGGGCCCCCCAGAATAGGCTTGCCCCGGGGCTCCAGGTAGTCTAAGTCGGGCCCTGTTAACAGAGATAATTCTCGGATCGTTTTGTAACGCATGCACACTCCGCAGCTCAGCTTCGTAAACGTTGAACATGAAAGAAATATAAATTTTGTTTTATTAGCAGCAAATTGCTTTTAAAATCATTTTGATGATTTTATATATATATATATATATATATATATATATATATATATATATATTAATCTTTTACAAAGAAACACAGTCTTTAAATACCTGATTTTGAACAAGAATTTGATTAAAAAATATGCTATAATTATTTAATGATACACGTTTATCATTGTATTTTTACTTAATTAAAATTGATTTAAGTTAACATCATTTCTGATGACATGTCAAATAAAATTTTGCTGATTAGGCGATTTTGCTATCAATAAAGATATATATCCTCTCCTTCATTTTCATGAGCTTAATCGTTAAAGATTAATTCACAAATTGATTTATTTTAATGGGCAGCATAGCAGAAATTTTAAACTTTTCAATTTTAAACAAATATCTTTGATATAATGATATAACTATAATGTATAGAAAATGCACCAAATTATTTGTATTGAATGAAGTTGCTAAACTAGCACCTTAAATTACAAATGTATACAACGATAATAACGTGTCGAATTATCGTGCTTACTTTTTTCTGCCTGATGAAAGGTTGTACTTCGATGGAAACAATTGTTGCGTGTTTCATAATTTGTGGTTTTAGCTTATAAAGTTTTCATTAATTTATATATTTTCCCCAATTTCTCATAAAATTATTTAATAAACTTGTATACTTTTTAATCTTTTTATTAATTACTTAGAAATGTACCTGAGATAACTTCTGAAAACTGGAAAATAAATGAAACAAGGGAAAAGTTATCTTCATTTGAATTTGAAATCGTCATCGAAATTTTAAGTCATAGCGTAAACAGTTAAACAGTTGTCGTCTGCGTGATTATTCTTTTAAAAAATGTTCTAAAGTAAAATTGATTCTTAATCCGTACATAAACAAGAGCAAACCGTGTATTTTGCCGTGCCAATTTGCTTTTTACACTTTCTAATCTCCAAATCCGTTTGATTAGTTAATAACTGAAGCTGAACTGTGAATAAAGGCTATCTTCGTTCTTGTCCAATCAAAACGAAGCTTTTATTACTCTTCCAGTTAATCCATGGATTACGTAATCGGTTGATGGTGAATACCGCAAGAATTTAATCCAGAGTTAGCTTTGATTCTTGGATTTGCTGATCCATGGTTTAATCCTCAATCAATGAAGTTTGGTGAATACGGCCCTTAGTAATTGAATTTTTAATTCTTTTTAAAATAACTTATTTTATAATCTGAAAAAGTTTTATGTGAATAAGTAATTTTCATTTAGTTTTCAAGTTTTCGGTCAGGTATGCGTATAAAAACCGTGGGTTCTTGTCGTAAAAGTTTCTCTACTGCGGGTTCAGGTCCGTTTTTCGTGTTGATGAATAGTTTTTTGCCGGGTTACCCGTGCAGGACTCTAATATGAATCATGAAATTTTTGTCTCTATTCATAATGTTTGTCTGTATTTTTTTTTTTTTTTAATCTGAAAAATGAACTTGTATTGCATTTTTTAATATAAATATTCTGTACCGTATAAACCGAAACACGAATTTGTTGCTCTATTCATACTGTAATTTGTCTAAAGAAAAAAAAAATATTTTTCTTTCTAATTCAGAAAAATAAAGTTTTATTGCATTTTTTGTATAAAATTTTTATGATGTATCAATTGCACAATTAGAATCATGAAATTTTCATTTAATCCATATCGTAATTTATCAGCTAAGAATTATTATGTATTTTTATTTATTTTTCGCCAAGTCTTAAAGAGAAAATGTATTGCATTTTTTGAATTTTCATTGGGCAATTTGTAATCCATGCTCCATGTATGGTATTCTTTGTCAAAAATAAATTTATTGCCAATAACTACTTTGATTTATTTGCCAGTCTAAAAAATTTTCTGGTATTTTGTTTGTGTATATATATATATATATATGTATATCATTTAAATATTTTGTTTTATTGAATTGAATGTCAGTATGTTATGGGTCACCATCACACAAAGTATATAGATTTTTAATGAGTTTTTTTGCAAAGACACAGAGAAATGTATTATGGATTAAAATTACTTAGTGTGATAGCGTCTTAACGTCTAATTTAATTGAGCTGAGAGTTGGTAAGTATGTGGTAAGTCACTGTTGAATTTTGTAGATTTTGATAGATGTACACCTAAGTTTTTTTTTTTTTCATAGGGACACACACACGCACACACACACACAAAAAGTTTGTAAATTACACTGATTTGAAGTTATTGATATGAATGCTAGAGGGTGTCTGACCTTCAATTAATCAGTTGTAATGTTACCTTTTGCAGCATCACTTTATCACCATCAAAGCTGTAATTTCTGCTTCAGATGAAATATAATGTGCCACAGTGGATATGGCAAATTTTCTGTATCAGTTGGGGCCAGGTATTAACAAATTTTAAAGTATTTGGCTGTCAGCTAAATTTTTTGTAAGCTTCTCTTTACAGTTAAAATTTTAAATATTAACATTAGAAATGTGTGAAAATTTCATATGAAAACTAAACATGAATATTATAATTATAATACATTGGATAATTTTAATTGCTTTTTTTTTTTTTTTAATTTATCTAATCATTTCATGCATAATTATTATACAGTGTATATAAGAAAACTTTTCTTCATGAAAGATGACTTTTTCTTAAACAGGGTTCATACTCTTCAGGGAAAACCTGGAATTTTCAGAGAATTCGGATTTTGTTGGAAAAAGACAGGGAAAATAAAAAAAATTATTAAAAGTCAGGAAAATATCGATTATAAAACCTGAAAAATCAGATATTTCCTTTCTCTCATATTTCTCTTGTTTAGTTCTCTCGAAATTCAAATGATTAAGTATCATGAAAATGAAAGTACGCATATAAACATGATTTTTACCTGAATGTCAATCACGACAATCAGTAACATGATGTCATGTCATGCAGTAGATGTATTTCCTGCTGTCTAGAGGAAATACATCTTGTAATATGTCGCTAATATTTGCTAGAAAATTGTCTGTAAAACTCAGGGAATTTTTTTACCGTATTTGAATATGAACTGTTTAAATATCTAAGCTAAGCACAACTGTTCATCAGATAAAAAAATAATAATACACATAGGTGTTGCTGTGATGCTGCACTTGTGTCTCTTGTTTCGTCTGATGAAAGGTCATGCTAGTATTTTTTTTTTCCAACTGCCTTCTGAAATTTTTAAGATTTGGGAAAAATCTTCTAGTTATACATAATTTTTACAATTCAGCATTATATACTAAAGTTTAGACCCAACTTAATTTTATTTTTATTTATTTACTGGCTATGGCTTTGGTGTTATGTTAAATTTAAGTACATTTTTTGGTTCAAAAGTAGTTTATAGCTAAAATATAATATAGAGTTATTCAAAATTATCTGTTAAAGGTTTTTAAGTTTCAGAGAGTGGTTTGAGCAGGCCCGGACTGGCCAGGGCGGCTTGTCGGCGATTGCCGAGGGCCTCTGTCCCAAGGGGGCCCCCCAATGTACTACTTTTTAACTAGTTATATCAGAGTAATTTGACTAGTATTTATTTTCCTGTAATTTTACGGATTTACAATCAATTTTGACTCATCGCGTGTTGTGCAGTGCTCATAATTTCAGACAAGTTCGCGACCAAAGAACTTAAATGCAAACCAGTATTGAAGCTTTGAGTTGAAAGCCTTGTCTTTCTTGATTATTTTCATCTAGAAAATGTTCACAAGTTTCATCCTGCATGAGTATGTTTGTTCTCTTATCTTAAACAGCTACGAAATTTTAAATGTAGCGTCTAGATTGCGGTAATTACGTCTCTTCGGAGCTGCAATTAGGGTAAGGTGGGGTAAGTGGGACCCCTTTTCGGCATAATTCGACTTCAGCTCAACATAGCACCGGATGTAATAGGCCTAACAACTTATTATTTTTTTTTTTTTTTGTGGTTTATTCTCTCATACGTTGTTACTGTACCCATGGCAAGCTCTAACCAAATTGGCAAATGATGAATTAAAAAAGAAAATTATTTTGAGTAGTCATCGGGGTGGCCCACTTGCCCCGCAAGGTGGGGTAAGTGGGACCCTCCCCCCCCTGAATATATTTTTACACATTACTGGTAGAGATTTGCTGGGTCAAATGGGACAATCTACCCCCCTTTTCTATTTGCCAGGTGTGTGGGGTGGGTGAGGGGGGGAAATACGTTTCCAAGCGTAACTTTATTTACAGTTATCTCAGGAAGTTTTTTTTTCTTCTTGTTATGGGGCTGTAACATATGTACAGTCGGGGGAAAAAAAACGCAGCACTTGATGGTATTTCGTTATTAATTGACGCAGAAAAACTTAATAGACACCATTCAACAGGAAATAAAATGCACTTTCTGAAAATGTCGTCGAATTTTGAATTGGGGGTCATCTACATATTAAAATGAGCGCCAACTTTGATTGGTAATACCCAATTTTGACTTCATATTCAAATTTCTGAGAGTCTGGCAGTGCGGAAAAGTATACTGTTTGTATACTTTATCTTTAGTATTCATAGAGTTATGATAAAAAATGTGTTAGGGGCTATCTCTAAATATAGAAAAATAAAATTAAGATCCCACAAGAACTAGACAAAATTATACTGTTTCACACCGGAAATATTTCAAGAAAAAAAGAGTTATAAAAAGAAATAAAAATATTAACACCTTTGCAGTATCTTAATTATCATGAATTTAGGTTTTTGGATATGTATATACTTTAGTACTTTTTTAGATAATTTTAGGTATATTTAAATACATTACACTTACGATTGGTCAGACAATACTTTTTATAAAAGTGCGATATTTTTCAATTAAAAAGTATCTGTCATGGATATACTGATCACCAATAAAGCTTAAATTTTCTTTCGTACGTGTAACATAATATACAAACTGAAATAACATAGCAATATATATATATATATATATGCAACAACGCATAAACTAAATCTTTTCGGATAAATTATTGTAAGGTTTCATAAAGTAAATATTAAACTATTTTAATAGCGCTTACCAGTTTTGGGTCAGTTGAACTCTTTGGAACTGTACGATTTGTTTTATAATTTCTATGAAAATATAATTTCTTAATTAACGCTTTCGCGACTGCTGACGTAGAATCACATCATTTGAAAATTTGTAACAATGCCAGTGGGCGTTTCTTTCGTAATTTGTGTGTTACTTATTTCTTAAGCATGTACCCAGTGTTCATATTTTTGCAATAAAATATACTATGGATAGAAATATATTAATTAGAAAGAATATAGTTATAATGTATATCCATCTGTAATATAATTGTGGTACAGAAAATTTGTTTTGAAATATTTAATTTTGAGAGTATTTCAAACAGTAAACCCCGCCTATTTAGTTAATTTTTTTCTTCTAGTGTTCGTTTAAAGGATTCTAAATTTATCACCAGTAATCGATGAAGTAAATACCACTTGTGTATATTTTTGTCAACGTAAAATAAGGGATTTAACACGAATACTCAAAGTCACATTCACTTTTCGTTTCTGTATTGTTTTGTTTTGAAGAACGATAAAAGGCGGGGCTTTAGAAAACATGAATTCTTGAAAACATTCTTGATACTAACACAAATGTCTAAAAACCAACATTTTTTTTTTTTTCATTTCTTTGCATTTGACGTTGTTGTTATATAATTTGACCCTTAAATAAAAAATAAAAATATTTTGTTCAATTTTCTCCGTTATTTTTTAAGATTTGCTTCGTTATCTCATTCAAAATTTTTTAAGAGACGGCCCCCTAAATCACTCCAAAAGAAAGATTTATTTATATCTCGAAAACTAATAACTGGAATGAGCTGCAAATTTGCACACCCATATTTTTCAGCATTAGGATTCATTTTATGTAAAAATTAATATAGGTCATAATTCATAATTTTTATGAATATGAATTTATTAATATTTTTCAGAATTAAAAATATTTTTCAGAATCAAAATTAATGATGGATTATGTTTGGGTTTCTTCACTGTATCTCGTAAAAAAAGAATTATATCGATCAAGTTATTTTTTGTGAATAAAAGTTTGAAATATGAATTAATAAAAGTTTGAAATATGAATTTAACATTAGCACCTTCAAACTTTGAACGCTTATAACTCTGTGAAAAAATAAGCAAAATATACAACCAATATACTTTTTCGCATTGTCGCTATCCCAGGAATTCAAATATAAGATAAAAATGGGGCATTAACATTGAAAAAATCAAAGTTGGTGCGCGTTTTAATATGTAGACGACCCCCAATTCAAAATTTCCGTTCATTTTCTGAATCTACTCACAATTCCCCGTCGAATGATACCTATTACATTTTTGTACATTGAAAAGCAACGGAGTTACATCGAGTGCTGCGTTTTTTTTTTTTCCTCAACTGTACAAAACACACACTATAGGGGGATTTTAGGAGAGATCCCCTTTCACCTTTTGGGGTCTGGTGGGTAAAAAACATGTTTCAAATTGTAACTCTGCTCTAAATTATGTAAGAAAGGCGATTTTGTTTGGTGTGTGTGTGGGTTATGTGTACCAATACACACTATAATGAAATTTCTCCCCTTTTGGTGGGGAGGGTAAAAACTGATGTTTTAATCGATTTCAATGAATTTTTATTACATTTTTTTATGAGATTTTTTAGTATTAATAAGTTGTAAGTAATTGTGGGACTTATTTTAAATGTAGTGGCCAGCGAAGCCTGCTAATTTCCTTTAAATTCCTCAGTAAGGGCCCCCTTTTCGAGTTCTAGCCGAGAGCCCCCAAAGGAACTAGTCCGGGACTGGGTTTGAGTGTCAGTTCTCTGAATAATATGATGTGAATTTAAAAATTTAAACACCCTTAAATGTTCATGAACGTACCTCACTGAGTGAGGAAGATAGTTCACTGTGTTATTATTAACAGATTACACAGCTCAGAAAAAAAAAATAATAAAAATAAATAAATAAAACGAGATCTGATTACCGTTTTAGCATATCCTTATTTAAATGACCCCTTAAATACGAATAGGACTCCCATTTTGCTCAGTCACCCATCGTTTCCTAGATACACCACCTTCTCCCTCAATTTCTTTTCCTGATAAATTTTTTACCATGTATTTGATTTGAAGAATGAAAAATAAATAATTTAACACCTAAAGACAAAAATATATAAAGTTTAAAACATAACATTAATAACAGATTTAAAAAAAATGAGCATGGAATGCATAGTTTCAGTGGCAAGTCCCCCCCAACCTCCCTCCAAATGTTTTCCTTGTCGCAAATGTCCATGTTTTAGAATTTTCCATCTCTGTAGCCTCTCAGAAGATATTTAACGGTTAAAAATCATCCTTCCCTCTCCTAAAAATCAAATTTTTGCCAAAAAATCACCAAAAAATTATAAAAATAGGGGGCCATTCCTAAAAAAACAGCGGATGATAGTGCAAAATGGGCGTCCTACTCGGATTCAGGAGGTCATTTTACATAAGAATATGTTGAAATGGTGTCAGAGGCAATTTTTATGCCGAGCAGTGTAGAATGCATATATTATGATTATATGCATGTCAATATATGATTTTTTTTTTCCGCCAAAGATGAATTTTTGTGAAAATCTTTTGACAAACTTTTAAAAACTTTCTTCATATTCCACGCAAATATATGACAATACATTTGGTTATAGAAGATTAAGAAAAATTAAAAATGGTATAATATTTTATTTAAAATCACCCCCCCCCCTCAAAAAAAAAAAAAAAAAAAAAAAAAAATGTCGTAAACAAATCTGTAGCCCCTCAGAAGATATTTAATAGTTAAAATAATTTTAGCCCCTAATAAAAATCAAATTTATAGCCATAAAATTGCTGAAAAATGATAAATATAGAGGGCGATTCCTAACGTGCAAAATGGGTGTCCTATTCAGATTCAAGAGGTCATTTTAGATAAGAATATGCTGAAATGATGCCAGAGGCAATTTTCATGCCGAGCAGTGTTATGTTTTTACAAAATTCAGAAATGTAATTTCATTTGTAAATAAATATATATATATACATTACATCTGTGTGTGTCAGTTTAACAGCTGGGAATTTTCTGTATGTGAAAACAGAATTAAAAGATATGTAGTAATTGATGAGTTGTAAGTAAAGAAAATTTCCCATAGAATAACATTAGTTTCGGCTTCTGGCAACGGTGAGTGAAGTGGGCCCTTAATACAATCAAGCAAACACTCATTTATTTCAGAATTATGCAAGTTAAAGAGAAAACAATGGAAAAATTGGCCACAAATATTTTTATAACAATGTTTATATTACTTATGTATCTCAGCTTCCAATTAACATTTACATAAGTAATATATTTTAAAAGTTTTTAGAATTGAAGAGTACATGTTGCAAATCTCGATCGCAAGATGGCGCTTTTAGTTTTTCTAAAGTTAAAATTTTCAAAGCTAGTTGCACTATAAGTGAGCAATCTATTGTGAGTTTTAAAACTGAATTACGGTGCCACCGAGCGGTACTTTGCTACGGTCAGAATTTACAAAGATTATGGTGCGTGAACAAACTGTTTCAGATACTGAAATGGGAAGTGGGCGCTACCGAATGGAAATATACTACAGTTAAAATTTTCAATAAAGCTATTTGCATTATATGTCAATAGACTGTTGTAGGTACTGAAACGGCACCACCGAGCGGGAGTTTCATACAATCGGATTTTTCAAGGATCGCAAACCAGATGGTCGCCAAAGGCTAGTGAGAAATAAAATTAACTGGCGATACCAAACTAAAAGTGGAAGAAGAGGGGGGGGGAAGTAGGGAAAGGAAATGAGAGAAGCAAACTTTTGAACTTTAACAATACAGAAAACGCTAATGTGCATATTACCTAGTTAAAATGTGGAAAACTCTTGATTCCGCACTTTAAGAGATTACCCTAGTTAATCTTAAGATTAGATATGTAATCTGCCCATTAACAAGATAACTGTAAAATTGTGAAGATTGGTAGAGAAAACTTTAAATATTATTATGATACTGATAATTCAATTAAAAAAGTTTAAGTAAATTTCTTATTATGAAAGGGAGATAGTGGACATTTAAAATCTTTTTTGTAAAAAAAAAATAAAAATGTACATGCATGTGAAATGAAATATAAAAATATTAAATATATTAAAATTTTAAAAATTATATTGAAATTTAAAAAAATAAAAAATTTGGGTTTTTTGGAAATATTAAAATTACTATTTGTTAACAAATATTTAATTATTTCTCTCTATTTGACATTATTATTGTTTAATAATATTATCTAAACATATTTACATATTACTTTGTGGATTCATTGTTTAGTTAACTTTTTAAAAATATGTTTGATTTCAATGAAATAATTTAGTATTCAAAAATATGTTTGAATTTAATGAAATAATTTAGTTTTCAAACATTAAAAAAAATATTTTTAAAATTGTAAACTATAAATGAAGTCACAATTATCTAAATATGTTTAGACTATATCTTTGAAATATAATGTGGAATCGAGGTAGTGGGGAATTAGCAGAGAGCATTTTCAAATAATTACAAGATAAAAAGAACTTTTATACACCATGTTTTTAAATTTTCTGTTGAATCATATAAACGCTACTGAAGGCAGCGAGAACCTGGAGAAATTGGATAAAAGTATTAAAAAAAATTCCTTGCTATCGTGTTTTAAGCTATTATGAAAGTTTCAAATGACTATCTAGCCGGGAAGTTAGTTAAAAGTTGATTGCAAGCTTTGTACTGGTAACGCTGCCGAAGGTAGCAGGGTCCCGAAGCAATTGGTTAAAAATATTTTTGAAATGCATTTTCACCGTATTCTGAATGTTTCAAATGTCTAGCTACTCGGGAAGTTAGTTAAATAAATTTTCTCTTGAATCATATAAACGCTTCCGAATACAATAGGGATCTGAAAGAGTTGACTAAAAGTATTTAAAAAAATGTATTGTCACCGTGTTCTGAGCTATCCTGAAAGTTTCAAATATCTAGCTAGTCGAGAATTTCGTGAAAAATTGATTGCAAGCTTTATACTGGCAATGCTGCCGAAGGCAGCAGGAACCCGAAACAGTTGGATAAAAATATTTTAAAAATGCATTTTCGCAGTGTTCTGAACTATTCTGAAAGTTTCAAATGTCTAGCTAGTCGGGAAGTTAACGAAATAAATTTTCTGTCGAATCATATAAACGCTGCCGAAGGCAGTAGGGACCTGAAGCAGTTGACTAAAAGTATTAAAAAAAAATATTGTCACCGTGTTCTGAGCTATCCTGAAAGTTTCAAATATCTAGCTAGTCGGGAAGTTACTGAAAAATCGATTGCAAGCTTTGTTCTGGTAACGCTGCCGAAGGCAGCAGGAACCCGAAACAGTTGGCTAAAAGTATTAAAAAAATGCATATTCACCATGTTCTGAACCATTGTGAAAGTTTCAAATGTCCAGCTAGTCAGGAAGTTAGTTAAATAAATTTTCTGTTGAATCATATAAACGCTGCCGAAGGCAGTAGGGACCTGAAGCAGTTGACTAAAAGTATTAAAAAAAGTATTGTCACCGTGTTCTGAGCTATCCTGAAAGTTTCAAATGTCTAGCTAGTCGGGAAGTTAGTGAAAAATCGATTGCAAGCTTTGTACTGGTAACGCTGTCGAAGGCAGCAGGAACCCGAAGCAGATGGTTAAAATTTTTTTTAAATTGCACTTTCGCCGTGTCCTAAACTATTCTGAAAGTTTCAAATGTTTAGCTAGTCGGGAAGTTAGTTAAATAAATTTTCTGTCGAATCATATAAGCGCTGCCGAAGGCAGCGGGACCTCAAATAGTTGACTAAAATTATTGGAAAAATGTATTGTCACCGTGTTGTGAGCTGTCCTGAAAATTTCAAATATCTAGCTAGTCGGGAAGTTAGTTAAAAATAGATTGCAAGATTTATCCCTGACAAACAAACAAACAAACATACAAACAAGAATCTAAGTTAATAAAAACATGGTAAAATTAAAAAGTTTTTATACTTAGATTTTAAGAAATTTTATAGACTGATTAATCTTTTTTTATTTTCTTCTATGTATCTAAGAAATGAAATATTGAATTCTTGAAATTGTTCAACATCTGATTTTCGATAATTGTCCTAAACGCAATTTGACCATTTTTAGAAAATGTCTGTCTCTCTTTGTATGTGTGTGAAAAATTTTTTTGGAAGCTGTATCTCAAGAACCAATGAATGAAATTTAACTGAAATTGATATTTAGTAGGACCTTAACATAAATTGGGACTGGTTACATTTGGGATCAATTGCTCAATAGGTGGTGTTTTCATCCCATTTTTCATAACCCCACCAGTGGCCAAGCAGTTCTGTACTTACAGTCGGCTGCAAAATTATTCGAGCACTAGCCAATAATTCCTATATTTAAAAAGTACACTTAAGACTGTTTTGCTAAGTAAATCCTTGTCGAATCATGTTCTTAGACTGATTAAGAACATGACTCGACAAGGATTTATTTAACAAAGCTGTATTAAGTGTACTTTTTTTGGCAAGGATTATTGCTAGTGCTCGAATAATTTTGCAGCCGACTGTAAAACGAGTAGACAAGATGTGCTAGGTTCAATCCCAGGTCACTGTTTTTAACCAAGCCATTTGAAGTTTTCCAGGGTTTTCTACACAACTCATCCCATATTCATGCAATAGGATGCTTTAGAAAGAACCCTCCCCGTCATGGAGGGCATTCCTTCTTAGGCCCAGGTTTTCATAATTTTTAATATTGCAGTATGTGACGAAATTTCATAAATGTGCATAATGAGAATTATTATAAACTTTTTATTGTAAAATTAAGAAA
>OZ005653.1:136251720-136566217 GCA_963930645.1 Salticus scenicus | reverse complement strand
TATATATATATATGTGTGTGTGTGTGTGTGTGTGTGTGTGCCCCGGAACCCGCAACTGCGGACCTGTGTGCCTATACACACCTTCCAACTGCGGACTTACCGCCAATTGCGGACGTCCGCAATTTGAACTGAGCTCATTTTCGACATCCTTGGACCTAATTTATGCTAAAAAATTTATTTTTATAGTATTTTGATAATGTCCGCTATTTGCCGGATATAAGGGGTGTTGTGTATTCTGTGCTGTGTATTCTGCCAAAGCAAGTGTGTATAGGTACTTTCAGAGGTCCGCATTTTGTCTTCAGTATGTGTACTATCTGTAGGTCCGCGGTTGTGCTATTTAAATGTACATGATGTGTATGTCCGCGGTTGTGCTATTTAAATATGCATGGTGTGTATGTCCACGGTTGTTCTATTTAAATAAGCATACAGATTTCTGTCTTCTTTAATATATATTTTTTTATTTACTAGGAGAAAAAAAATGTTACTGTTATTGTTAAAAGTATCATTTATTTATTTATTTATTTGTCATTTGCCTCCTGCTGGCTTTTGAAATTTTAGAATAAAAATTAAATTTTTTAAATTTTTATTGTTTTTATCCAAATATATCTAGTTTGTTTCACTAGACATTTTCATTCTGTTGCCCACTCTTGCATCTTGATAAAAAGTCTGAAATGACGTTTATGATTATAAGATTTAAAATAAAATTTTACATTTAATTGATTTTTTTTTTTTTTTTTTATCAGTCATAATACAGCAAATTGCGACTAAAATGAGACGGCAAACTTTTTTTTTTTTTTTTTTTCCTTAATTAATCAGTATCAAATTTTCTCTGCAAGTGATTTTGCGTTTAATTGTGTAAAAAGTGTCATATATTTGCAGTTTTATCAAAAAACACTATCGAAATTTTAAACATTGTAATTTATTACTGCTTAGTGTAAATATTCAGGCATAATTGATAGATTGATTTAAATACGTGAGATAATATGCATGGAATGATGCATATTATCTCACGCAATTAACATTTCGAAGTTATTTTATTAATATTTAAAAATAATTAGAGAAAATCAATTATTAAATTGAGTAAGTTGTTCGTAAAACTGCAAAATCATAAAATAAAAAGAAATATGGTATCATGATAAATTTCATTTAGTATTTTGCCCAGCTCTTTCACCGGAATTATCAAATAAAGCGCATAAGGACCAATGTTCTAGATCTAGAAGTATTTATATCGTCTGTTCTGAATTCAAAGCCATTAATTATTTAAGGGTTTTTTTTTTTTTTTTTTTTTTTTTAAATCCTTTATATTATAATTAATGTTATTATTTATATATTTTTTTTGTTGCGCTATTTGTTATTTTATTTATATTTTTTTAATTTTTATATTTTTATTTATTTTTATTTTATTCTTGCATATTAGAATAAGAAATTTACTTTACCGTTTTAAGTAAGAAATTACAGAAATTAAATTTTAATGAATTCGAAGTAGTGAAGATAAAATCGTACGTCACACACCTACAAGTGCGGATACCCTATGTACATGTTAAAACCCGAGCGTTTGTCACAAACGTGAAAATACGAACGTTTATCACACACTTGAAAATGCGGACGTCCGTCACACACATGAAAGTGCGGACGTCCGTTGCGGACGTCCGTCACACACCTGAAATTGCGGACGTCCGTCACACACCTGAAAGTGCGGACGTCCTTCACACACCTGAAAGTGCGGACGTCCGTCACACACCTGAAAGTGCGGACGTCCGTCACACACCTGAAATTGCGGACGTCCGTTACACACCTGAAATTGCGGACGTTCGTACCACACACACCGGAAAGTGCGTACATATGACACACATCTTAAAATACGGACTTGCAGCACAGGATTTGGCCGTATTTGTGTAACGTCGAGTTGCAAAAATCATTATTATTATTATTATAATTATTATTATTATTTTAGATTTAAAATTATATAAATAATCTGATGTGTCACTCACACGTCTTTCTTTTACCCTGCATTCCAATACTATAAAGATGAATTTGTGCAATTATTTCTTTTTAACTGATGTTAATAACAGGTGTACATACAAATTAATCTCTAAAAATTAGACTTTCGTTTTCAGAGAACCTCAAAACGTGATATTATTAAAAAAAAAAAAAAAAAAAGAGGTGAAAATAGAGCTTTTAAAAATATTTTTCTTACAGTATAGGTATGAAAAATTGATTTTCCTTCCTGAGCAATGCTTGTCGGCATAGTAAAATGCAGCAAATTAATACGCTTTTATTAATAACTTGACTTGATGTATGTAACTATTAATGTATGTAATGGAATCTTGAAATTCAATTTTCAGCTACCTCCGGTCGTCCGATTGACCTAAAGTTTTGCACACGACTTCATAATCAGTGGCAATACAATATACAAGTCCCCTCAGGGCATTTTTCAGAGGCAGGTTCCAGTGGCAAACGAAAAAAATTTATAAATGTTAAACACTTGCTGCACAGGATTTGGCCGTATTTGTATAACGTCGAGAAGCGACAGATATATATTTTTTAAATGCTTTAAAATTATATAAAAAATTTGGTGTGTCACTCACACGACTTTCTCTTAACCTGCATTTTAATACTATAGATTCCTGCAACTTTTTTTTTTTTATGTTAACGTGTTCATTGCCAATCTGAAAATTGGAATTTCATGCAAATAAATAAATAAATAAATAATAATAATAAATTCCTTCCCTAATTGCCAATATATAAATACTACGCTGTTGCCATTATACTATTCCGCTTAGAAACTTAACAGCGACGTCCCCGCAATAACGTGTTATCAGCTGTTTGGTGAGAGCTCACCTCACGCGATATTGCGTGATTGTCATTTAACGTGTTATTAACAGATATATATACAGATCACTCGCTAAATATTGAAGTTCCGTATTCAGGGCACCTCAAATTTGATATAACACAATAAACCAGAGTTGAAAATAGAATTTCGAAAAATATTTTATATACAGTATAGGTATGAAAAATTAATTTTCTTTCTTAAGAAGTGATCGGGGACAGAGTAAAATGTAGCAAAATACTGCTGTCTAATACATTCAAGGGAAAAAAGCGTTTAGTTTAATTTTGGGTAGCGTTGTATATTGTGTATAAACTATATACACATCGCGTCATATACTTACATTTAGTCTTATATGAAAAACACTTAACAAAAAATGAAATACACTTCCAGAAATTTCCAGGTATAGCCTCAATGAATCCAAATACTTTGAGTAGCACTGTAAATGAATTATGCATGATTTCCATACCACAATCTACAAAAAGATGGTTTTATGCATGTACAAAAATATGCTAATTTTGTTTAGGACAGTTCATAGATATTCCACTGTACTGACCAGAAATTTCTCCCATAGGCGTAATAGATTTGAATTCTCTTAGATGTCCCTGTACATGAACCATTTGCTTGATCTGAACGAAAAATTTAGGATAGCATCAATATAGAATACCGGGTTTGCACTTCTGCTGTTTGTTCTTGAGACACACACGCACACGCACATACAAACCAAACGCTAAAAACGTCATTTTCGGAATCAGAGAACCTAAAAACGTGTAAATCTAACAAAAACTCAATTTTGAAAATTTAACCCCAAAACCTTACTTTCTCAACCATTTCTATGAATAAGAAAAAGTAATATTATCACTGAGATTAACTGGACACTCTTCCGACGCGGACATTCCATCAGTTTTGGTCCAGACAATATTCATGTAAACCAATAGAAATATGTTTATTTTTATTTTTTTTTTATTTTATTTATTTATTTATTTATTTTTTATTAGGACAGAGGACTATTAGTCTCAATCTACGGATTTTTACGATACCAGTTTTACGATAGTTGGACATTTATCGAAATCGAAAATTTATCGAAAATATAATTGAATAATTTGAAAGTGATGTTATAATTTAAAGGAAAAAAATAATTATAATATACTTCCTTACTAAACTAAATTCTGCTTTTGCCAGAATCTTTCTGTCTTTTTTTTTTTTTTTTTTTTGAAAAAAAAGAAAAGAAAATTAATAATAATCAGTTTCGAAATGGACAGTATCGAAAAAGTTTTTTTTAATAATTTTGAATTAGGAAATTAAATGCGCGCGTGCAAAATGAAAAAAATAAATAAATAAATAAACAAAACAAGATAATTAAATTTGAGTTTATTTTTTATTTATTTATTTATTTAACTATTTATTTTATTTTTATTTATTTATTTATTTATTTATTTATTTTTAAGAAGGTTCTATTAAACAGGCAAAATAAATATTAAGTCTTTTCTGAAATATCTGTAAAATTTTTAGCATTTTGAAGAACGTGAAATCATGGGAAAATGCAAGCTAAGAAAACGCAATTCAAAGATTTCAAACCTGTAAAAACTATATCAAAAACCATAAGAATTTCTACCTGAACGTATATTTCATTGAACAAATTTAAGATAGTTCAATTTATAAATATTAAATGGAAATATAAACTTTTATAAAAAACCTTCAATGGTGTCAAAATAAAGGTGCCAAATCCCATTAACTATGGTCTCATCTTATGACATTTAAAATAAAAAGACCATTTAATTTGAAGCACATATCTATTTTTTTATTCTTACCAAAAATCATGTTAGATGGCCTACAAATAATTCAATAATTTAATTTTTTTGAAAAAAAAAAAAATAATAATAATTCTGCTTCCAAAAACTAATTAATTAAAAGAACTTTTTTAACTATAATTTTGTGCAGTAAAAGTAGGATAAAATTCGACTCTTGCCTGAAAGTATTCAAAGAAAATACATCTCAAGTAATAAACTGCTTATTGAGAATAATTTCAATTAATAACAATTAATTGAAAAGAACTTCATTTTTAAGCTAAAATTAATGCACAGGACAGCTGTATAATTATTAATGCACATGTACTAACCTAGGCTGATCTATCTACAATCAATATTTTAAGAAATTTGGTGCTACTTTTACTCATTTAATGGTGCTTACTAATAAAAGGCATAGAAAATTCCATGATATCTGAAAACTGTAATAAGATAAATAAATAAATAAAATCTAAAATATTATATTTTATCAATGTGGTATAAGAATTTATTAATTCAATGGAATATAAGTAATGGCAGGATAAATGTTTACCGCCAAGAAAAGTAATTCAAACTTAATAATTCAAAAAGCTGCAGATTACACTGCGTTTTTAAAACATATAAGTTCTTTTTTTTAGTGCTAGAGGCCTATTTCAGTCGGTACATCGTTGTCGAATTTTTATACGTCACTCTTAATAGTGCTAAGGGCCTATTTCAGTCGGTTTATTGAATGGGGATTTATTGAATGAAGATTTTGTAGATAATTTGATTACTCATAACGAAGGTTACAAGTTTTTAAAAAATATAAAAAATTCTCCCAAGGTACAACTTTGACATGAGTCCCCCCAAGGCACAACTTTGACATGAGTCCCCCCCCAAGGCACAACTTTGACATGAGTCCCCCCCAAGGCACAACTTTGACATGGTCCCCCCCAGGCACAACTTTGACATGAGTCCCCCCCAGGCCCAACTTTGACATGAGTCCCCCCCCAAGGTACAACTTTGACATGAGTCCCCCCCAAGGCCCAACTTTGACATGAGTCCCCCCCAGGCCCAACTTTGACATGAGTCCCCCCCCCAAGGTACAACTTTGACATGAGTCCCCCCCAAGGCCCAACTTTGACATGAGTCCCCCCAAGGCCCAACTTTGAGTCTCCCCCCAAGGTACAACTTTGACATGAGTCCCCCCCGAAGGCACACCTTTGACATGAGTCCCCCCCCAAGGCACACCTCCCCCTCATTGGGAAAAAGAGAAAAAACGTTGTTTTGCTGTTTGGACTTCCAACGTTATTTGTTACGGTATCTGCAGCTGAAACACATTGGTTTGATTTAATGAAAACTTTATCGTGGAATTTAGATCGTCACGAATTAACTAAAGAAGAATTTGTCGATATTAACAAGTTTAGCAGTAGGCCTCTGGCACTAAATTAAAATCTGTCAATGTCAGATTTTCATGTTTTTTTTTTTTTTTTTTTTTTTTTTTTTTGAAATAATTAAAATAAAATTGAGAAAAATCATGCTAAAGAAATGGAACAGCTTCAGCTCTTTGCTAAATTTGAAATTTGGGACCGAAGTAGCTCGGACGTTTCTCGCCGAGATGTTTCCTTATGCAATTGCAATAGCCATTTTAATTCATCGCTAAAATGATAACAAAAATTTAAAAGCCACCAAAAGGCTCCTATGCTAAAGCTGTACTAAAGAAAATTTCAGAAATGAATAGAGTAACAGGTGCTAGAGACTGAAACTCAGTTAATGCATGTCTTTATATGGAAGAACAAATTAAAACAAGTCCTATTGTACTGAATAAATTAAATTCTGTTTCATGTAGAATTTTATATCTATTACTTAAAAAACAAAAGTAGGCTAAAGAATTTTTTTTTTCCTGAAATGTCTTTCATTTTTTTATTTTATTTTATTTTGCTAAATACAGCTATGGTACCGCTGAAAGACGAATGTTACCATTAATTTTAAGTTAGGTATCTACCTAACCACGGTAGATTATGCAGTCATGTATTTGCGTCGTATCCCTTTGCTGCTGGTCAAGCTTTACGTGGCGATCAGTTGTGTAAAGTCACTGAATGGTCCTCGTATAGAAGAAATTGATTGCTCAAAACTATCAGGAAATATTGGTGTAATGATGACGCATTAAATGAAATGGCTAGATTAGATTGCGAAGACATGAAAGAAAGAATTTTGAACTAGATTCATTTTATAATTAAATTGTAAAGACGAAAGCGTCAAGTCATAAGTTCAGTTTTGCTTTACTACTAAAACTGTTTATACTTTAATAAAATGAAAAGACTTAAGTGTCATTAATTAAAAGCTTATTTTTGTTTAAGATAAAAAAGAAATAAATTATATTTTAATAAAATGCAAAAACTTGAGTGCCATTAGTTATAGGTTAAATTTTTCTTTAAGACAAAAAAATATAAAATAAAATTATACTTAAAAAAAAAAAAAAAAAAAAAAAAAACTAAAGAACACACTTCTATTGAAATGTGAACTGAAAACCGCAAAATAATTTATAAATTTAAAGTCTTTATTGAATAGCTGTAAGATATCCCACAAGTCGATGTAACCTAATCTTTGAACTGAGCTTCGAATAAGAGTAAAATATTCCTAAAAATGCAGATAAGTATAACTAAATTTAATGGGGGGGGGGAGGGAAGCATTGGGTACTCAACTTCAGTCGTCGTGAATTTTTGATTGCTAGCTATTTATAAGGACAGGGTAATTATGAGAAAGTAAATATAGAGCAACTTACGATTCTTTTCCATTAAAATAAGTTATATTTATCTGTATTTTTATCAATGTCTTATTCTTATTCGGAGCTTAGTTCAAAAATTACGTTACATCGAGTTGTGCGATATCTTACAGCTATCCAATAAAAGCTTTAAATTTATAAATTATTTGTGCTTTTTAGTTCACATTTCAATAAAAGTATGTTCTTTAGTTTTTTTTTTTTTTTTTTTTTTTTTTTTTTAAGTACTAGGGGGCTCTGTCCCCTGATCGCTCCACTCACCAACCCCGGAGGGAGGCTTCGCCTCCCCCCGACTCAGTTTACATATTAACATATGCAGAGCTCTGCCCACCTATTCGCTTCTTTCTTTCACTGAAAAGGAATATTAATAGTGCATATTACAAGACAAAAGCAGAAAAATATCATGGAAACCCTCACATTCAATGTCAAATTTAAATATATAATATTTATATCTGTATTTTTAATAGAAATAAATTCATAATATCTAGACCATTTTACATTACACAATATGATTTTAAAATAATATTTTCGCCTTCCAATAAACTCACCTTTTCTCAGTTAAAAGATCCTATTGATATGCATAATTCTTGGGGCATTTATAGTATTTCCTGTAAGTGTGGTTTACCATATATTGGCCAAACTAAACGCAGTCTTAAATTTCGTCTAAAAGAACATATGAATTACGTCCGCAAACAAGAAACCAATAAATCGGCTATTTCTAAACATTGCTGGGAAGAAAATCATAATTTTAAATTTAATTCAGCTAAAATAATTTGCAGACCTAAATCCATTCATGAACTCGATTTCTTTGAAGCTTTTCATATTTATAAAAATTTTAAAAACCTTGTAAATTGTGATTTCGCTGTTCCCTATTTGTCTGATTGTTGGAAATTTTACATTCAGTACACATTTCCTTAATTTTTCTACTGTTTACACAGCGACACATTCCTTAATTCCTATTGGCCACACTCCCCACCTCTTCCGTAATCCTATTGGTTGAACTAAATCCGTTCCCTCTCCTATATATACGAGCACTTCTCCAGATTCAGAATTCTTTTTGCACTGAAGACGGTACGCTTTAGGCTACCGAAACAGCTGTATGCACCTCAATAATTTTTCTTTGGCGCTTCTGACGTAGTAGTTTATTCCTGTTTTAATGATTGAATATGCTTGAGTCCAGGCCTGGTTGGGATGCCCACCGTGAGCGTTATTCGGAAGCAACCTAGCTCTCATCTATGCCAGTTCAGGAAAAAACCACGGAGAACGCTGAACAGCTATGATGATGGTTGCGACCTGATTCGAGCCTGGCACCTCCCGTCTACTTTTTTTTCTTTTTGATTAGGAAAACAATAGTTTTATTATGAATTAGGATATGCTGTGATAATTAAAGGAAAATATAATTTTCTTTTCTTATAAATGTATTACCTATCAACATTTTTATTCACTTTATTAAGAATATGTTGTTTTCCAGCTAGACGAAATTACAACATAAATTATATATATATATATATATATATATATATATATATATTTTTTTTTTTTTTTTTTTTTTTTTCCAACTAAAATCAAAAGCGGAAAAAAAAAATAATAATAAACAAATAAATAATTTTCGGTTAAACGTAAATCTAAGGGAATATCTTAAAAAATCTAAGTTAGAAAATAAGTAAATAATTTATAAAGTAATAAATTATATTTGGAAGTTCTTATTGCATAATGAAATGAGAGGAATATTTCTAAGTACGTTCAAGTGGATGAAATAATTCATTCAAAAAGATTTGTTATGAATATTATAAAATAACACAAAAATACTTTGAAGATCATGATGCACATAGTTACTGAAATATGAATATATATATTGAACATTTTAATAAATGTAAAAATATAGTTTTTTCCACCCACTAGTGTCTTTTTAAGATATGGAAAAATATGAGGAACAGGTAATAAAACTTTTAAAACATGTAAAAAAAAAAAAAAAAAAAATTTAAAACGAAGAGACTGGGGAGACAAGCAGTCTAGGAATAATTGAGTAGAAAACAGGCATTGTGTCCACTTGTAGTCAAATGATAAGAACAGCTTTACAAATCGTTCCGTCAAAGAGGTTAAATCTTCTAACCCTTTTGTCGTTTGGTAAACGTCCCATGAAGAAACAGCTTTCAACAATTAGCGGAATTCTCTTAAGGAACATCCGTCTGCAGCCACTTGAAGGATTAGTTGGAATGAAATAAGAAAAAGAGCACGAAAATAAAAGATTTATTACTTTTTTGAATCCAGATGGAAATAATTCAAGTAAACTTAAATGAAAATGCATCACCTCACCTTTATTTTGTTTATTTTCAAAATGTAATAACTTTTATAATTTGCCTCAACAATCGATTACAGCCTTCTTGTGGTGTCGTTCTCTTGTTTGCTTTTCCTAAAGTCAGGGGGGGGGGGAGGGATACTTAACGCCTTTTGTTCCCTCTGTAACGTCATGTCAACAGAAGTGCCAGAAATTTCTCACCGACAAACATAATTTTTCGATAAAGAAATTAATTTTTTGTTTGCTTTAATGCGTCATATTTGTGTTTGCTTTGATGTGTCATATAAATATATACACATCAGGGCTAGGAAAAATCTAGTTTTAAAAGAAAAAGAAAAGTACTCATCATTTTTCAGTATCCTGGAAAAAAGGCATTTTGATAAAAATATATTTTCTTGAATTGTTAATTGTGAAACGCAAATTTTAAAGAATGTTGCAAACGCTTTAGTAAATTAGGGATGCAAATGAAAAAAAAAAGGAAAGAAAAAGTTTTTTTATACTTTTTTTTTTTTTTTTTTTTTTTTTTTTTTAAGTAATTTTAACCATCAACAAAATTTAGTACAACTGTTACTTAATAAGGGAAAAAATATAATGGGGGTTAAATATTTCTGAAGAAAACGAAAGAGAGAGAGAGAGAGAGGAAAAAAAAAGTTGCTTATATATATATATATATATATATATACATATATTATTATTATTATTATTATTATTATTATTATTTTGTTTAATGGAGTCTAATTAAATTTTGTATAATTATCATTCACTAATTTAAGACAATAAATAAATAAATAAATAAATACTGTTGATGTAGATTACCTGGAGGGATCTAGAGCAGCATAAAAAAAAATAATATTAATATTTTTCATATTTTCCCCCTTTTCTTATGACACAATTTAATTTTATCTTTACTCTCTATAATTATTTACCAATATATCACAGTATTCATTTTCATTTAAAATTAAATTTTCTGGAAATTCGGAACAGATGGCTTTACTAAAAATGAATTACTTCAGAAGCAATCTTTATTTGAAAATACAGAAGACTGGAAAGTATAGTTCAAGTTGCTATTCATAATATTATGTTTATTATGCATTATTTAATTACATTCATAAAATTGTTTTACAGATAAAATTTTAAGATAACTTTTATGCTGCCAAATAAATATTTTTCTACAAAATCTTTAATGATTTTTTTTCTAAAAGTTTTGTTTATGTAAACACTAGGGGATTATGGTGCAGCTGAACAAGTTTTATGAATATAAATTAAAGCTTTTGGATTTCCTTCCAACATTTTAAAGAACTCTTCTTTTTCTTAAAATTATATTTAAAATAAAAATACTTTAACTACAATCATGAGATGGTTTTCTTATATGATTGAAAATAAATTTTAAATGTTTTTTGATATAAATGTAGTTACTTTTATTTCCGAAACAAATTATTTGCTTCTTTTACCTACATTAATATAAACATAATATTACAAATTCTCATATTATTTTCTTTGGAACTTAGTTTCCGTTGATATATTATACTTAGCTTGAATCTCAAAATAATTTATTTATAATTAATAATAGCGGAAATACAACCGTTGTAAGAAAAAAAAAAAAAAAAAAAAACCTTTTACACCGTCCCCCCGGAAAAAAAGATAACAAAAATAAAGGTAAATTAATGTAAAATTCCACAAATGCATTAAAAAAAGATATAGAGAGAAAAACAAACAAACAAAAAATCTGGTACAAATCCATTAGTAACATAAACCTGGACAATGAAATGCAGAAAGCCAACTTTATACGTACTTTTTACTTGCACTTTTTTATTTTTATTTCATTTATTTGTATAAATATAATTTTATTTTATTTTATTTATTTATTTTTTAAGGAAATGTTTATGCAAACGATTTATTATATTTAAAAAATATATATGAAAATAAGCATTAAATTTTTATGGCATTCTTTGATTTCAAACCGCTAATAAAATGAGCTGGCAGGGAGCTTAATTGTGCGACTGAATTATGTTTTGATGCGGTCTTATATTTAAAAATTGGAGAAAACTAAATTATTAATATTACCACCTAATTTTAAAGGAATATATACATGGTAATATATATATATGTATATATATATATATATGATTAAAATTCCTCTGTGTATTAAAATTTAATGAACATGTTTTGAATTATAATATTTAAAATTTTGTTTTTCCAATGTTTAATTTATGTTTTCTTTCACATCTTTTAAAATTATAATCTTATGATACTGGTATAAAAATTGCACTTAGAAGTTTAAGAATAATTATCTCAGTTTTAACTCGTTAAATGTTAAAATAAGAATTTTAAAATCAGCATTTAAATAATATTATTTGTAACATGTTAAATATTTTAGCTTTCTCCTTCAAATCATTTATTTAGTTACGTTAAAGAAATCATAACACCAGCTTAAAGCGGCAGGCACACTTTTATTTATTAATCACTCTTTATCTTTGTATTCTCCCCCTCCTCAGATAACTTTTCCAGATGATTATTCTTCACAGGTAATGTACATTCGAATAAATAGTAAACATGTAACTGTACCATAAAGCAGAAAGTGACTCCTGTCGCCAACTTTCAAAATTTTTGGTTTTTCTTTCATAGCCTAGAATCAGTCACACAATCAGTAGATAACTGTGTTTAACATCCTTAATATCAAGCTATTTTACTTTGATATGCTTTAAAGATGTGGATATATTTTTCTTTAAATAGGAATATTAAAAATTACAGAATAAAGATTATTTTGCTTCAAAGTCAAGTAAATCGAATATTCAACCTGAAACATTTCTAAAAGAAAATGGATCCTCTGGAAAGAAATTTGAAATATAAAAATACATTTCCTTAGGCTTCTTACTATGAGATTAAGATAAAGTGTTCTGTCGAGTATGCAAAGATGCAGCGTTCACAGTGGCAGAAAGCAATTGGGCTTTTTAACATTCACGGTGAAGTACCGGTTGGTTCGATCCCAGCTCGCACTCATTTGGAGTTTTCCATGGTTTTCGCCGAAACTAATGTAAATAAGGGCTAGGATCACTTAGAAAGACCCCTTTATACTTTCGAGACAGTTTCATTTGTCTGAAAAGGGAGTTATTATTTACAGTATTTACAGTATATTATTTACAGTACAGTTTTATTTACAGTATATTGCAGTATAATATCATAACTTAATAACGTATAGCTGAGCTAGTCTGTAGCTCAGTAGCAAAGTTGTAGCCTTCTCTTCGAGAATTTATTGGTCTAATACTGTCCCTATATATGTGAAATTTATAATAATATTTATATATTACTATTAGTCTAATACTATATATTTAATTATATGTGAAATATAATGAAAGCCCCCTTAAAATTAAGGCTTCATTTCTCAAACTTAAATGATTTTACTTCTTACCAATCCACTGATAGAGTCCTAATTAATTCTTTATTAATTTATTTTCTAAATATTTCATTAATTACAAATTCTTTAACTTGTTCTCAATTCTTAAAATTATTTTTATTTTCCGATGAAAAAACCGTTTTTTATTATATTATGCAATGCATAGGTAAATTTAACCCAGAATGTTCTGACACCTCCTTCTTGTGTATAGTATGAATCTCCTAAGATAATCAGAGCGCTCGCGATCACGTGATCGCTCCCGCAAGAAGAGAATGCTCCAGTCAGCTAGTTGTTCATTTGAGTTGTTAGTCGGAAGTTGGTTTTTCAAGATGTAAGTTTCAAGGGGGTCCGGGACACAAAATTTTTGTTTTTATTATTTATTGATGAATTGCTGTAATTATTTTTTCTGAAATTGAAGCTTTTTTCACGATGAAGTTGAGCAAGAAAGAATCTTAAAAAGAAATTAAATAAAATTTTAAAAATTTAAATTTTAAAATTTTTGATAAATTCAAAATTTGTTATATATCATGAATTAATGATTCAGTTTACAAACTTTTTTCACCTTTATATACAGAAAGGATTTATCTTCAATTTGTCTTCAGGGTTTCTGATTATAAAAATAAATTATTTAAATATTACTTTTAATTTGAAAAAAGTACTTATTTCATGCATAATTTTTGAATTACCAAAAAAGTTTTGCTCCTAATTAAAAATCCCGAAGGCAAATTGAAGATAAATCTTTTTTGTATATAAGAGTGAAAAAAGTTTGTAAATTGAACCGTTAGTTCAGGAGATATAACAAATTTGTAATTTATCAAAAATTTTTAATTTTAAATTTCTAAAATTTTATTTAAATGTTTAGAATTTTTTTTTTAATTTTTTTTAAGATTCTTTCTTGCTCAACTTCATTGTCAAAAAAGCTCCAATTTCAGAAAAAATAATCGCTGCAATTCATCAATAAATAATAAAAACAAAAATTTCTTGTCCCAGACCCCTTAAGAGGAGGGCTCACCTTCGCGTGAAGGTTGTAACTACTCCACTTAATTGAATAATTACTTAGTACACTGACTGCAAATTGTATCTTTTCATTTGTGACTGTACATTTTAATATGACATATATATATATATATATATATATATATATATATATATTTCAAACGTGAAAGGGGAAAAAAATTATGATTGTGGGTTAAGACCAAATAATTTACGTCTCGGTGGAATATCGTCCATCGGGTCTTTATAAGGAGTCACAGTTCATACTTACACGAGTTTAAGAGAAAAACCACGTAAAACTCCGCACAGCTAGGCCGACAAGCGGGAGCTGGAATTAACCTCGGGACCGGCTATTCCGGCTTTGAAAGCAGAACCTTTCATATACTAGTAAAGCTAAGCAAAAGTAATATAAAAAAAGTAATGCATTTAGCAAACGAAACTACTGCCTGAATTTTTAATTTCGAAATATTTGACACTATGGTTAAGATAAAATATACCAGTTACAGAAGAAATTTTAAGAGAAAAAAATATGAGGATCATATGAATACTTATGTGGGTATGCATTTTCCTATGCTATCAAATATAATTGGTGATGCTTAAAATTAATTCAATTATGTGTATAGTTATACAATTAAATATTGGAATTGTAATCTTTCTTATGCCAACTTGTACATTCAGGCAATTAACTTAAACCCCAATGCAGAAAACTACTTTTTCTTTTAATTTTTTGCTTGTGATCTAAATAGCATGTGGATGTGGAATACATATTTTGATTATCATATAGGGTGAGAGAGTGAGTTAAGTCGCACTAGTGCGACACAACATTTTCAGAGAGGAAAATTTTACAAAATAAATTATTTTTGTTAATTTTTTTCCGCGAACGAAGTCGCGGATTCCACTAGTTTATTATATATTTAAATTAGCATTATATAAAGGTACATTGCATTAAGCTTTTATTGTATAACATGTATTCTGAAATATGTGTTATTCTCGTTCCTGTGCAATTTTATGGGTGTTAGAGGGGGCCGCAAATCTAAAGTCTGTACTGGACCGCAAAATGGGTAAGCACAGCTCAGCAAAAAAATGTTTTGAGCAACACTTTCCGTCTATCTGATTGAGAGCACTGATCTCGGCCACAAACGTAAATGAAAGGGTAAAAAATCTGTTTTTATTCGAAATTTATTCGTCGACTTCATTTTATTTTAATATACTTGATAGATTTAGGCCATACAGAATTGAAGTACATTAAATTTGCATTAGATAGATGTGGAAATTTTTAAAACGATTTTTTAAATAATTTAATGTTTTCTAGTAAATATAATTTTAAAGAGAATACTTTGGATATTACATGCAGTTTCTAAAGTTTAGATTAAATAAACCTTTTCTTCTGGGATTTTTCTTGGATAAACTTTGTTTTCTAGATTTTAAAATAATTTTTTCAATATCTTGGAATATTTCACACGATTATAGGTATTGTTCACGGTAACCGGTAAAACTGGTATAGGAAAAATAGTAACGGAAAAGATGGTAAGCGGATAAAATAGTAAAGGAAAAAATATTCAGCAGAAAAAATGGTAACGAAACTTTTGATAACGTCTGAAACTTATTTGATATTTGAAGTAATTCTAATTTGTGCTCAGACATAATTGGTGTAGAGAAGAAAGTAATTCATAAAGTAATTGTAGTTAAATTATGGCTTTCTTCAATAGATTTTCATGAAAGATTTTAGAAATATATGTTTAAAATACAAGTAAAACAATATGTTAATAATAAAATTTTATTTCGTAAGAAAATATTTGAGGTGATAAAAATTTACATTTATTCGTCATAATAATTTTTTAAAAATTATTTATCTTTTATTAACTTATAAGTTTATTAGTCTTTTCAAAAAGAAGGAAGAAAATAACCACTCTTTCTTCTTCTTCATGGCCTTCTTATTATTATTTATTAACTTTTCTAGAGTTGAAAAATATTTTTTGAAAAAAAAAAAAAAATACACATATATATATATATATATATATATATATATATATATATAATATATTACGAAATAATTATTTTCGAAAAAAAAAAAAAAAAAAAAAAGAGCAAAAACTTTTTTTATTCAGAATTTTTCACTTATATTTGTTCATAATTGCGTCTCAGCATTAACCTTTTCCCAAAATGTCAGGAAAGTTTTCTATTTCCTACACAGTAAAAAAATCTGTCTTATTTCTTTGACTCATAGCTGCTGGGTACTTAATTCTTTGTTGAAATAGGTGTGTAGAAATGCAATGGACATCACAAGCCCAGCCGCTTGCATCTTAGAAGAAAGGTCGTTAGAGAAAACTATTCATGTCTTTCTCTAAATTCGTTATCATCAGTAAACACTTCGAAATACCTTCACTGAACCCCTGTTAAATGCCCAGAGGGAAGGTTATGCCCAATGACAATTATAAAAGAGTGTCTATCTTTACTACGTTTACGTTTTGCACTGAGAAATAATTCTAAAACTGACATCTAGATTCTAAATTATGGCTCTAGTAAAAATAGCTTCATGTCATCCTTATAAATTCTAGTGTCCTTTGAAAGCAAGTTCTAGAAACCCCTATTAGAATTCTAGAGCGTTTGTCTAAATTATCGAAGAATCAAATTTATTTAAAAACTACTGAAATAAATGGGAATACAAGAGGCTCGTTTTAGCATCTATAATATCGGTTTCAGAAATTAGCTCTGAAAAACTCTCAATTTTTGTCCAAAATAATTGCTTTTTCAATCCAAATATAAAAATATTTCATACATTTAATACCATTTGAAACCATTTAGTACATTAAAACCATTTAATCGCAGCTAAATATTATTATTATATTTTTTTTTTTGTTGTTAATTTTAGCTAGCTGTGAAATAGTTCCTCTTTTCAGCCGTGAACCACAGTAATATACTAATAGCAAAAAATGGATCAAACAAAAAAGTCAAACGTAAGTGATATGATCATGCAGTTAGGAAAGGGAGGATATCACTAATTATTGCAATCAGACATAAAAGCAAGAATTTTGTTCACTTTTGATAAAGTGATGTGATTCAGAAATTAACTCTGAAAAACGTCCAATTTTTGTTAGTTACTGTAAAATAATTGCTTATTTAACCCAAATATAAAAAGATTTCACACATTTTAATATTTAGCTGACATTAAACGCTTTTTCTTTCTTTCTTTTCTCTCTCTTTTTTTTTTTTTTTTTTTTTTTTTTTTAATTTTCTAGCTGTAAATTAGTTCCGCTTTTCAGCTGTGAACCACAGTTATATAATAATCTCAAAGCGGGGTCCAGGACAAAATCCCCTCTGGTCAAAATCCACTCCGGACAAAATCAACTCCGGACAAAATCCACCCGGACGAAATCCCTTCAGGACAAAAGCCTATTTCGATAAAATTATTTAAGAAAGAGGAATTGAATTTTAAATAATTTATGCTCCCAACTAATCAAGTTCATGGATTGGAAAATTAATTGAGAAAGTAGTGAAAAATTACATCTGATTTCCACATGATATATATATATATATATTTAGAAATATTTTCTATAATATAAATTATTATTATTATTATTATTATTTATGCTGTGCCCCATCCCTTCACATTTTACTAACTAATGGATGAAAATATAAGAAGCTATTACTTTCTCAATGTCGATATTTTATATCACTCGACGTCCCTGAATCTAATAATATATTTAGCTTTATTGATAATAATAAAATTTTTTAATGAAATCATTCTTTGCTTACAACCCCCCCCCCCTCCCCCCCCCTTACACATACACACGCACAGGGTATGCAGATACCTACAAAAACATAATTACCAGTGTATTGCGTCTTTCTTAAAGTTTTATTAAAATATTTCAAATAGAATAAAAGCATCAAATACGCATTTTTTTTTTTTTAGAAAGTTCTGTGTGTGTGTGACAAAAATTTGTGGCGACTATAACTCAGGAACTACAGCACAGAATTCCCTATCAATTTAAATGTAGTTGTATCTATCAAAGTTTGGAGCAAATCCCTCAACAGGTCAAGGAAAGTGCCTTCCGCGTGGTCTTTCTAAGTAGTTTAACTAGTATTTACGTAATTTTCGGAGAAAACTACAGAAAACTCCAAACGGAAAAGCCGGCAAGTGCGACCTGGAATCGAGCATAGAACCTCACGTCAACCAGCTTTGAGAGAAAACCCTCTCAGAACTGTTAGAGCTAATATGTTTTTTAATTAAATTTAAATAAATAGAAAAGGTGAAAGAGAAAACTTTCATTCAGTAAATCCTTAATTTTAAAAATTTAAATCTCAGTTGTTATTAATTTTATTTGTGACGGACTAGACTTTAAATTGCATTCTTGTCCAATTTTAATTACTAAATATTTATTTACCTTTATGGATTTTGGTGTGCTAGTGTATCTGCATGTCTTTCTTATAAATAATAGAGAATTTTTAATTTAAGAAAAATAATTCACACTTAATAAGGTAATAATATAGCGTGAAAGACATGACAAATAACAGACACGATTTAAGTTATTCATTTTTATCACTCAATTGCTCTCAGTTGAGTCATATCACTCAATTGATCATCGGATCCCGGAAAAAAGGGCACCGGAAAAAAGGGCACCGGAAAAAAGGGCACCCGGAAAAAAAGGCACTGGAAAAAAGGGCACCGGAAAAAAGGGCACCCGGAAAAAAGGGCACCGGAAAAAAGGGCACTTTTTCAATTCGCAAATCGCAAAGTAATAAATATCAAATGATAATATTTAAAAAATGGCTTTCAAATTAGACATTTAGAAATTTCAATTGATTTGGTACAACATTCAATTAGTGTATACCTCGGGGAAGGTGGGGGGAGGGAGGAGGGGGGCAGGAGTAAATCGAAAGAAAACAATTGTTTTTACATAAACTCTTACCGATTCTAATGAAACTTTGTATAATCACATACAATTTGTAAAAAAAATAACAGTAAGTGTCAGGTTAACTTGGGGGGGGAGGATTAAAGAGTGGGGGGATGAAAATAAAATTATCTTTTATATCACCGTTTTACCGACTTTAATGATATATTCTATAACTATCACTAACTTTTTATGAGGATCACAGTGAGTGTATTATATACCTGGGGTGGGGCAAGGGGGTAGATAGCAATAAAATACATTCTTTTTTAAATTATTCTATTATTGATTAAAACTTTTTTTGTACAATCACGTATAATTTATAAAAAATTTACAGTAAGTGTCAGACATGCTTAGTGGGGGGGGGGGGGGGGGGGGTAAACAAGGGGGTGAGGAAAGTAAAGTGATTCTTTATATCACCATTTTAGCGATTTTAATGATATATTCTATAACTACCATATAATTTTCATGAAGATTACAGTGAGTGTATTATAATACCTGGGGGGAGGCAAGGGGGACCGATGGAAATAAAATATATTCTTCTTTAAACTCACTATTATCGATTTAAACAAAAACTTTGTATAATAGAATACAATTTGTGAAAAAAATCACAGTTAGGTCAGACATACTTGAGGGGGGGGGTAAAGGGTGGGGGGACAGAGGAAAATAAAATATTTTTTTATATCACCATTTTACCGATTTTAATGACATATTCTATAACTATCAATTACTTTTTATGAAGATCAAAATGAGGGTATTATACAATTGGGGGGAGGGGACGCAAATAGAAGTAAAATATATTATTCTTTAAACTACCGCATTGTCGATTTAAAAAAACTTTGTATCTACGCAATTTTCTGCTTATGAAAAATTACAGTGAGTGTACACATATCTGGACGATTTGCTAAGGGGAGGGGGGGCAGAGTGAAGAAAATGTTTGCTTTTATATCACCATGCTACCTACTTATATGAAACTTTGTCTTTGTACCACTATCACTTTCATTTTATTAAAAATATGGTGAAAGTTAACTAAAGTTGATAAGAGGGGGGAGGGTTAAAGGGGGGGCAGATGGAAAATAAACTAATATTTTTAAACAACTCTTATTATCGTTTGTTTTATTGTTTTATTTACATTTTGTGTAAGTATCAATTACTATTAATGAAAAATTATACTGAGGTATGCAAAAATTCAATGTATTATTTAAATCTGTAAAAAAATTATTCAAAAATGAATTTTCTTCTTTTAATCTGCCTCTTTTGTTCTCCCCCCATGTAGATATAAAAAACTTACACTGTCTTTGATGTTCAGCATCAGTTTTACAAGGAGAAATTTAAAAAAGTGCCCTTTTTTCCGCAATCCAAAAATTCAATGCATTGTTAATATCAGACATTAATTAAAAGTTAATATCAAACATTGGTAAAAGATTATTCTAAAACAGAATTTTTTTCTTTGATCTGTCTCTCCCCCTCCCCTCGTAGAAACAAAAAATTTTTGCTATCGTCCATGTTTAACAAGTATTTTACAAGTAACAATTAAGAAAAGTGCCCTTTTTTCCGCTGCCCTTTTTTCCGGATTGCGGAAAAAAGGGCACTTTTCTTAATTTTTCCTTGTAAAACTCATGCTAAGCATCAACGAGAGCGTAAGTTTTTTATTTCTACGTGAGGGGGGGGGGGGGGTGGACAAAAGAGACAGATTAAAAGAAGAAATTTCATTTTTGAGCAATTTTTTTACAGATTTAAATCATACATTGAATTTTTGAGTACCTCCCTGTAATTTTCATTAATACTAACTGATATTTACACAAAATGTAAATAAAATAAGAAAACAAACGGTAATAAGTGTTTTTTAAAAAGATTATTTTATTTTTCATTTGCCCCCACTAATCCCCCCCCCCTTATCAACTATAGGTAACTTTCACTATAATTTTAATAAAATGAAAGTGATAGTCGTACAAAGTTTCATATAAATAGGTAGCATGGTGATATAAAAACAAATGTTTTCTTCATTATGCCCCCCCCCCCCCGTAGCAATTCGTCCAGATATATGTAAACTCACTGTAATTTTTCATAGACAGAAAGTTGTATACATACGTATATATACAAAGTTTTTATTTTTAATCGATTATACGGTAGTTTAAAGAATAATATATTTTACTTTTATCTGAGCCCCCTTTCCCCCCAGATGTGTAATACACTCATTGTGATCTTCAAAAAAGTAAGTTATAGTTACTGAATATATCATTAAATCGATAAAAGGTGATATTAAAAAAACCTTTTTACTTTCGTCTGCCCCCCCCCCCCGAAGTATGTCTGACACTTAGTGTGATTTTTTCACAAATTGTATGTTATTATACAAAGTTTTTGCTTAAATCTATAATAGGGTAGTTTAAAGAATAATATATTTTACTTTTATCTCCGCCCCCCCCCCCCAGATGTGTAATACACTCATTATGATCTTCATAAAAAGTAAGTAGTAGTTATAGAATATATTATTAAATTCTATAAAATGGTGATATAAAAATTCATTTTATTTTCCTCTGCCCGCCCCCCCCCCCCTCCAAGTATGTTTGACACTTACTGTAATTTTTTCATAAATTATACGTGATTATACAATTTTTTTTAAATCGATAATAGGGTAGTTTAAAGAAGAATATATTTTATTTTCATCTGCTCCCCCTTGCCCCCCTCCCAGGTATATAATACACTCACTGTTATCTTCATAAAAATTAAGTGATAGTTATAAAATGTATCATTAATTCGGTAAAATGGTGATATAAAAAAATCATTTTGTTTTCCTCTGCCCCTCCCCCTCTTTAACCCCTCCCCCACCCCTAAAGTATGTCTGACACTTACTGTAATTTTTTCACAAATTATACGTGATTATATGGTTTTTTGAATCGATAAAAGGATAGCTTAAAGAAGAATGAAATATATTTCCATATTCCCACCCCCTTGCCCCCCCCCCCTCAGTATATAATGCACTCATTGTGATCTTCATAAAAAGTAAGTGATAATTATAGAATATATCATAAATCGGTAAAACGGTGATATAAAAGATAATTTTATTTTCCTCTTCCCCACCCTCCCTCTTTAAATACCCCCCCCCCCCCAAGTTTGCCTGAAACTTACTGTCATTTTTTTCGCAAATTGTACGTGATTATACAAAGTTTCAATAAAATCGGTAAGAGTTTTTGTAAAAACAGTTATTTTCTTTCGATCTGCTCCTGTCCCCCCTCCCCCCCTTTCCCCGAGATATATACTAAATGAATGTTGTACCAAATCAATTGAAATTTCTAAAAATGTAGTTTGAAAGTCATTTTTTAAATTCATTATTTGATATTTATTATTTTGCGATTTGCGAATTGGAAAAGTGCCCTTTTTTCCGGTGCCCTTTTTACCGGTGCCCTTTTTTCCGGGTGCCCTTTTTTCCGGTGCCCTTTTTTCCGTGCCCTTTTTTCCGGTGCCCTTTTTTCCGGGATCCTTGATCATCATATCACTCAATTGAAACGCATTTGAAGTTCAGAAATATTAATCTATATAAACAAGACTCTAAGTTTTAAATTTTTAATAAATATAACGTGATAGATCTGACATGCGTAAAAATTTAGAATTACTGTTTGCGTACTGAATTTTAAAATTAAATTTTCTTTTTTTAATTAATAATGTACAAAATAATAATAATAATAATAATAATAATAATAATAATAATAATGTTGAATGTGATACATTATTTGATAGTTTCATAAGTTTTATATTTAGAAAATTTAAAAATAATTGAATTAGTTGTAAAGTGAAAAGTGGTCTTCTTGTTCACTCTCGAAAGAAATTAAACCCAATATGAAAATAAGTAACATAGTGATAGACAAAGAATCATCTACTTTCTTGCTGCCCTCTCCTCCTACTAAAGAAATGTATATGTAGCACTTACTGATACTTTAAAAAAATTGCAACCCAGCCGTAAGTGACATTTTTATACCATGTTCAGATAGAAATACATTTCATTTTGTTACCCCCCATGAGGATAAATTCTTATAACTCTAAAGTTTTTTTTTTTTTTTTTTTTTGTTAAGGACAGAGGACCACTCAATCTGCGGATTTTTACGATACCAGTTTTACGATAGTTGGACAATTATCGAAATCGAAAATTTATCGGGAATAGAATTGAATAATTTGAAAGCGATGTTATAAATTGGAGAAAAAAAAAAAAAAAATCTCCGTCCTAAACTAAATCTTGCTTTTGCCAGAATTTCACCAAAATCTTTTTTTTTTTTTTTTTTTCCTCAAAGAAAAAGAAAAGGAAATGAATAATAATCAGTACTGATACAAACACTATCGAAAAAGTTCAACGGATCTATGGTTAAGGCTATACAGTTTGTACTGTGGATTTTCTGTTGACAGCTGTTATTGAAGCTGAGTTTATATTAAAAATATCTTCGTGGTGTAGGTGTTAGGGCCGATTGACAACACGAGAGTCCTACGCGTGGGGGGAAATGCCTTTTCGGAGGGGGTGGGGTGAGGTTTACTTACTAAGAGGCCCCAGCCTGTATTCACGCGGGTTTCGGAAAAAACCATAGAAAACTCCGAACGGCTAGATCAACGAGCGCGACCTGGGATCAAACCCAGAACTTTTAGTCTTCCAGCTTTGATAGCAGAACCGCTTGAACTGAAATATTTAAAAGTCTAAATTGATTAAAAGTGCAAACTATAATAATTAAGCAATCTCAACAAAATTAGTTATTAAAAATTATGTTTTAAATAAATAAATTTGTTTTCTTTAATTAGAATATTTTATTAAATAATTTTTAAACAGCTTTCCTTTATCTCTATATATTAAAAAAAAAAAGTTACTGTCACTGGCGTCAAATTTTTTTGTCTGCGACAGCATCTTCTAGTGGAGGGCAGGGTCCTTCGCGTAATGAAAGGTATCAATGTGTTCCGAATACTCCAAGTAAGACATTTCAGCTGCTTAGAAATTTCTATCATTTTAATTAAAGAAGTTATTAACTAAAAACGACAAGTTTATAAAGGTACTCTATTTGCCATTTTGAAGAAAGTTTCTCCCAGTAACGTTGTTCTTCTATCATGAAGTCATTTTACACGGGAAAATTAAAATATGATCCTTGGTTGTACGTAGGCGGTCACATGCCATCAAAATTTTTATCCTTCCCGCAAGGGATCCCCCCCCCCCTCGCTTTGGTGATCCCCAGAGGTATAGTGTGGGTGGGAACATGAAGGTCTTCGCGGTCACGACAGATTTTATGTGCACCAGCCACGATTAGTGTACACGACGGTCTTTGGCCGCCTCGCGAATCGAACCCGCAATCTTCCAATTACGAAGGGGTACCTCGGTCCGGATCTAAGGTTGTAAAAAAATAAATAAAAAGCGTCATATACTAAAGTTGTAATGCAAAATGGTCTAGATATCATGAATTTCTTTCTATTTAAAAAATATATAAATATTATATATTTCAATTTGACATTGAATATGAGGATTTCCATAATAATTTTCTGCTTTTGTCTTGTAATATGCACCATTAATATTCCTTTTCAGTGAAAGAAAACAGCGAAACGAATAGGCGGGCAGAGCTCAGCATGTGTTAATGAGTAAAGTGAGTCGGGGGAGGAGAAGTCTCCCTCGGGGGTTTGTGAGCGGAGCGAGCAGGGGCAGAGCCCCCTAGTATATAAAAAATAGTAATAATTAATAAACTTCTAATATTAAAAGTATTTTAAAACAAATATTTCTATTAAAAACCGAAACAATAGTATTAAGTAGGGTAAGCGGAAAAAAAGTCACCGGAAATGAATTTCGGTCGTCTTCATAAATGAAATACAGCTTTTTAATAACTTTTAGTGGTACAGTAGAACTTGGTCAATCCGAAGTTGAAGGAACCAGAGAAAAATTCGAAATATCCAAAAATTCGAATTACATATACTATTTTGTCAAAAAAAGAGATATATTAAAAAATTAAACTTTATGATCAAAGATTTAACACATAAACTTTATTTCTAAGAAAACTGCTACATCCCCCCCTCCCCCCATTAAATCAATATTTTTTACGAGCTTAATTATTCAACACTTTTTAAAAAATAGTCAAATATTTTTTTTTTTTCTTCTTTAAGTACAATCTTTGTGTCATAGCATATGACTTGATACAAAAAATAGAATCTACTACCTTAGACATGACTTTCAATTTAAAAAAAACCTTGAAGTTCATGTATATGGACCATATCTTCTGATGCACTAGCGTCGGGGCTTCTCTTGTATTTCCTTATCCTTCTTTTGAAAGACTATGTAATGCACTTTAGCTGAGAAAAATCTCAGGAACAAATTTTAGTGAAATATTTTAAAGGTAATCGTATGAAAAATTTGAATTATCCAAAATAGAATTAGATAGAATTATCCACGATTTTTCAACATTATTTTATCATAAAATTCAAGGGACCAAGTAAAATGTTCGAATTATCCAGAATTTCGAATTATTCAAGTTTCATTGTATTATGTTTCTTATTTTTCTTCTTCTTTTTTTTTTTTTTTTTTTTTTTTTTTGAGCTTCGAAGTAATTGCTTATATCTCCTTTGTTTAACATGCTATCGTCACACAAATTCGTTCACAAATATTACGGGATCTGTATTAACATATCCTAAAGTTATAGGTCACTTCGTTCAGTTACCGATACAGGGAGATCCCAAATATTATTGATTTTGGTTAATTTGCTACCACCCCCCTAAATGTTGTCTTAAACCAATCGTCACTGAAAAACATGAGGAGGACATACTTCAGCTCTCCAACGACACAGTGATCACTTTTTCGGTTGTTTCTTACCTCTTGTTTATTTTATTTTGTATATTTATATATATATTTATTTATTTTATATATTTTTTATTTTTATTTCTTATTTTCAAAGCAAAAATCTTAGGGAGATATCCTTTATTTATTTTATTTTATTTTATTCCTCATAAAAGATTTAATAAATCAGTTTTTTAAATTCAATTTCAGGTGTTGATGTTTTTGCATTTTAAAGTAAGACATTTCCTTAAGATATAAAGGGACATACAGATACGAAATTTTGCTCCCCCCCCCACCCCCCACACACACACTCTTTTTTTTTTTTTTTTTTTTTTTAAGTGAGGATGTTCCCTTGAATGTATTTAATACATTTTTGAATATAATTTGTAAATATGTTGTCCGGAATGGATTTTGCCCGCATGAGACTTTGTCCGGAGTGGATCTTGTCCGGGATGGATATTGTCCGGAGGGGATTTTGTCCGTCCCGCTAAAGCGGAACAATAATAGCAAAATAATAATATTGCAGTAATAACAAAAAATAGTGAGTAAGCTAAAAGGATTTACCGGTCATTGACGAATATTTTACAATTTCAATTTAAAGATTATAAAACAGCTATCTAAACTTAATTCATTTTGAATTACTGAAATCATATAGAATAATAAAATTCAACAGTGGTGCAATTCTTTTTTATGTGTAACTGATTGGTAAACTTATTTTTATTTTATTTTATTTTACTTTATATTTATTTTACTTTTGTATTTATTTATTTTCTTTCTTTCTTTATTATTATTTCTTAATAATTTGCAACGAGAACATAAGTATTAGTTCCCCGTCATATTACGGGGAAATCATATTCGTGAAAATATTCGACTTCGGTTTTGGACGTTTTTAAAAGTTTTGGGATATAAAGTATAAGGAAATTAAAAAAAAAAAAAAAATTACAAAATCGATATTGTATTCGTCGGTAGCTTTGTCAAGTTGTTAGTTAGTTATACTGTATAGAAAATCAAAATATCTCAAACACGAATAGTCGTAAAATATGGCCAGACCAGTTTTAAAATTTCTCTAACAATACTTTCAAGAACTCCACCCCCACCCACCCCCCACCCCACCCAACATTTGATTTTAATTTTGAAAATTTCCTCACATGTTCAAAATTTGTAATTTTTCAAATTATAATATTTCGAATTATAACATTAAGTTATTTATTTTCACGCAAATTAAACTTAATTTTTTCTTTTTTTTTTTTTTTTTTTTTTTTTTTACATGTATAGTAAAATGGCCAGCCAAATAAAAGGAGAGGTACACGGCACTGTACGCTTTTTCAGTTTCAAAAGGGTAATTACGTACAGTCGGCAAAAAATAATATTGAAGCACACATCCATATTTTTCTCATTTTTATTTATCCAAATTATATACGATTGATGAAATAGTCGAAAAAATTTTTAAAGTTATTTCTAGCGATGAAGACGATACCGAGAAATTAATTTACTCATCTTTCGAAGGGAAATTAATATAAATAATGTTGAAACTCTCAGGAAATATTTTATGTCGTTCGACGTACGAGGAAATATTTTTTGAATTAAATTCGATAAATTATGCTTTGCATCATAGTCAGCATGGCCAACATTCCTTTCCCAAACGTTAAAATCTTTAAGAATAATATAATTAACTGTTGTTTATACATATTCAATCAAGAGAATAATATATTAATTTAATGAAGATAGGTTTTAATGAATAAATGACAATCAACGGAGTTTAAATTCGAATTAAAGGTATAATTTTTTTTTCTTCCGATTTTCTATATTTTTAACATCTATGTGTGTATAAAATAGCAATATATCAATAAAAAATTACTATTTTTATTTTATCTTTTTAAGTTGTTTAAAATTTTATTTGAAAATTATTTTTAGCGAACAGATGAAAAGAAAACCATGCAATGTATTAGACTTTTTATATCTCTCTTTATTATGTAATAGTGTGTTTAAAAAAAAAAAATGTAGGTTGTACAATTTTTATTTATTTATTTATTTAATTTATTTATTTATTTGTTTCTTTACGAAAGGTCCCTTGAAAAATGCATAAAAGATGCTTCATTGTATATAATATTGTATACTTTTTTTTTTTTTTTTTTTTTCCGAGTGCGTACATGTGAAGTATTTGTCATTTACAGTATACATCGTTCCTCAAGATAATATTTTTTCTCCGCTTCACGGAAAAATGGGTAACGGAAAGATGGGTAACGGAAAAATGGGTAAGCGGAAAAAAGGGTAATGGAAAAATGGGTAAGCGGAAAAAAGGGTAACGGAAAAAAGGGTAAGCGGAAAAATGGGTAATGGAAAAATGGGTAACGGAAGAATGGGTAAATTGCGAATTGCTACTTGCGAATCGTACTCTGAAATTGCCCCAAATTATGCCATAGAGTTAAAACTATGCTTCGAAAACATTTCATCTTTGTTAGTGATTGTTTATCTCATCGTCAGTTAGAAATTTATTCTTTTAAGAGGGCTGTATATAAGAAATCTTTCACAGGACCTTTTTCAGTTAGTAAAAAAAATAAATAAGCTTTTATTTATTACTTTATTCACATATTTACTATTTATGGTATTTTAATTATTTTTTAAAAGATATCATAATGTTAAAATAATAATTATAAAAATAATTAAAAAAAAAAAAAAATGAAAGAATGGAGACTATTTTTATTTTGCGGATAGAGATAAATTGAAGAGCTTTGTTTGAGTTAAGTGATGGCAGGTGTTTGACAGGAATTCTTTTTCTTAGAACCGTTCTCTAGTTTTTATCATGCTCAGGGAAGTCATTGAGTTACGCTCTCCTGTAGCACGTGTCTGCATGTGTGGAAAATCCTGTTTTAAGAAATACTAGAGGTTTATTCGATTTCAGGTTTCCTGGAAAATGGACAATGAACAGGGGGAGGAATACCTGTAGTTGTATTGTAAATTACTGGGAGTGTCTTGAATGTAGCTGTTTTCTCTTTCAAATTTTAGACATGGTTAGTAATTTTTCAAATGGGGCTATGTTACTTCTCTTATTTATGTTTCTTAAGAAATGACAAGTAGATAAACAAGCAAATAAATACTATGATTTTATATGTTTTATGATTCTTATTAAGGCTCTCTGTCAGTGAGCTTCAAGGTCATCCAAATCCCGTATTAATCTATTGTAAAATAATCCCCATTATTACTCATTACGTAATGCATATTTTTAAATTCTGTTTTCGCATTCGGAAAATTCATGGCCGTTAAGAGCTCCCCCATGTTTAAAAAATTGATTTTTTAAATTTTTAAATTTGTTTTTAAGCTGTAAAAGTCGAAATTTTACTTGATTTCCTTTATCGCCCTCAAATAATTAACAAGTTGTTTTATCAATAATATAATTAATACTAGACCTTTTTAAATGATGTAACTTATTGAAGGGGAAATAATAATTTTATCTTCAGCATTCTTTTGCGCATTGCAACAAGTTTCAACTGTCCAGGACACAGTTTTAACAGATTATTAAAAAAATCCATATTATGTCCTCAATATTTTTAAAGTGAGCTAATACTAAGTGCATAAAAATATTTAAAATATTGCTCATTAGGGAAATTCGACTGTATTTCTTCTTACTAAACAATTGCATGGGGACATTAAAATAAATAAATTAATTAATTAGTTAAAAAAAAAAGAAAAAGAACTTAGCTAAATCATTTAAATTTGGTCGATGCAGAGATCTTTGTATAGAAACAACATAAAAATCCAAAGAACACAAAATATTGTTTCGAACTTATCGCTTTCACGCTACATTCGTGCCTACTTTTCCTTTTCTTTCTTTCGTTTTCTTTATTTAATTTTCTGATGAGTTTAACACTAAATAATTATTCCATTCTTTTGAT
Organism: Salticus scenicus; assembly: GCA_963930645.1. Lineage (NCBI taxonomy): Eukaryota > Metazoa > Arthropoda > Arachnida > Araneae > Salticidae > Salticus > Salticus scenicus. The sequence continues at coordinate 136,536,590 of OZ005653.1, read as the reverse complement.
TTTTATGATATTTATATAAAAAGTTCTTAATATCTGAAGTTCACCTCACCCCCCCCCCCCCCCCTAAAAAAAAAAAAAAAAAAAAAAAAAGCTTTTTGCTGCAAATTCAGATTTGGCAATTTTTAAGGTCTCTTCTTTTCTTTTCTTTTCTTTCTTTCTTTGTTTTTTTTTAATAACGAAATTTTCAGTTGAAGATAACCAAAAATTTAAATTAAAAAAATCAATTTAATGAGCTAGGTATGTCATACTGTTTAATACGTATATTTTTTGTAACTTTACCAAACAACATAATTTTAACTTTCCGAACACTACTGTGAGAAAAGTATTGCGATCATGTCAAAAATCCGAGTTTCAGATTTTGGTGTTTCTACGTATTTTGAGGTCCCCTGAATACATATTTACTATTTTTAGGAAGATGTATGTGCGTGTGTATGTGAGTGAACACAATAGCGCCTAAACGCTTTGTTTGAACGAGCTCAAAGTTGGTACACATGTTATAAGTTACCATAGCACGAACCCCATTGATTTTGGTGAATCTAGCAATTAGTTTTTTTTTTTTTTTTTTTTTTTTCTTTACACAAAGAAAAATCTTTATCATTATGCTCTATGGGCCTAATTTTTTTAAAGCGCAAAAGTGTCTAAATGCCTCACTGGAATGAACTGAAAATTTATACACATGTTATGGATCCCCGTGGCACAAACTATATAAATTTTGGTGAATGTATCGTTTATGTTTTTTTTTTTTTTTTTTTTTTCACAAAGATACAAAGAAAAATTCTTTATTATTATGGTCTATGGGCCTAAATTTTTTAAAGTGCAATAGCGTCTAAATGCCTTATTCGAATGAGCTGAAAATTTATACACATGTTATGAATCCCAATTGCACAAACTATCAATTTTGGTGAATGTAACGTTTATAGTTTTCTTCACAGGAACACAAAGAAAAATCCTTTACCATTATGGTCTATATGTAACCAATTTTTTTTTTTTTTTTTTTTTTTTTTAAACTGCAATAATGTCTAAGCACTTTATTCGTTTGAGCTGAAAATTAATATACATGCTATAGGTCACCAATGTACAGAGTACATAAATTTTGAAGAATCTGGCACTTATAGTTCTTTTACAAAGACACAACGGAAGATTCTTTATAATTATGTCTTTTATCATTATTCTTTATCATCTAAGGTGCAATATCGTCTAAATGCCATATGGTATTGAACTGAAAATGTATATGCATGCTATAGATAAACATCACACTAACTATATGATATTTGAACTATGTAGCTCTCATAGGTTTTTTTTTTTTTTTTTTTTTTTTTTTTTTTAGAGGAAAACAAAGAAAAATTCTTTATCATTGTGGTTTATGAAATCAAATTATTTAAAATGCTATAGCGTCTAAACGGCTTATCCGATTAAGCTGAAAATTTATGTAAGTAAAACCTCTCTAAGTTGGACACCTGCGGTTCCAGGAAAAAGTGTACAACTTATAGGGCTGCTTACATTTTTCGATTTAATTAAACTGTATATATGCATGCCTTTTAACTTTTAATCATATCTAAATATAATATAATTAAGTATTCATAACTTATATACAAAAAAAATTATTAATTTGCCAATTTAAAATCTAAATTTAAAGTGGTATATTGTGGCCATAATAACACTTTCTTCTACAATTTTTTATATATTAGCGCCATCCACCAGTTAATATAAATTAAAATTTAATCAATAAAGATTTTGCGTATGCGTTTTGGTGCAATTTTATTCAATAAACGCTGCGGTAGTCATATGGAAAATCGGAGAATGTGATTAAAAGTAACACCACTTTGTCTACTGATACTGATATATACCCAAATTAAGATAACATTAATTTTCATAATAGCCATCTAACTTATGAAGTTTGGTGAATTTATTCGTTCTAAAAAATGAGATTTAATTTTTCCGTGAACGGGAAAAACTGCAGCATAGCAGCGACACCTGTCGATTGATATGCACCCATATTGAATCCGCATCTTTTTTCACTATAGATAGACCTCTCACATATGAAGTTTAGTGCAATTATACACTCAAGTAAAACTTGGTAGGAAAAATAAAAGGGACAAATGAAGAGGAACCCTAACAACCGAAATGTATTGTCTAAAGCTCATTTTAAAACAGTCTAAGTCAAAACATGCCTGTAGGATCTCTATTAGATATTTCCTGGAAAAAAGGACAAAAACAATTCCTGCAAATCAATAAAAGGAAAGACTCTTTCATTATGCGCCAAAATTCAGTTATTTGTGAACTTTTCAATTGAAGAAAATAAATATTTTTTTACAAGATGAGACAGAGATGAATATATTGTGACAAGAAAATTGTTTTTTAGATATTTACAGCTATTTCTACAAGGGATAAGTAAAATTTCTAAATAAAAAGTGAGAAAACGGAAGTTTTATATAATTTTCCCTGTCTCATTGGGTAAAAGTGTCCAACTTAGGTCAGTATTTGACTGTCCAACTTCCAAGTTAGAGGGGTGTCCAACTTATAGAGGTTGGACATAATGTTTATCCTATGGATACATTCCGTTCCGAGAAAAAGTGTCCAACTTAGAGGGGTGTCCAACTTAGAGGGGTGTCCAACTTAAAAGGGTGTCCAACTTGAGAGGTTTCACTGTACATGTTACAGGTCACCGTTGCACAAACTATATAGATTTCGGTGAGTCTAGCAGTTATAGATTTTTTATTTACAGGACATGATGAAAAATTCTTTGTCAGTATGCCCTTACGGGCTCAAATTCGGTGAAGCGTGAAAAAGTCTAAACGCTATCTTCTATTGAGCTGAACTGCCTGAATTTTGGGGAATCTACCACTTACAGTCTTTTTACGGAGGCGCAAAAAAAAAAAAAAAAAAAAAATATATATATATATATATATATATATTGTATATATATATATATATACTTACCATTGGGCTATACGGAATCATATTATTTAAATCGCAAAAGCGTCTAAACGCCTCATACAAATGAGCTGAAAATTTCTATAATTGTTATAAGTCACTGTCCCATGAAATGTATAGATTTTTAGGGAGTCTAGCATTTATAGATTTTTTCAGGGACACAAATAAAATTTATTTATTACCATCCATTACCATTCATTTTAGATTGACTCTTTTGTTTCTTTCTTTTCTTTTCGTTTTTTTCTTTTTTTCTTTTTTTTTTTTTTTTTTATAATAATTCTATTTTTGCATTTAGAGAACCCACAAACGTTAAGTTAATATACGTTTTCCAAAAATTGGCTTTTTAAATTTTAATATATCATTTTACAACTTGAAAAAAATAAAAATAAAAATAGAAAATAGAAAACTGCACTTTTTTGCATATAAGAAAGTTTTGTGATGGCCACAACATACTAATTTATTCATTATGTCTAATTTATCTTCTTGCAGTCCTGTGACTCATGCTCACACTATTTAAATTTTTTTTTCAAAAAATAGAGTGTTTATACAGAAACTTTGAAGAGAATCGTTAGAGCCGTTTTTGAGATACGGCTTACGGCTCCACTTCCAATTTCCGATGTCCCACTTCTGTTTTTTCATTTTTCACCAAAATTTGGAAAATTCGTCTGTACACCAGACCTATTTCAATTCTAAAGTTTTGTAGTTCTATCTTTATTAGTTTCCGAGATATAATAACCGGAAGATTACACACACGCATACACACTGACCGACTGACCAATTGCCAAAAACCACTCTTTTCGACCCATGAGACTTTCAAACACGTAAATCAGGTGAAATCTCGATATCTAATTTTTGGACCGACTACAATACTTCCATTATCTACAGTAGTTGGGTAATGGAAATAAAATAGCTGCTGTAGGTCCTAGGCTTGAGGGAGAGTGCCATCCGTAGAGGGGGGGGGGTCTTTCTAAGGGATCCTAGAACGTATCTACGCAAGTTTCGGAGGAAACTACGGAAAACTCCGAACGGCTAGGTTTTGCATGCAAAACTGGTAGACGGGAAGTGCCGGACTAGATACCAGGACGCGCTCGTCGATTTAATTGCTAGAATTTTTCCATGGTTTTCGCTGAAACTCGCATAAACATGGGCTAGGAGCCCTCAGAAAGACCCTGCAGAGCCTTTAGAAATTTCCCCCCCCCATTCCCCAATTGGGGGGCAAAAACTAAAGCACGTTTGTCCGGGTATCACTTGAGAACGGCTGGGTGGAATTCAACAGCGCTTCGCAGGAATTTAGGTCTTCACCCAACTTAAAATTATATCTATCAACTTTTTAGAAATTTCCCCACGTTCCCCCTTGGGGGGGCAAAAGACAAAAACGCGTTTGTAAGCATAACTCGGCTCCTAATTACTTGACAGTAAAGAAATTGCACAAGGGGAGACTGGAAATGAGTGCAAATAAAGCATTATCTGCGATTTAGCAATTTTCGATTTTCGATTTTTAAGGAAAGGGAGGGGCAAACTAATTTTTGTCGGAAAACATCGAAAATTCCTGATTTTTGAGTAGAACTCTACCAAATATGGAACAAAGATATTGAGAAAAGGCTATGCGAATTCCTTAGGGTATTTCCAAAAACGCATTTTTTTTTTGGGGGGGGGGGGAAATCGAGAAACCCCATTTAGCGCTAAATTTGTTCTGAGAAATCTATCGGAGCTGCGGTCACGAATTTTGGTGCTTGGATTGTTTATATGTATCCGACACCTAAAATAACAGGATTTATCGAAATTCCCCCCATTCCCCCCAAGGGCGGAAGGGGGTATGAACACCTTTCTAAGCATAACTCGACTCCAAATTACTTCACAGTGAGGAAATTGCACATAAGGAGATTACACATGAGTACAAATAAAACTTTATCTGCGATTTAGGAAATTTTGATTTTTAAGAGGGGGAAGGAGAAAAATCGATTTTTGACGCGAAATTGTGCAAATTCCGTATTTTTGAGTAAAACTCCACCAAAAAGGGAGCAAAGATAAAACAGCCATGCGTCTTCTTTTCGATATTTCCAAAACACGTTTTTGATTTTTTGAAATCTTTCTTTTTTTTTTTTTTTTTTTTTTTTTGTGTGTGTGTGGTGGGGGGGGGGGGGGAGGGTAGTATGCGTTACGAAGGGCAAATTTCAGACACACCTTTTAGCTCTAAATTTATCCAGGGGAATTTATGAGAGCTGCGGTCACAAAGTTTGGTACTTGGATTGTTTATATGTATCCGACCCCTGAAGTAACGGGATTTATTGAAAAACCCCCCTTAGCGCATTAGCGGACAGAAAGCAAAAAAATGTTTGTAAATATAACTCGGCCCCAAATTACTTCTCGGTGAACAATTTGCACTTGAAGAGACTAGGCTTGAGTAAAAACAAAACATTATGTACGATTTTGATTCTTGATTCTTACAGAAGGAAGGGATAAAAACGCTTTTCGTGGGGAAAATTCAGAAATTCCGGATTTTTGTGTAGAGCTCTACTAAAAATGGTACTAAAGAATTGAAAACAGCCATGTGTCTTCTTTGGAATATTTCCAGATTTTTTTTTTTTTTTTTTTTTTTTTTTTTTGGGGGGGGGGGGGTAAAGACGGAGAAAAATATATAATAGGCATTTCCGATAGATATATATATATATGTATATATATAATATATATTATCATGTGGAGGGGGTGAGATGTAATAGCCGAGGCGCAGCTGCCATATTTTTAACAAAAAGACAGATTTCTGTAAGCGCACTTTATACTTTTCTATTTAAGCACTGTATAATATTTTTTTTCTCATTTCTGTGTTTAACGACTCTTCTTACTTTACTTTATCTATACAACTGTTAATTACTTAATGTTCGAAAAGTCGAGTGCATTCACTCCAAACTTTTATACGTCCGCTGAGTAGAAAAAAAGAGAGCAAGGAAACTTTTTGGTTTTTCTTAAACATAACACTTTCAGTGTCGACTTATTTTTTTTTTTTTTTTTTTAACCAGAAATGTAATTTAGTTTGAGGAACACGAAAAAATTAGTTGACTTTACTAGTAAAGAAATTTTGCTCTGTAGACATATCAATGTAGACATGCAAAATCTGTATGTAGACGTAGAAAATATTTTATTACTGTGACAACTCATGATTTTCTTGCATTTTTAGATTTTATTAAATGCAAGTATTAAAAAAAAAGCAAGAAATTCCAAAATAGAAAATTTTGTTACCGATAAATATACAGTTTAGAGTGAAATTTACTTTATTTTGTTTAGTTAATATTTATTTACTTATTATTTAATTTTTATTTATTTATTTATTTATTGAAAACTTTCATAAACACATTTTTTCATAATTTCATTAAATTTTCTTCTAATTTCATTTTATTCGAATAATGTTTTTGTTTCGTCATAGTAATTTTGTGGAATACATAGAACTTTGTATACATTTAATTTTGTATAGAATACTTTTTAAATTAAGAAAAATATTTTAGATAAAGTATTTGCGTACTTTTTTTTTTCGGCTGTTATTAGTGCTTTGGCTTGAATTCCGGGCAAATTAATAGCGATATTTTTGATTTTTTAATCTATTGCTATTATTAGAAACATCTCAGTTTTTTCCCTGTTGCAATGATTTGTACTCCAGACAGATATTGTAAAATATATATATATATAAAACAACTTAATTTTCCTATTTTTTAATTACTACATTTGTTAGGATATTTCATTTTTCTATTGTTGCATATAATTATCATATATGTACGAATGGATATATACTTCAAATGTGCATATTTCGTACACTTAAATTAATTAGCTAAAGCTATAGTTCATTTCAATAACAGAATTATTATTATTATTATTATTATTTTTTTTTTTAAGAGTATGTATCGTAAGACATAGATTTCAATGGTATTAACTTTGAAGAAACCCTTCTAAAGTATCTTCCAAGGCTACAGATTTGGATTTATATACAGAACTCGTATCTATTTATTTTCATGTTGTATTCATTTATTATTCTTCTTATTGTTGTTGTTGTTGTTGTTATACAAAGGGGACTCATTTCCAAAATCTTATTTTTAAGAAAATAAAGGAAAGAGATAGAGAGAGAAATTAAATGCAAATGCGTAAACTGTAATAAGTAATAACCTATTTATTTATTTTTATTCAGCTATTTTCTTTTTGAAAGAGTACTACATCAGGGTAGAGAGAATCACGGTACTACAGTGGTGCTCGGTAAAAATGGCAACGGAAATAATGGCAACGGAAATAATGGCAACGGAAAAAATGGCAACCGGAAATAATGGCAACGGAAATAATGGCAACGGAAATAATGGCAACCGGAAATAATGGCAACGGAAATAATGGCAACCGGAAAATTGATCAACAGTCATGTATATTTTGAAATTGAAGATAAGATTTACTTGTTTGCTTTCAAATTATGGAATAGAGCAGGCGCACGTGGCGTCACTGAGATAAGCATTGACAGATGATTCCGCACGTGCTTTAAAATGTAAGCAAAAGATGGGATAAAGAACCATTGCTTCACGTTACAAGCTTAGCTATGTACATCCATTTCTCCAATATTTTTAACACGTTTTACGTTTCTGCTAAGATTTAATCACTGTTATTGATTGTTATATAAATGAATATTATGTGGTAGCTTTTAATTGAAAAATCTGTATTAAAATACTTTGAATGTAAAAATATTTTTTTCTATGGGCGATTATAGAAAAGAAAAAAAAAATGTATATATATATATATATATATGTGTGTGTGTGTATATAAAAATATAATTAAAAATGACTGCATTTATTAAAAATCAAAATGATTAATGATAAAATTGTTTTGTTCAATAGAACTATTTGAGATTTTAATTGAAAAATATATTTCTAAATACTTTTAATAATTTCCTTTTTGTTTTCCTGTAAATAATAATAATAATTAAAAAAAAAAAAAGTATTATTGTTTTGACTTTTAATAGAAAAATCTATATTAAAATACTTTTAATATTATTAAAATGTTTTATTTTCTACGAACGATAATATTAATAATACGAGTAATAATAGCTCGTTAAAAAAATCATTCATTAAAATATTCCAATTAAAAAATAATAATTTATTTATTAAAAATGTAATTTTTTATAATTAAATTAGTTAAAATTACTTAATACTTGTTTTTTTTTTCTTTTAATTAAAAGGCCTATTTCAGTAGCCGAGCGGTTCTGCTCACCAAGCTGATACACTGGTGTTAGTGTTGGTGTTTGGGAATAAGGCCGATTGACTACTCTAGGATCCTTGGCCTGAGGGGCAGTGCCTTCCGTAGAGGTCTTTCTAAGGGGTCCTAGCCTATATTTATGCAAGTTTCTGAGGAAGCCATGGAAAACACCGAACGGCTAGGCCGACGAGTGCAGACCTGTGATCGAACCCGGCACCTCACGTCAACCAGCTTTAAGAGCACAACCGCTCTGCATCTGGTGGGCCCTGATAGATTGGAATTACCGGGTTCAATCCACGGTCCCGTTTGTAAACCTAGACATTCAGAATTTTCCATGTTATTTTCTGAAAATCGCGTATATTCAGACCAGTCTTCTTATATATATAAATGATTATATATAAAAAATATTAATTAAAAAATCATTTAATAATACATTTTTATAAAAAATAATTTAATTATTAAGAATATAATTTTTTTATAATTAAATTAGTTGAAATTGCTTAATACTGTTGTTTAAGCTTTAAAATGAAAAATCTAATTCAAATGCTTTTAGACATAAAAATATTTTTTCTATAACTGATTATAAAAATAAGGATCTAATTAAAGTTATTTTATTTTAAAAATTTTAAAAAAAGAGTAAATTAATTGTATAACAAGGAAACATTCAAAAGGTGTCGTCTTCAAAAAATATTGAAAAAAATATATGTGATTCTACTTTTCATAAAACACCAGAAAATGAAAAAATTATCGGCTGAAATGAATTACAGCGACCACAAAAAATTATCAAAATTAAGCGTATTTGGTGTTTTCACACTGCTAGGCGATTGATTTTGAGTAGCGGAAAAACAAAACACTGTTCTGTTCGTACACAGCAATCTCAGTGCTGCCAAACTTATCGCCTAACAGCGCTAAATCGCCAAAAATGCTTAATTTTGATAAATTTTCGTGGTCGCTGTAATTCATTTCAGCCGATAATTTTCCACTTTCTGGTGTTTTATGAAGAGTAGAATCACATATTTTTTTCAATATATTTTGAAGACGATACCTTTTGAATGTTTCGTTGTAAGAACTAAATGAATTATGAAAAACATAAGTTTTAATAATTAAATTAGCTGTGATTCCTTAATACAATTTTTTCTGCTTTCAATAGAAACAAAATATTTTAAAATACTTTTAATATTAAAAGACTTTATTTACTGTGAATAATTATGAGAAAAAAGTTAGTTAAGGATTTAATTAAAGTTATTTTATTAAAAAAATTCTAATAGAAAGACTAAATTAATTATCTAAAATCTAAATGAATCATCAAAAATATAAATTTTAATAATTAAATTAGCTGACATTGCTTAATACAATTTTTTCTGCTTTTAGTAGAAAAAAATTATTTTAAAACACTTTTAATATTAAAAGATTTATTTTCTATGAATAATTATATATATAGCTGGTTAAAAAATTATTTAATGAAATATCCCAATTAAAAAGAATAATTTATTTATTAAAAATATAATTTATCATAATTAACTTAGTTGAAATCACTGCATAAAATTATTTGGACTTTTAATTAATAAGCCGAGCAGTTCTGCTCTTCAAACTGGTAGACAGGAAGTGCCGGGTTCGATCCAAGATCATGGTCGTCGACCCTCATGTTCTCAGTCGGCTAAACTACCACCACCAAATCATTTTTAATATAAAAAATTAATTTAATCAATGATTATATAAAAATAATCTTAATGTAATTACAAATATTACATTTAACTAATTTGTTAGAATTTTAATAATGCAATGTAATCTTATGATTTAAAACAGTTTAATTTAACTCCGCTTTTATAGTTTCAGTGCAAAATCATTTTCTTTAACTATATGACAAAACTTTTATTGTAAATTATAAGTTTTGATTCCATTTAAACTTAAAATATTTATAGATAATAACTAAGTCATTTCTGTCTTGCAATTCATAAATTCTAATACTCTGCAGTGCATATTATGGTTAAACATACTGTATGCCAATACGAGAAATTGAATTGTCAAAAAATTCTCAGTTTGATAAAAAAAAAAAAAAAAAAAAAAAAAAAAAAATTAATTAATTAATGGAAAAAATATGTTGTAGCCACCACAAGACTTTCTTTTATATTTTCCTATATTATCGATTAAAAAAAAAAAAAAAACTTTGTGTTATGACGTACAATTTGTGAAAAAAATTACAGTAATTGTCAGACATACTTGGGGTGGGCGGTTAAAGAGAGGGGGGAAGGCAGAGAAAAATAAAATGATTTTTTATATCACCATTTTACCGTTTTTAGTGATATATTCTATAACTATCACTTACTTTTTATGAAAATTACAATGAGTGTGTTATATACCTTGGAGGTGGGGGTGGGGTGAGGGCTGCAGATGGAAATAAAAAATATATTTTTTTAACTCCTTAGTATCGATTTAAATAAATCTTTGTGTATATACCACTTACTGTTTAAGAAAAATTACAGTAAGTGTTACACAGATCTGGTGAGGGGGCAGAATAAAAAAAGGGGTTGTTTTTATATTACTATGCTAGCTATTTGCTTGAAACTTTGTATGACTATCACTTACTTTTTATTAAAATTACAATGAAAGTTACCTGTAGTTAAAGACAGTGTGTACGTGGGAGGAGGGTGGAAAATGAAAAACAAAATCTGTTTAAACAACACTTATCTTTTTTTAGTGACATTTTGTGCAAATGTCACTTACTGTTAATGAAAAATCACCGTGAGTGTTACATATGTCTGGGTGAGGGGGGGGGGGGTGCTGGAGACAGAAAGATGCAAATAATGTTTTATATCATTATGTTTTGCACTTTACTAAAATTTATAAAAAATATCACTTGTTTTTAGGAAAATTTACGCCGATTGTTAAATATATCTTGGGGGTTATGGATGCAGAGGAGGAAATGGCTCGTATAAATATCCCAATGTTACCAATTTTAATTAAAATTTTAACAACTATCTACTCACCTACTTTTAATGAAAAATTACGGTGAGGGTTACCTATACCTGCGGGACAAGGGAGGGGGAGAAAAAAAATACGATTGTTTTTAAATCACACTACTTCATATTTAAAGGAAATTTTGTATAAATATCATTTATTGTTTATGAAAAATTTTAGAGAGGGCTATGCATCGCAGTATCTTTCAGTTTCTAAGTTAGTATGCAAAAATTCAATGCAATGTTCAGATCAGACATTAATTAAAAGTTAATATCAAATATTGGTAAAAAATTATTCTGAAACAGAAAAGCCCCTTCCCCTCGTAGAAGAAAAAAATAAAAATAAAAAAATAAAATACTATCGTTCGTATTAAAAGGGCACTACTCTTAATTTTTCCTTGTAAAATTGATGCTAAACATCAACGAGAGTGTAAGTTTTTTATTTCTAACTGTGTGTGTGGTGGGGGGGGGGAGGGGCAAAAGAGACAGATTAAAAGAAGAAATTTCATTTTTGAGTAACATTTTTCAGATTTAAATCATACATTGAATTTTTGAGTGTACAAACTCAGGAAGAGAAAGAAACTGATACTTAAACCTCCTGTAATGCTTTATACACAGTAAGTAATATTTCTACAAAGTTTCATTAAATGTACAACAAGATGGTAAAAAAACATATTAGCCCTTAATTCTGACCGGGTAGTGTAACCCTCTTCTCTTCAATTTTTGATAAGCATTAAGAGATATTTATGCACATTTTCCTATTTAAGTGATTTTAAAACAATATTTTTTCCCCAGCACTCCCCCTACCTCCTAGATATATGTAACACTCTTTGAAAATTTTCATTAAATGTGGATGATAATTTTTGAAATTTTAATTAAAACTGGTAACGTTGTGATACTTATACAATCATTTTTCTCTTTTGGCCCCTCCCCATAGCCCCCAAGATATACGTAAAAATCAGGGTAAATTTTCCTAACTATTCAATGATATTTATAATAAATTTTATTAAAATGCAAAATATAGTGATATAAACATTAATTTTCTTTCCTTCTGTGCTCCCCCTTTCCCTCCACAGACATACGTAACTTCATTGTAATTTTTCATTAATAGTAAGTGATATTTACAAAAAATGCCAATAAAAAAATGGATAATATAAGTGTTGTTTAAAAAGATAATTTTATTTTTCATCTGCCCCCCACCCCACCTTATCAACTGTAGGTAACTTTCACTATAATTTTAATAAAATGTAATTGGTAGTACAAAGTTTCATATAAATAAATAGCATGTTGTTATAAAAACAAACATTTTCTTTACTCCCCCCCCCCCCTAGTAAACCGTCTAGATATGTGTAATACTCGCTGTAATTTTTCTTAAACGGTACGTTGTATATACACAAAGTTTTTTTTTTTTTTTTTTTTTTTTTTTAAATCAATAATAGGGTAGTTTAAAGAATATATTTTACTTCCATCTGCGTCCCCTTGCTCCCCCCCCCCCAGGTTACATTCATTGTGATAGTCACAAATTGTACGTGATTATACAAAGTTTCATTAAAATCGGTAAGAAGGTGGTATAAAAGCAATTGTTTTCTTTCCATTTGCTGCTAGCTCCCCTCCCCCTTTTCTCAGACATAAAATAAATGAATGGTGCACCAAATCAAATGAAATTCTAAAAATATAATTTGAAAGTCATTCTTTAAATTCCTTATTTGATATTTATTATTTTGCGATTTGCGAAGTGAAAAAGTGCCCTTTTTTTTCCGGGATCCCAGACCGGCATATATTTTCTAAAAATAGTCAAATCGTTTTTTGGAGCTTTCAAAACATGTAATTCCATCGAAAACCGGAAGTTGAAAATTTTTGCGAATCCAATACTTTCTATTGAATAATAATAATAATAATAATAATAATAAACAATAACTTAATTTTTTATGCTTCAGATGATTGATTATAAAAGATATTTTGTAATCAATGCCTATCTTCAATGTAACCATCACTTATTATTATTATTGTTATTATTATTTTACTTAACGTAAGCAATCATAATAAGTATTAAAATTTAATTATTATATTAGAAAAATATAAATTCATAATACTTCATTAAATACTACTATTAAATAGCAAACAGAATCTACCTTTGAAAAATTTCAAAATATTATTCTTAATTATTATTTTATGTAATAATATTACGTAAAAATTCACTTGTCTAGACTAAATTTGCACGAATCAAAATTGTATATTAAAATTTCAATTGTATGTCTTTTTAATATTTTATGTCAAATCTTTCAAAGAGGTGTATTATATAATATACTTTTGACTTCATTTCTTTACATCTTTTTATACGACAACAAGATTTTTCTAGAAAGGAAAGCAAGATTTTAACATTTGTAAAGAAGGTAAAGGGGGTTTTCTGTGTCTGAAAAGAAGGAAATATCACAAATTCTGGCCTTTTAAAATTTTCCTTATCTATTCAATGTTCAAAGACTAGGGCTATAACGAAAAGGACCACTATATATAGTTTATGACTGTGAACTGTGAGGTGAGAATACAAAAGCAGAGGTTGGGAGAAGGTAACTCAATGACATTACCTGATGAAAGAAAAAACTGGAGAATGCTTCTAGGAAAAACATTTCCTTCCTAATACCCTCATTGTCTACACAAAGAAAGCCTTTCTGTTTATCCATGCTCAAAAAGTAAAATTAGCCTCCAATCTCCACCCATCCACATCTCTTTATTTTAATTTAACCATTATTTTTTTTTTTTTAATTTTTATTTATTTATTTTATTTTATTTTATTTTATTTCAATAACTAACATTGATATAAATTCGCACAAATATTAAATACGTGAATAAATATATTAATAAAGGCTAAAATATCTTCTTTAAGACCGAAAAAAGTTGGAAAATGAATGATTCTAATATTCAGAGACCCTTAGGGAATATGTCTGACGGCGAAAAATGTTATCAGTACTAAAGATGAAATATATTTTACTCTTGAGATATTTTAGCATATAATTCGCCAGTAAGAATTCTTAAATTATCTTTTTTCGTTTTACTTTATTTTGTTACCCTTTTTTATACATTTATCGTTGCCATTTTTACCGTTGCCATTTTTTCCGTTGCCATTATTTCCTGTTGCCATATTTTCCGGTTGCCATTATTTCCGTTGCCATTTTTTCCGGTGCCATTATTTCCGTTGCCATTTTTTCCGTTGCCATTTTTACCTAAATTCATCTAGTACCCCACCAAAGTTTACGAAAATGTGGCGTATATCCTCTGGACTTTAATCTTCAACTAAATTGCCGTTATGCCCAAAGCTAAGTAATTAGAATCCATGTTTGGGTGCCCCAATGCGATTGGAGAAAAGTTAATAGTGATAATAAAAACACCCCTGAAAAGCATGGTTGGCCATGAAGATTTAGAAGTTATGGTTGGCTGGTTCAGGTGCTCAACGTCTACATTATTTGGACACGTGGAACATTAATGGAGGGAGGACCATGCAAGTGGGAAATGACATCCCAAATTTTTTACATATCAGTGATTTCTTTCACAGAAGCTACGGTAATTTTTAATGTCTTAAGCTGAACTTGTTATGACGAATAACAAAATTACTTTAATGTTGTTTATACAATAAGCAAGACCAGTAAGGTGTTTTTTTTTTTAAGTCCAACAAATGTTGACACATTTTTTGAAAAAAATGTAAGGACATAAATAAACACAATATCAAGAACCTGTACAAATTACTTATTTTATACTTAATACTGGAAAAACTTTTTTTTTTTTTTTTAATCTTCAGAAGTATGTTATAATATAAAATCTCTGTCAATCATGTCGTAGAGTTTTTAAAATATTCAACGACCTTCCATTCTATATGAATCACTGATTGTAGAAACGGGACATGTTAAAAAAATCTAATTTTTACAGAAGACACAAAAAAAAAAAAAAAAAAAAAAAAAAAAAAAAAAATGTTTTTACCAATTTTATGTTAACTTAAAATTATGAAAAAATTACACAGCATTCAAATTACAATATCAGTCAAAAACACCATATTTTAATTTAAAATTCAACAATTCAAAAATGGTAGATATGAACGTATGTCCGTCAACTGTCCATTTTTTTAACTGGGGACAGTGCCTGATTTAAGGCAGGGCATTAAGGGCATGTGCCCTGGGCCCTTACACTGAGGGGGTCTCCAAGAAATTCCATCATACATTAATATATATATACTTAAAATGAAAAATTTTCAAATTTTGCTATAGTGGTCGTAGATTTTTGTTTTTTCGTCAATGCATGGAGGTGTTTACTGCACTGTTATATAAATCAGCGGTATGATCTTTCAAGGAAACTATCATTTCATTGAAAAAATTGCAATATTTTCGCTAAACGCAAATGCAACTGCATACTACTGATACTGCATTCTAAACTCTTACAGGCTAATTAAATCCCACGCTCGCAGCCATAAAAAGAAAAAGAAAAAGAAAAGTGGAGAGAATTTTTAGACGCGTAAATCAAAAATATGCGATTTGTTTTGTTTTTTGTAATATTAAAGCATGAGGAAAAGAGCCCATTGAACATGAGTGCCCTGGGCCTCCAAGTGAGTAAATTGGTCCCTGACTGGGGACATGTCCCCTTTCTGCAATCAGAGGTTCTTATAGATCCGAAAGATTTCCGTGAGAGTGAAGCTTTTATTTTATGGTTACATTCAATGAATCTACAAAGTAATATTCAAAAATCAATTTAAATATTACATTCTCTCTCTCTAGAAAAGTAAAAAATACATACACACAAAATAAATAAATAAATAAAAACCGATTTGGAATAAAAACAACGCTTAATCAATTGCCTTTAAATCGTTCCCAATAAATATCTGAAATCTGAAGAAAGGTTTTAGACTTTTAATAATTGTGGTTGATGCAAGCATTATTATTATTTTAAATAAATCAAAAGTTTCCAATTCAGAACGGGATTGAAAAAGGGAATAGAAAAGAATTAAAATTAACTTAAATAAATATGTTTACACATTTCAGTAACGCTTTAGATAGATAAGATAATAATAAATATAACAAAAATTTATTTGGCCACTATCGCATCCTAATCGAGGATGAACTTTAGTTTCGTCTAGTCAATGGAAGAGACATATAATCTCTCATTACGCTAAATTCTTGATAGGTCATGTTCAAGGCTAAATCAAGATTGTTATGTAACAGACTGGAATCTAATTTAAAGAACTAAAATTTAATGAAAATTAAAAAAATATTATTACACAGTGCAGTATTTTATCGCTAATCAATAAAATTGTTATAACTATAGCCGTCAGTAATAGCATTTTCTAATAAAATTCCAACAAAGATGTCATTGAAACTGAAACGAGTCTTTCAGTATTAATATATTTTTTTCCCCCTAAGAATATTGATATTTTATTAGTTTAAGATATTTTATTAGTTTAATATTTTACTATTAAAAAAAAAAAAAAAGTAAGTCATAATAAACTTTTACAAAAATTCGTGTAAATTCTACCTCACAAATTAGAAAACAAATAAATAAATAAAACATATTAGGGAACCAACTACAAATTTTGAAAAATAAGATTCAGCTTGCGAAACGAAAAATAATTAAAAAGTATAAGAAAAAAAATCTGGAGTGACTCCACTCGACTTTCAGAACATTGAGAAATTAACAGTTTTGTAGATAAAGTAAAGAAAGAGGAGTTGTTAAACAAACAAAAGAGAGAAAACCATAATAGAGTGTTTGAGTATTTTTCTCCAACACGATGTTTTATTTAACACTATTGAACTTTCAGCCCATAGATCATGATACAGAATTTTTCGTTGTGTCCCTGTAAAAACCTATAAATGCTAGATTCACCAAAATGCTTATAGTTACAGCAACAGTGATTTATAATATTCATATAAATTTTCAGCTCAATTGAATAAGGCGTTTAGACGCTATCGCCCTTTTAAAAATTTGGTCCCATAAGCCATAATGATAAAGATATTTCTTTGTGTCCCTGTAAAAAACTGCAAGTGCTAAATTCACCAAAATCTATACAGTTGGTACAACTGTGACCTATAACATGTGTACAAATTTTTTGCTCAGATTAATAAAGTGTTTAGACGCTATCGCACTTTTAAAAATTTGGCCCCATAGGCTATAATGATAAAGAATTTTTCCTGGTGTCCCTGTAAAAAAACTTAAGTGCTAGATTCACCAAAATCAATAGGGTTTGTACTATGGTGACTTACAATATAAACTTTCAGCTTATTCGAACAGAGCGTTTAGATGCTAGCGTGTTCACTCACAGACAAACACACACACATACATACATCATCGAAAAATAGTGAAAACGGACTCAGGGGACCTCGAAACGTATACAAACATCAAAATCTCAAATTCGGATTTTTGACATGATTACAATACTTTCCTCACTATAGTATTCGGAAAGTAAAAAATAGTATTTACGCTTTTATTTATTTATTTATTTTTAAAAGTTATGCAGCTGTTGCTTCATACATAATTACGTTATCACTATATGTAAATAAATCATACGTTATCACTATATGTTTTTTGAAGTACCAAATTCACAGTTATTATATATAATAAATAACAATTGGGTTTTCATTGGAATAAAAATGTCATCTGCAGGATTGTGTCAATACTCGCAAGAGAAATGAAGTGTTTTACATTTAATTAAACAAATTTTATTGATCCAAGGATGAGATTAGCAAAAATATAAAAAAACTGAAACTGTATGCAAAGGCAAGACGTTGAAATGAAATACCAAAATTTTGATGACAAAATTTATTATATTAGAGTAATAAATATTTATTTTAATCCTCAATGTATAAAAAAAGAACAAATGTACATCAGAAACATAAAAAAAAAAAAGCTGAAATCACCTGATAAGCTGAAAAATCTCATCCCTGTTGATCAGGTATTGAATGTCTGCTGGGTTTAATTTCTAGCCTGGTAATATTTTGTTTTCAGTGATTAATAATTAGTTCATTCGGAGCGGAAAAAAGAGTTATGCTTTAATTTTGCATAAAGAGATCGAGAGTGAACATTTTTGGGATTGAACATTTGCAATTAAACATCAGAAATGGTTTATGAGTCATTTCTAAGAATGATCCGAAGACATGTTATCACATTTTTAATCCTACACGGAGGGGATTTCTTTCCCGCTCTGATAGCCCAACAATTTGTGCACATAGTCACGTACTAAGACAGTGGTGGTGTGATGTACGGTTTGAGACCGATTCGCTAAGGACCCAGCTCTGGGTGGCATGTACCCCGTGGGGGCCTTTTTAGGGGTTATAGCCCATAATCAGACCAGTTTTGGTGGAATAAAAAACTACGTAAAGTTCTGAACGGTTTGGCCGACGTGCGCAACCTAAGTTCTAAACTGGTAAAAATTGTCTACCAGTAAAACCTCTTGGCAACTAGCGAGGCTCGACACTTGATGATGCAGACCAATGTTATTCTTTTAATAAAAATCTTAGTCCGTTGCCAAAAACAGAAGTGTTAATTCATTTTTAAATAAAAATGTGAGGATTTTTTTTTTTTTTTTTTTCTGTATCTATAATATTAATAATGTCCCTGGCCTTTAAAAATATTCGCTTACTCTACAATGATAAAGATGGAAATTATGATAAAATTTTTTTATTACAACAAACAAAAATACATTGCATAATACAAAAGAATATTATCATGCGGCAACATTTTGACTTTGATTTTGTGCGTGAACGGAATACTTATTACTTCAGCGTCGCCATAGCGTGAAATAAACGATAGAAAAGTACCCCCCAGGCACAACAGACAAGAATCTCATTTGAGCAAACCACCCAAAAAGAACTTTCTCTGGATCAGAAGTAATAAGATCGAAATATTTATTTATACACTTTTGTTGTCTTACATTTTCTTTTTCTCTCTCTTTTAGTTTTCTTTTTTTCCTGAGCAATTTTTCGCTCGAACGGGCGCTTTTTCTTCAAGTTCTGAAGCAGGTCAAAACTCTCGCTTTCGGTACGATAAAGAAAAAAATAAAAAAGTCAAGCTTCAGAGGAACAAGGTTTGTGTGCTAGTCCCGGATACGTACGCAATACAAAAATCATTCTTCGCTGTAACGACAAGCCATATTATAAATACCATAAATACCGAGAAAATTTTCACAAAATTACATGAAGCCTAATAATATTTAACAGAAGAAATTGTATTATTGCCATTCATGTATAAAAAGAAGAAAAAAGTTGTATATTCATATATTTCTTAGTCATGAAATGACTTTTTCAGTAATTTAATCTTTCTTATCTGACTTACAAAATCCGATGAAAGTAATATGTTGATCTACGGTCTTATCCCCTCCTCCCTCCACACACACACATTTAACGCTCAGTAGATGGAATTGCGGCTTAAAGAAAATAGATCCTAAACCTCAACGAACATCCCTGCCTGCACCAGGATTCGAACCCCGCACCTGGGAACTGATAACCAGATATTTAAAATAATTTTTAGAGTAGGAATGCACGATTTTAATAAAAAGGTAAAATATAATCGCTCTTCAAATATTAAAATAATAAAAATTATTTAGTTGCAAAAAATTTAAATTAAACCAACCTGCTAATTAAAAAAAAAAAAAAAAAAAAAAACTTTAAAAACATGTTATTTTAACAAAAAGCGTAATAGAAGTATTCTAAACAATATAAGTAAACTGTTAATATACAAATGCTCCTCAAATAATAATATGAAACATAAAACGCCTTCACTCTCAAGCTTTCACAACAAAACAAAATGAGGAGCATAAAACAAAATGTATACATTATTCATAATTAAAGATAAAAAGTCGGGACAGTAAAACAGAGAGAAAACAAAGTCAGTCGCGCAGTTCCGTGTATATTTCGTTTCTAAGAAATTAATTATGGTGAATCCACTGAATAAAACAGAAGAATTAGGAGAATAAAGTTATGATAAATAATACTTTTTGTGCACATTATAGAGCATTTTGTCATTTGGGAGTTATTGGGCTAAAAACTATACTTTCTTCAATTTCAAAGTGTCAACAACACTGACAGTAAAATACATTGATGGATGAACATTTTGGCTGAAAAATTATACGATTAATTCCTAATCTTGGACAAGAATTTAAGCTTGATCCTTATGAACGTGGTCAAAAAATATCAAGAAAATTAAGTTTTAGATTGACATCTGTGTATATTATACACACAGCAATTCTCTTTCAGATATTATATTGTATTTTATTATATAAAGAATTAAAAAAAAATAAAATTAAAATAAAAATTAAAATAAATAATTTTTGAAAATTCCATGAATAATTAATTGATTAAAGTTACATATTTAAAAATTCAAAGATTGTACGGTCAAATTAACAATAGTAATGCATGATGCTTATATATTGAAACAGGATTACTGTAATTATGTTTGTCTTAGCTTATAAAAATCTTAAAATGCATATTCTTTAAGGAAAACCACTTTACATCATTGTGCATTATATTAAAATCTGATCAAATTATGCATTAGGATTTTTTGATTAATTTAATTCAATTAATTGAAGAATATTGGATTGCCAAAATTCAATGAGAGGCTGGTCTAATTGGTCTCGAGAAACTGAAACACTATAATTAGCGAGCAATATACAATATTATTTAATTAATATTTCTGTATCTAATAATTTTAAGCAGAAAATCTTTGCCATTTCCTGTACTTCCGGTTACGCAGATAGATATATATGTGAATTTTTATCACAACTTTATCACAACAAATTTGGAGGGTTGTGGAAGTGAATTTTTTCCTCTGAATTTATTTCACTATTGTAACGAACGATAATTATTCCACAAGAAATTATAAAGTGGTGCACAGATTTTTTTTCTTTTATTTTTAAAGTATTAAAACGAAATTAGGAATTAAATCTGAAATTATCATTCAGTACAAAGTAAATCCATCTGATTGCAAATCCAGTCATTTACATCTATAGTGATTTGTGCTAACACGATCAATATTTTAGTCGGAGACACGTGATCTACAGTTGTGAAAAGTAGACTGTAGAGCAATTAATTTTATTAAATGAAGCCCATGGATATGTTTAACATACATTTGATGCTTCCAGAATAACAATGCCGATATAGTAGCTCGAGAAAAGCTTTCTTGATTTTATTTATTTATTTATTTATTTTTTTAGGTTTAGAACTAAGCAATTAAATTGTCCTACTGCATCACTGGACCCAGTGACGCGGTTAACTATGCGGTTAATATAAATTTTTAGCATTTCTGACGATGTCATTGGATTTTACTTGAAACAAAGTGCGTTGGAAATTTCGTTACATTTGTTCTTCCTTCGTTACAGTTAATAGTATATGAATGAAAATCCAGATTTGGCTCGAGTAAACATCTCATCTTAAATTTTCACCAAATAAGAATACTGCGATTTCACTTTCAGAGAAATGTTGTTTTGCTTGCACTTTTGATATTATTGTTGAAAGAGTCCAACAATACTCTACAGTCTACACATAAAGTTCACATCTGGCTTGTCATGAAAATTTCTTCATGACAAGCAATAGAGCTGCTAAAATTGTATATGCTGCTAGCTACAATTAAATTCCATGTACGATTATGATGTTAACAAAATGCTTAGTATCTGTAATGCATGTTATTAGTCTTGTTACTAAAAATAGAAAGGAGAAAGTTGTCAAATTTCTTTAGAAGCAAATAATGCACAAGTTATCTATAATAAATTAATTTGCTGTCATTTAACTCTTCTTTCATAACATTTATAATTATGAATGAAACTCCATACTAGGCTTAAATTATGTTTTCACTGAATAAGCATATTATGATTTAATTTTCAAGGAAAAAACTGTCGCTCTGTGACGATCACTCTTTTGGTATTATTTTATTCTAAGAGTCCAACAAAACCCAACAATACCCTACACCTCTTGCAATTCACTTGCTAGTCATGGAAATTTCTTCATGGCAAGCAACAGAATTATTGTACAGTGAAACCTTGTTGAAAGAGTCCAACCATACTCTACAGTCTACACATAAAGCTCACATGCCGTTCTCTGGCTTGTCATGAAATTTTCTTCATGACAAGCAATAGAACTGCTAAAATTGTATATGCTGCTAGCTACAATTAAATTCCATGTACGATTATGATATTAACAAAATGCTTAGTATCTGTAATGCATATTATTAGCCTTGTTACTAAAAATAGAAAGGAGAAAGTTGTCAAATTTCTTTAGAAGCAAATAATGCACAAGTTATCTATAATAAATCAATTTGATGTCATTTAACTCTTCTTTCATAACATTTATAATTATGAATGAAACTCCATACTAGGATTAAATTATGTTTTCACTGAATAAGCATATTATGATTGAATTTTCAAGGAAAAAACTGTCGCTCTGTGTACGATCACTCTTTTGGTATTATTTTATTCCAAGAGTCCAACAAAACCCAACAATACCCTACACCTCTTGCAATTCACTTGCTAGTCATGGAAATTTCTTCATGGCAAGCAACAGAATTATTGTACAGTGAAACCTCTCAAGTTGGACGCTTTTTCTCGGAACGGAATGTATCCATTAACATTATGTCTGACCCCTATAAGTTGGACACTTTTTCTTGGAACCGTAGGTGTCCAACTTAGAGAGGTTTTACTGTAATTGTATATGTTGCTACAGTTAAATTGTAGAACAACTGATACAAAATATTCAGAATCTTCAATATATAGTACAGTAAAACCTCTCTAAGTTGGACACCTACGGTTCCAAGAAAAAGTGTCCAACTTATAGGGGTTAGACATAATGTTAATGGATACATTCCGTTCCGAGAAAAAGCGCCCAACTTATAGGGGTGTACAACTTGAGAGGTTTCACTGTATTATCATTATTACTAAAAAAGGTTTAAAGGAGAAAGTTGTCAAATTTATTTCAAAGCAAACAGTGCACAAGTTAATTTATAATAAGCCATACTAAATAAATAAAAGAACCATCACTTTTTATATTTGACAACATCATTTAACTCTTCTGTATCATCCAAAAAAAAAAAAAAAAAAAAATCATGTAAGCAAAAGTGATTCAATTTGTTTTTGTTGTTTCTCGCTACCTTAGCTGCATTTCTAAGTAAGGGTGAAGGTTCATTGCTACTCAAATCACTACACTCGCACTCTGATATGATTGAGAAAAAAGTAGGGAATAAAAGAAAAAATATTTTGATCTAGAATCGAATTTACCTTGGTCGGACTGACATAGCAAGCATTTTACTGAATCTGACCTTCGAGCAGATGTTGGATCTGGGGTTAAGATCCAAGACGAGCCCAAAAGTGTGCTTTTTCTTTAGCTTTTGTGAAGGGGTCCATTTGCCTTATTTAGCTTGTGGAGGGAGGGACTTGTGCGAACACCTGCCGTTAAAAGTTTTTGGCGTCCGTTGGATGGCTGCTACTTTGTAATACGTAGCGTGCTAGTAATTGTCAAGATCATGACGAGAATCAGTTGGTTGCAATGTCCTAAGGATCATCTGCTTCTATGATGTATTCATGTATTTCGTGAGACGATGCTTACATGTGTAGACATTAACTATTTTTCGAAGCTAACGGTTATGTTCAATTTTAACATGACGTGCATGCAAAAATAATTTTCTCGAACTTTTTCGGAAATTTACGAGAGTATTTAAGTAAATGTTACACAGTAACATTGTCATCATGTAGAAATACTAAAAATAATGAGCAACGAGAACAAACAAAATCACTAGTGTAAAAGGAAAAAATAACTCCTCCCCCTATTGTACATGTACCGAGAAGTATCCTATTCTGTCTGAAATAAAAGGGAAAACATGAGAAATTGTATCAACAGCAAAAAAAAAAAAAAAAATCGAGAAACTAGAACAAAATTATACAGATTACAATTATACAAAACTATTCTCTCTGTACTTTGAAAAACTGATTATTGGGATATGTGTTCAATTTTGGAATTTAACTGCTCATTTGTATTTTTGTACAATAGGTTTCAGATAAATTGAGGACTAGGATATAATATACCCTTCATAATGTCCTTTGGCTGATTATTACAGGGGGGGGGGGGGGGGGAATCCTGTACTTGGCCAGGAAATGTCTTCTATATGGTAATGAGATTCCCAATTGTCACAAAATTTTTAATGTAATATACGCCAATAGTAACACGTGTTATGTAGGTCTCTGATATCCATATTACCAAGCGTTCTTGTAGTTATTTAGTTGTTATTTTTCCATACAGATTTCGTTAAAGCGAATTATAGAAAGGCGAATTTTTGAAGAATGTCTTATTGCCAGGATGCAATTTTCTTGTTTTTGAAAATTATTTACGTTAACCATACCATTTAATATTTAAAAATTGATTTAAAACGATTTACATAGACACGAAAGTAAAATTAAAACCAAACTGATAAAATTAATAATCGAAAACTATTGTTATTATTACCAAATTTATATATACTTGTATATTCTTTAGGATTTTTACTTTCTTTCATTTATTATATTACCATTTACAATTTTAAAATTAACCCAGTGATTCAAATAACCGCGAATATAAAATTATCAATGAAACCTAATTATTCGATTAAAGTACATTCATCATTTCAGTCGAATATACCACAGGCTTTCCAGTTTTCCTGCAGGTAACTTTGAAAATTTATTTAATTCGCACACGTTGTAGATTTACCAGATAAATAACTTTATGACTAAACTTTATAGTCATAAACATAAAGTTCTTTATCTGGTACATCTACAGTAATTTTTTTTTTTTTTTTTTTTTTTTTTTTTTTGCTGACTTTAAGAAATCCAGCAGAAAAAATGAGATTCCAGAAACTACCAATATAACAAATAATTTCTCTCTCTATTTCCATACTTTCTCTCCCCAAAAACACTTGATATCGAAAAACTTGTAACCTTAGGAAGGCGTGAAAAGATCTCACCACTTGAGTTAACCTTTTAGAAAACGAAACCCATCGCCGGGTCAATATGAATAACAGCAGAAAATGGAAGCAATGTTTATGGAGCACTTGATGTATTACAGAGGTGGTAAGACGGGGGTAAGGAACCTATTTCAGGAAACTGCTGGAAGAGCTGCATTGAATTCAATAGTTCTTTTTCTTACTTTACACACAAAATACGAATCAGAAAGTGCCCTTTATTTTTAGAGACACTTTTACGCTCGTCAACTCGAAAAAATGCTCAATTATGTTGTGATAAATGTAAATAACAATAAAGAAAATTATAGTCTTCAACAAAATTTACAGTGCGTTGAGAAATTATAAGACCACTAAAGAATTGATGCACTTCTGAAGAAGACACAATACGCAAATTTTTAGCGTGTTTTATTTAAAATTGATCATGAAAACATGTCTGGTTATAATTTCTTCATTAAAATTAAAATTATATTTTATTAAAATCTAATATACTATGTACATAGGCTTGATTTTATGTTTCAATAAAATGACACTTTTAAGTTTATGAATTTTCGTAAATTAAGTTAATCTCAATTTTTAATCAAAATTTAATTTTAAATTATCACTATTAGGTTAATTATTAAAATCAAACAGTTCACTCAACTTTATCGTTCAGTTGACAAATACAAATTCAAAAATAAATTAATCGTTCAGTTATTTAATACGATTCCAAAATTAACTGTGAATTTAACTGTATACAGCCACGTGTATGCTTAGTGATCTGGCTTTACGTGCAAGCTACTTATACAAGTTTTCATGTGTAATGTATGTTATACTTTAGTTTTATTAATTATTACTAGTATTTCATTTAACTATTATTATTAGTATTTAAATTAATAATATTGAATATGCTGCATGAATTTAAATATGTTTGATTCTCATTTGGTTTTTCACATATCTTTTCAGTTTAAATTTTCTCTTTTTTTTGGGGGGGTGTTATAGGGTATAGCTTGTTGTAAATGTTTAGCAATTTGCATACAACAAGACAGAAATAACACCTATTTTACATGCAACATTAATTCTATACCCTTGAAAACGTAATGAATTTGCATGTTTCAATTTATGGATGTTTGATAGTCGCAATCTTTTTTTTTGAATTTTTTCTGTTTCATCTTTTTCAATGTTTCTTGTTTTCATCTATTCAATGTTTGAAAAGGTTTTCAATATATAAAAATATTTAACAAGGTTTTTGTTAATAAATTAAAAAATGCCACCTGGGGAAGTTAGCATATTATAGTCACATCAGAATTATTACAAAAGTATGCATTTGCACTTCGTGAGAGTGTTACCATGACGTGCATGTTTAGATTGTGTTATTCACGATATCCTTGAAGATACCGTGGGGTTAAAAGTTGTCTGAGACAAAAATGAGAAATTTTGGATTTTGGCAATGTTAAAATCTTGGCTTCCAAATTCAAAATGTACGACTCACGATTTTTCCTACAGAGCCACCAAATCGAGCCTCTAGGACCACCAATGTAGAGAAGTTATTTCCAAATTGCAATTTTCTCCTATGAACGACGCTAAAATAGTTCCTCCCGGATATTAAATTTTTTTATGATGCTTTGCAACTGAATTTTAACTGTTGTGCACAGGGTATACTTTGACACTAAAGAGGGCTATTTTTTAGCCGAAACGTTTGTCGTGTGTTCCGCACTGTAAAAAATTTTGGTAACGTTACTCTTATACATCAGATACGTTCCTGGTTTTTATATAAGTTCGGAGCAGGTTCCTGAGAATAACAGGTTTTTGTCAATGAAACGTTCCTGATTTCAGGAATGTAGTATTATTTTGAATGATAGTATATTTGGTGGTTACAGGTATAATCAAGGAATATTACTGGTAAATATTGGGCATATTAGCCGCCCAAGAATTTCCAGGAGGCTGCGGAAATTTTTTTTAGCGTGTGTTTTTAATTAAAATGTGTTTTATAAATATCTTTTGCATATTTAATTTTAAAAGTGAGAAAAATTTTGTTTTTAATTGTTCTAATGAATCTGAAAGAGAAATATAGCTGCGTTAATGAAGCGTTCTAAAATTGCCATTCACAATGTAATAATTAAAAAATAAATAATTCAAATAAAATTAAATGATACGGAAGAAAAAAGATTTTGGCAGCACGGGAAGATCGACAGATATTTTGATTGTCAGCTAAAAAAGATCTAAAAACACATTGTGTTAGAAAAAAATAGACACTGACAAACAATGTATATACTTTTAAAGCAAGATAAAAGTACAGTTCGTTCACCAGTAACAGATTAATAGAAGCTTTTAGAAACTCTCGTATATTTTCTAATAAGATATTCCCTTTTCCGCAGTTTTTTTAGAAAGAATATTGCCCGCGACAGTGAAGACACTTGGGATCCTTTAGTTGCCTCATTCACAAATTCAAATCCATAAAACAGACCCCTTCTCCTTCATAAAATTCAAATTCATAAAAACTGCCTTTAGCAATATTTTGTTTTAAAAAATTATCTTTTTATAATTTTTTTTTCATGATTTTTAAGCATTATTTCGATGAATGCCTGTACTTGGTTCAATGAAACACAATTAATTTGACCTTAAACACACGGAATGAGTGCTAAAATGAAAGGTATTATTTATTTATTTATTTCCACAGAAATATGTAAAAAAAAAAAAAATCGCAAAAATATTTCGTTTTACACAAAAATGGGTCCCGAATATTAAAACTTTGATTGACCCTTGATTAATAAATAGAAAATATCAAGTGTATTAATTTTAAAATTCTTCGTTGGAAAAGCTAAGAAGAAAGAAATAGAAGAAGAAGAAGAAGAAAGAAAGAAAGAAAAAAAAGTCGAGAGAATATTTCTGTACTGATAAGTATAAAGGATTTAAGTCCATATTCTTGATTTTTCAGGAGACGAAAGACAAAGTTAAACTAACTAAAAACTAATCAAAAGAATCGATTAGGAAAAAGGTATTATGTTGGTTTACACGCTTTATACCATTCAGTGATTGTCAATCTTCATTTAATAAAGGGAAAAAATTGAATTAAATATTTTATACCAAAGATTAATGCTAAATTTCTGACTTGAATCTTTTTTTAACAATGGATTTTCTCAAAGACTAAAAGACATGGAATTAAATCCTTTATTCCAATCGATAGAGAATTTTTTTTGAGTCTGGCTATGTACTTAACTCAAAATCGACATTTTTGGACTTAAATCGTTTATCAGTACAGATTTTGTGATGCATAGATTACGCTTCTCTCTTTCTCCTTATATTTATAAGGATGAATTTCTTGCGGTATCCAAAATATATCAACTCAATTCAATCAACTTCACTTGCTGTCGCTGGAAGCCCAAACTAATGTTATTCTATGGGAAATTTTCTTTACTTATAACCTATTAACTAATACATATTTTTAAATTCTGTCTTCACATTCAGAAAATTCACAACTGTTAAACTGCCATTGGTTCTTTAAAAACGGATTTTTTTTTTTTTTTTTTTTTTTTTTTTTTAAGTTTTTAATATTTTATTTTGAAGCTGGAAATTGAAAAATTTCACTTACTGTAAATTCGTATTTTACAGCTTCAAAATAAAATATTAAAAATTTAAAAAAATCCGTTTTAAAAAAAGGTCCGCCAGTTTAACAGTTGTGAATTTTCTGAATGTGAAACAGAATTTAAAAATATGTATTAGTTAATGAGTTATATACGTAAAGAAAATTTCCCATAGAATAACATTGGCTTGGGCTTCAGGCTACGGTAAGTGAAGAGGGTCGTTAAACTATTTATTATGGTACTAATAAAATAATTTATTTAATACTACCACAAAAGTTGTACTTTGAAGATATTTTATTTCCCTTTTTTCTTTTGACATAAATCGACAGTTTATCTATTTGGAAATTAACGTAAATTCTCGAAACTTTTATTATAAAAAAAAAATAAAATAACCAAATAAAAGTTTACAAAATAAACCGTTTTCATAAAAGCATTCAATAATATTAAATTGTTAACTAATATATAATAAAAACATAATAAACAAAAATAAATATGAGACTACGCATGTACAACAAGTGTAAGCCATCTTTGTAATTCTTAGCGTATAACGGACGCAAACAACGATACACTTTTTTGAAAATAACGTGACTGCTGCTACCAGCGAAATAAATCGCTAGGAAGTCATCGCTTCCTCCAAATTTTTGCGTCCCTAATCGCTAAACGACTCGCGGGACGTCTTCCCAAAGAGACAAAGCAGCACGTGAGCATGCGTGATAGGAAACGTTACATCGCGTGACTCCTAAAATAAAAGAATGAAAAAGAATATATATATATAGGAGTCACGAGCTTCCCAAAGACCTGTTGAATAAGTTGCAGTTTTATCTACTTTTTTTTTTTCTGCCATTCGTATAAATAATATAAATCATCTAAAAGAAAGAGACAGTATAAAAAAAAACTGGTATGAACGTTTAGGAGAAAATAGAGGTGGGAGGAAGGGGGAACAGAAAACCCCTTGTCCGTGACATGTTTAGAGGGTAATATAGCTTGATTTCCGTTTGACCTACAAATGCGATTACCTGTGAATGGTAGACAAGGTACAATTTTTTTGACGACGATTTGAACGGTTTAGAGGTCAATCGACGGAAGATAATTTGCCGATAGCAAAACGCTGTTGACACCTAAGGCGGGTTCAGGACAGAGACAACAGGTGACAGACGGGTTCTGTTGTGAAACTGCAGATGATATCAAGCAATTCTTAAATAATAATCGTGCAGTGGATTGAAAAGTAAAGACAGTCTTCGGAATTCTGGAAAGGAAATATTCAGTTCAAGTTGAAAGAGGATGTACGTCTTAATTTTGAAAGAATTTCCGGTGACTTAAATAATCAAATTTAGAAGTAAATCAATGATGAATCTTCTTGGACAAATTTACTTTTTTAAAATTACGATGTTACAAACACGCATGCTTAATATGGAAAAGGAATACGAGACTTGTTTGTTTTAAAAAATCAACACCCATAAATTTTTTTCCCCTTTAATGTTAATGGTGATGATGATGATGATGATACAAACTATAAAATAATATAATTTCACATTAATTAATATTTAAGCTTTGAGGTCTCATTGAAAACGTTACACATCCCTTACCGATTATATAAATCTTCGTTAACGAGTTTAGCAATATATATAAAATGAGTTAATGTACCAAAATTTAGCGCATATACGGGTTATGTAGTTTATAAACAGATATAAAAGTTACCTTTTATTTTAATAATAGGTTTCATTAAGAACATGAAGATATTTTCAAAATGAAAATAATTCACGCAGAATTAAAAAGATAAAAGGTTTTAAATTAATAGTGCAATAGAAGCATTTTTAATTCTAATATCAGATGTAATGATTCAGCATTATAATAGACAAACACCAGGAAGGAGGACTTGAATCAAACAATAAACAATTACGTATGGAAGTGAAGGTTTAATCAAAGCAAAAAATATTGAAAAAGTTAATAAATGTAGAAAAATAACTTATGAAATGACACTCCTTTAATTTTGTTTTGAAAGTAATTGAAGAGTTCAATTTCAAATTGAAGAGAAAAAAATGTATTATCCATCAGAATTTTAATTTTGTTCTCATGTCATAAGAGTTCGAATTTCTCTTCCATATTGTTGCAAAGAAATAAACCTCTTTCCTACATCAAATGTGCTGTTGCGGTAAAAGTAGTTTTACAGACAAAAGAGAAAAAAATGGCAGCCCATTCAAAAGATTTAAACTCCCTTAGTTTTCTTTCTTTCTTTCTTTCTTTTTTTTTTTTTTACTTTCTTTCTTCTTAGCATTTTGTTAAAATGTATAGTATTTTGCTAAAATATGTTGGTAAGATTTTCACTAAAAAGTAAAAACTAGATAATTTCATAAAATATTGCTATACAGAGTGTTCCAAAAGCCCCCTCCCCCTCCTAACTCGAAAATGAGTCGAAATTTAGAAAAATGGCGAAACACGTATTTAATGAAATGGCGAAACACGTATTTAATGAATCCGAGAGGGACCTCTTTTGGTGAAAAAAGTTTGGGCTAGGGGGGCCGCTAGGGAGGACAACTTTTAAATAGGAAGTTATGTCTTGTGATACATTCCTGGAAACGTCTCTTCAAGACAATGAATTTGATATAAATAGTTTCACCCTACGATGATTATTAAAGGAGATACATGAGTTTTTAGACTTTTGAAATATGGATTTTATACTTATGTATAGCCTCTTTAATAATCACTGCAGGACAAAACTATTTATACTAAATTCATTGTCTTGAAGATACGTTTCCAGGAATGTATCACAAGGCATACTTTGCTCAAAAATGTTTGGGCTCGGACAAAGGGGTGGTAGGAGTGCCGCTAGGGAGTGAAACTTTAAAATTTCTAATGGGAAGGTATGTCTCGTGAAACATCCCTGGAAACGTCTCTTCAAGACAATGAATTTGGTATAAATAGTTTTGTCCTGCAGTGATTATTAAAGGGGATACATAAGTATAAAATCCACTTTCAAAAGTCTAAAAAGTCATGTATCTCCTTCAATAATCATCGTAGGGCGAAACTACTTATATCAAATTCCTTGTCTTGAAGAGACGTTTCCAGGGATGTATAATAAGATATACCTTCCTATTTGAAATTTTAAAGTTGCCCTCCCTAGCGGCCCTACCCCCCCCCCCCTCCCCTTCCGGGCCCAAACTTTTTTCACCAAAACAGGTCCCTCTCGAATTCATTAAATACGTGTTTCGCCATTTTTCAAAATTCCAAATCATTTTCGAGTTAGGAGGGGTGTGTGGGACTTTTGGAACACCCTGTATAATAACCTCTAATTTTTATACAAATATTTGCCGGCAAAAATTACGAAACCACTGAAAATATCAGGAATCGTTAATTATTTAGTATATTTGCGTTTAATTTCAATCTTTAATGGTTGAAATTAAATGCAAAAAATATTTAAAAATATAATTCAGAATTTGCTACTTAGAAGCATTCTCAGAGCTAGTATTGCTCAGTCATATCCCCTACTCATTACTATCCCTTTTTTATTCTCTTTTTCATTTTGCACATATGATAGATACAGCCAGGGTTGCTTGCTACACAAGTCAAGAGAAAAATTCCCCGAGTTTTCCCAGCCTATTTTAAAGGTAAAATAGATGACACGCAATCATGCAGCATTAGAATCTAACATGTTTACTTT
Source organism: Salticus scenicus (assembly GCA_963930645.1). Taxonomy (NCBI): domain Eukaryota; kingdom Metazoa; phylum Arthropoda; class Arachnida; order Araneae; family Salticidae; genus Salticus; species Salticus scenicus. The sequence goes on along the minus strand of OZ005653.1, from coordinate 136,504,314 downwards.
TAACTGAACATATCTAATTTTATTAAGTTACAATAGTTGAAAAAATAAATAAATAAATAAAATAATAATAATTGATTTTTCCCTCTTTATTAAAGCTACAGTTAAAAAAAGATTCGATTATGAAAACATTTTCCAATGTTTTTCCAAAAAAAATTAAAAAATTCTCTGTTTTTGTGATAAATTTTGAAATTCCCCGAGTTTTCCCTGTTTTTTTAATAGTTTTTCAAATTCCCTAAGTTTTTCAGGTTTTCCCTCAATTGCAGGAACTGTAGCAATCCTGACAGCTATCTATTTTTCTACTGTTGAAATCGAAACAAAATTTCACTGATTGATGTTTCTTAAATCACAAATATGGTTCTTAATTAATATTATCAAAAGTATGGTTTTTGATTAATATTATCAATGAACAAAAGAAATATAAAACAAAATTAGGTATAGCCAAGTTATGAAAGAAAAAAATCAACAGTATCCAAAGAATTTAAATAAACTTTCCAAAAAGCTAAAATACTGCTTGTGTATTTTAGCTAAAATGCAAAAGAAACTTCTTTGCAAGGTTAAACCTTGCTTATTTACTTCCATCAATTTGGTGTAGATTCTATGCCAGAATCCGATGGAAAATTCAAGAACTCTGATCCTATTGAATATAAAATTTCGAAACTTCGGCAACCTTAAATAACCTTAAAAAAAAAAAAAAAAAAAAAAAAAAAAAATGGTCGTCAAACTCGTCATTAAGTCACTAAATTTGTCTCCAAGGTCGACCTTAGAGGAAATGAATGGGCTGCTACTTTTTTTTTTTTTTTTTTTTTTTTTCACTTTGACTGTAAATCTATTTTTGCTGCAACAAAACTTTTCATGCAGGAAAAGGGTTTAATCCTTTGCAAAAATATCATATAACTAGCGGTTACCCGTGACTTTCACGTAAAATATTAACAATAAAAACAAAAAAGTATGTTAATAAAACAGAATTTTTCCCATAATGAAATTCGAGCGTAAAATTAGTTTTAATTAATGTACTTAATTTTAATTTATTCCCCCCCCCCTCCACTACTATGGCACTCATAAAACATTTATTAATCAGCTGAAAAAAGTGGCAAATAATAATAAAAATGAAAAATTTATCGGCTCAAAGGCGAATAACTTGTAATTTCAATTTTCCGTAAATTAACAATTAAGAAAACTGTAATTTTCGATTCACTTATGAGATTTTCAATTTAGAATGTTAAAAATCGTTATGGTTGCCGTTGGTATATCGTAAGTGATGTTTTAGAACTGGTCCGAAATCATTTGTTCTTGAAATAATATGTGTACATACTCAAAAATGAACTAAAGATACTGTACATCAATTTTGTGATTTTCGGATTTCCCATACTCCAAAACGAGTGAAAACCTCAAAAAACCGAAATTGAAAAGTTTCTTGAGTAGTTTTGTTTCCCAGGCTTATTACATGATGGAAACTCTGTCTTGCCTTAAGAACGTACAATACCTAATTTCGCCAACAGCTGTAGCCAATGTTATTCTATGGATAAATTTGTTTCCATAATAACTCATTACCAACCAATTTTTTTAAATTCCGTTTTCATTTTCAGAAAATTTACAACCGTTAAAATAGTACTCATTTTCGAAAAATTATTTTTTTTTAATTCTTATATTTTAAAGTCCAAAAATGCGAATTTTCCCAAATTGCATTTTTCTAATATTTAAAACGCAAAATGAAACACTAAAAATTTAAAAAATCAATTTTTGAAAAAGGAGTACTAATATAACTGTTGTGAATTTTTTGAATGTGGGGGAAAACGGAATAAAAAAAAAAAAAAAACATTTAGTAATGAGTAATTATGAAAACTAATTTTCCCATATAATAACATAGGCCACGGCTGTCGGCGAGAATTAGGTATTATCGCTCTTAACGACTAGGTATATTATATAATTTTTTATTGTTAGTATAAAGAAATTAATCTTTTCATTATCTTTGTCATCAGGAAATGCAACAATATTTCTCACTATTTCTTTTTTGTTGCAAATACCAGATTTGATTGCATCAATAAAAATTAATTCAGAATTATTGCATAATTGGAATTGTTCTTTTAAATTCCATCGATATTATTTTTACTTATTTTTTTCATAATAATAGAAATTCTCGTGGCTCTCTCTTTCTTTTTAAATTTATTATCTTTGCATAATATAAATGACTTTTTTTTTTTTTTTTTTTTTTTTCAGAAACTATTGGGATAATACTCACATCTTTAAAAAGTGGCACAGAAGAAGACCTTCATGCATTACTTTGTTAGTTTTTCAGTCCGTTAAGAATGAGGCTTTCGTGAAGAAATAGATAAAATGTTTTTTTACTTTGTATAGTATTATTTGTATCTACTTGTATTGCTACAAATTAATATTATGTCGCAGCTAGACCACGTAGTAAAAATCACAGATGAATATTTCACTGAAACCGAATTGTCTAGAAGGTAGTAATGGCTATTTGAAAATTGAAATTTACCTTCCATGTGCAACTATTTTGCAAATTCGATCTGATTACTATAAGTTCCATTTTTGAAATTTTTTTAAGTAATTTTTTTTTTATCTTTAATTTTTTTAATTATTTTTTTAAAATTAATTTTATCTAACGTAATCAAGTTGTATATTAAAATAAACATTGTAAAATGCTTTTAAAAATGAGGGATCAGAATCTTCCCTATCCCTTACAGAACTTGAGAAATTTAAAAGTGTTCACGTAGGTTTAAAAAAAAAAAAAAAAAAAGTGATTTTTCAGAATTTAAAAAATAAAAATTAAATAAAATAATAATAATAATAATAATAACTAAATAAATAAAATTCTAAACGTATACTATTATTTATGTCATCAATTCCTGAAAGTCTCGTTGAGATCCGAAGTGGTCAAATTAAATTTATGCTCCTAAAAATCACAGCAGAGAGAGAGAGAGAAAAAAAAAAAAATAAAAATAAATAAATAAATTGCCGCTATATTTTATTTAGTCGCCAAATGGAGAATGGTTATTTTCAGGTTTAGCACTGGGCATGTTTCGATGTTATGGAAATGTGTGTAATATTTTAATTCGTTAATTCCCTTAAATTAAACTGACATATTTTAAAAAATTATAGATATACAGCAAGCAAAATACTTCTTTTTTTTAAAAAAATGATAAAAAAAAAAAAAAAAAAATTAGTTGCTACCGTAAAAGAAAAAGGAAAACTTAATCATGCATATATTTACTAAAGACTGTAAATACAAAGAACTAAATGATCTTTGCTGAGAGAATTATACGGAGTTTCCGCACCCACGAGTGTTTTAGTGGCAATGTTGCAAAAACATAGAAGTGATAAAAATAAATTTTTACCACGAAGTGAACGGCCTGAGTTTTAACAAGGGTCCTGCTTATTCTCTCTCTTTGAGAGTAGTTGCGTCTGCCCCATTTGGCAGCAGATACCCCGGGTTAATAGGAGAGGCTTTGAAAAAAAAAAAAAAAAAAAAAACATTTGATTTGCAAATAAATAAAAAGAAAAGGGCATGGGGTGTAGAAAAAGAAAAACCTTCTACCAAACGTATGTAAAGCAAATGTTGCAGATCGGAAATACAAAAAGGTGACAAAAAAAGTTGTTAATGACACAAATGAGATTTTTATACATTTAATTATTATTACTTGCTGTGATGAAAGACAAGAACATAGAAACAAATACCATCAATCGCAAAATCATACAACTATTGTTTTGGGTAGAAATAATTAAGCGCAACCTTTCTTCACCAAGCAAAATAATAATAATGTGGAGAGTTGTGCTGAATTGCTTTGATCAGTAAGAAGTTTGTTTTTGCATTTGCTGGTGTTTTATTTTATTTATTTATTTTCCCATTATATAAAACCAAATTTTTGGTGCAGTGTCGCCCGCTGTGTTAGTAGTGCTGCTTTTACCAGAAAATTTTACTAGAGAAAATACGAGAATTATCTAAATAGAGTACATCTTGATTGTTTTCTGACGACCTTCCTTGGGCTGTTCAGTCTCAACAATATGTTGGGGGTAGGGGGACCTAATGTGGAACGAATTTCTCAAAATTTGTGTGTCTGTAGAAAAATGGGTACCACTATTCGTCTTTCCCATACATGTATAAGAAAGCCTACAAATTTTATGCATTTACAAAGAAATGCGTGTCAGAAAGACAATTTTTTATGAAAATCAGCTCAAAGTAATTGAATTGTTAAAAAATTCTTAGTTTCATGGAGAAAATTATTTTATTTTCTAGCATATGAATTAGAATGTCAGAAAGTTCCATGTTTGCTTCCAACTTTAGAGCGAACTCTATTTAGAAAGTAGGCAGTTTAAAATTTCCAAACCCTTTATCTACCGAAAGGTATGTTAATACCATTAGCAGGAGTGTTTATGTTCCGATATAATTTCAACCGCAATTTTTTTACAGCAACATTTGTGATAGTTGTCTAGTAATTTTCAAGAATTAAAAAAAAAAAAAAAAAAATGCGATTTGCAAATTTTGGATGAAAAAAAAAAAAAAAAAACCTGAACACAAACACTCCTGCATTAGATTAAAAAGCGTACAGATTTGAAATTTATGAAAAGAATGCCAAAGTTACTTATATTGTGTGAGAATTGAACGAACGTATACATAATATTTCCCCACTCTACGGCACTAGACGCTACATGAAGCTGTTTTTGTTCAGAAAAAAATTTATACCGTGCTGTCACTGTTTTTGATTTCCATTATCTTCCTTTGTATTGTAATTAATTTACATATTATTTATCACTTTAAGAATCTGTCATATATTTTAGATTGAAAAAAATATGTATATACATAAAGATGATAAAAAGTATGCACAAATTATAACGAAAAACTTAGATTTCTAAGGGTATTTTGCTCAAAACAGTTTTAAATAACGGTAATGTAATAATAATACATAATTCATAATCGGAAGTCATGTTCATAATAATCTCAATGACTTACTATTAACCAAAATTGCTTGCAATATATTTTTTCCCCCTTCAAGGCTTGTTAGGTTTAATTTTAAATTGCATATGTCTCTTATTTGAAAAATTTATCGCTCTTAAAAAAGAAAATGTATCAGGGGTCTGTCCAGACTTTTCAGACAGGATCCTGATTTTGGGAAATTGTGAAAAAAACACGTGAAAAAAATAAATCGTGAATCAAATATTAGTATGAAAATTAAGTCAAACAAACTTGATTGAAAACGTCTTTTTTTTTTTTTTGTGATTTTCCAATATAAAATTACAGTTAAAGTAAGGTTTCTTTTTAGACAATGAAGGTTTACTTTTATAAACTCACACATACCCACAGAAACTTTTTATAAATTAGAAATTGAATAGCAGTTTTTTTGGGGGGAGTACAGCAAAGCACATCCGGTTACTCAGGCGGCCTTTCGCTCCATGGAAAATTAGTTTTCAAAATGAAAGAAATTTATCAAAAGTCTGTTTTTAAGAGGAAATTTTTTTTTAAAGGGTCCCTTTATTGGATAAAAAAATTGTGAAGGGTCCTTTAACGGACCCAGTTTCACCTCTGGAGGACAGACCCCTGAATATATATATATATATATATAGATCAAATTTTTAAACCCCAAAGATGTCAAAAAATACATAAATAGTTGCTTTGGCTGTCATTAAATCTCAAATTCTCCATCCATATGTTTATTCAAACTGACGATAAGTAACAAAAGCTGACACTCATCTTCAAATTCGAAAAAAAAATTTTTTTTCATTCGCAAACAATAGATGCTTTTTTACCATGTGCGATTTCGAAGAGAATATCGTAATTTTTTTCTTCTTCTTGTTCCTTCTCTTCTAGCAGGGGAAAAGTTTTCTCGGATTATATTCTAGGCAGTGAACTTTCTTGGTGCACTTACGCACTTCTGGTGTCGCAACTTTTCACCGAATCTACTTTACATCTTCTCCTAACCTCAGTTCTGTTTATAGAAACAGTTCCTTGGCAGCAGTCTCTCATTTACGGCGTGTAAAAAGAGGGAAATACATGTAGTCTCTCTCGCAAGTTCTGCTAAAGCAGACATGATAAAGCAAATCTCCCGGAGCAGGAAAGACCACATGAATTAAAACTTGGCCTGTCGTCAACGTGTAATAATTAAACAGCGAGTTCGTACTGGAACTCAACCGTGGATTACTCAAAAAAAGCCTTTAAATCAGCAATCATATTGTATTTTTTATCATCTATGATTGCCTTTAAAAGTGAAATCCTTTTTTTCCCCCCTTTAATTTGTTATACTTAATAGAAAAAATGTTAATATATAAAACTTAATAAAATTAAAATTTACTTAAAGTTTATTAATTTAATTGCTTTAAAATGAAAATCTCTTTTTATTTATTGAATTGGTCAAATGGTAATATGGTAGAAAGAGCCCGCGAAAACTAAAATGTTTAATAGATGTTGAGATATACATATAGCCATCTTTAAAATCGTAGTTCTGAAATAATAGCAGCTCTACCTGTTGACCGATTATCCAGATTCAACTGTCCTGGGAAATGTACCAAAACCCACTAGTATATCATTTTAAAATAACCAAAGTCTATATACTGAAGATGAATAATTATGCAAAACTAATATTTAAAACTGTGAAAGAAATAGAAAATAATAGTTATAATAAGTAATTTAAAATGTAAACACAGGAGAAATCTTCAATGTCTTGAATGTTTAAAGGAAAAACTGAATCGCAGATAGCTGTTTCGGTAGCATGGAAAAGTGCTCTAATGCAGGGGTGGCCAACCCACGGCCCGCCGTGTAGTCTTGTGTGGCCTGCGAGTAGACTAACGATAGTTAAAGTTTAACAACTTCACTTAACAGATTAAAAAATAATAAATCCGTTCTGACTTTTCGAAGTGAAAATACCTTTCAACGATTATGGTAGTTAAAGAATCACACTGTTGTAATAAAATATTATTAGATCGCTGACTCATTCTTTTTATAGTTATTAATGTGTAGACATAAATTTTTCACGATTCTATTGTTAATTTATGAATTAAAATAATTCAAATAAATATTTTCTGCTCCGAATCTTAACGCTGCCCTCCCTCTAAAGAAGTGCATATACATACATATACTTACGGTGCGGCCAGCTTGAATGAAATAGATTTCCAATGCGGCCCACGGAGTTTTTTGGTTGGACAGGCCTGCTCTAATGTACGGGAAAGGGATTGGTTTCTGATCGGGACCGTGCCCTTAGCGGAAATCTATAAACCCGTGTCCTTAGCGGAAATGTTATCTCCCCTCGGTGGCGTGCTTTCAGCATACGTGCCTTTAGCGGAAATGTATAATAAATTTAAAAATAAATTAATAAATAAAAAATGAGATCTTCAATTTTCCTCTACACTTTCACTTTATCCACATTTAGCACAGGCTATATTTTGCTTCAGAAGTAACCCGTCGCAAAAATAGGTATGCGTACTGTAGAATATACGTTATTTGAGGGAATGGTGATCTGTAACCATATAAAGTTTAATGAATCACAGTACTTCATACGAAAACGAACATTATTGCCATTTTATGATTTTATTTAAGTTTTTGAGAAAATATAATTAAAATTAAGCATTACACCTTTTAAAATTAAGACAAAAATGAAAAATCATGAGGTATACATTGATTATCAACACTTTCCAACTGCACGTATTTGTTGTATCGTATAACATTCTATGTTCTTTGTCTATATTATCACACAATGGACAAACAGAAAGACAGACATATAGACTAGCTGAATTCATAATCACTCTGAAACATTGTTGGAAAGTGTTAAAAATGCCTAACACAAACAGATATGCTGCTCTTAATTTCCTATTTGCATCCCTTAATGTATCGAAACATTTTTCCGTAGTCCTGTAAATCTGGAGGTTAAGCATATTATAGTTTATACAAAACATTTTCTTAGCATATAAACAATAAATGCGAAATTCTTTATGTTTTTTTGATGAAGTTATTTAAAATGTCTCCCCTAAAGCACAAGGCATTGGCATTTTTTGGATGTCCCTGTACACAAACCAGTGGCATAGGTTCTATTAGAGCCATTTTAAGTAGGGAATAATCAATAATGAATTTGAATAACAAATATCATTAAAAAATAAATAAATAAATAAATAAAAATAAAATAAAAACAAAAACTAGTATGCTGTGGCCACCACAAGATTTTCTTCTATATTTTCTATATACAAATTCACGAAGTGCAAATAATCAATTTTTATCTTAGAGAAAACTAACACTAAATATCCAAAGAAAGACAGAGATGTCTATTTTTAAGATGTCTATAAATGACATCTTAAAAAATGCATGTTTATAATAGTTATCTTACATATCAAGTTTCGTACAGTTATATGCCATCGAAGTTGAGATATAATTTTCTCATTATCGAGGAAATTTGCAGTATAGCAGAGCCACCTATTGGCCGATAAGCATCCAAATTGAATCAGCATAATGTCTCATAATGTCCTTCACATATATCACGTTTTGTTCGATTGTAAACAATAGAATTTGAGATATAGCCAGACCTTAAATTGCGGAAATCGCTGTATAGCAGCGCCACCTGTTGAGCGGTTGACACTAAAAGTTTATAGACACTCATTTAGAATAGAGTGCATCAATATATAAACTTATATGCAATTCTATGCAGTAGTTCCTGAGATATAGCTTTCCCTTAAATTGCAGAAATATCTGTATAGCAGCGCCACCTGTCAGTCCATAAGCATTCAAATTGAATTAGCATAATGTCTCACAATTGAATTAGCAATGTCTCTTATATCAAATTTTGATTGATTATACACAATAGAACCTGAGATGTAGCTTCCCCTTAAAATGGGGAAATTGCTGTATATCAGACATCAGAGCCACCTGTTGAGCGGTTCGCATCAATAGTTGACAGGCACTAATATACTCAAGGTGCATCTACACGTAAATTTTTATGCAATTCTAAGCAGTAGTTCCGGAGATACAGTTGCCACAAAATCCCCCCCCCCACCACCACACACACACACACACACACACAAGTGCTAAGTTATTAAAATTTGGTTTGTAGAAATACCTCTCACAGAACGAAACGCTTTGGAATACTTTTGGCTATTCCTGTACATAAACCAATAACAATATTTACTCCATTTTCCATAGAGAACACTTCATAATGAACATATATCAGTTCGAGAATGAACATAACTTCTTATTTCCGCTAAGGGCACGGCTTCTTCTATTCCTCCTTCTTCCCTTTGACCCCATTCCGCTAAGGGCACGTTCCGCTAAGGGCACGGTCGCTAAGGGCACGACACCTTCTGATCAAGTAATAGAATTATGCGTTTTTTTGTTTGTTTGTTTTTTTTGTTTTTTTGGAGAGGGGGGGGGGTGAGGAATTGGCCAATAAGAAATTGAGAATCGGCAATTGAAAAAAACATAGATTAAATTAAGAAAATGTGAACTAAATGTAAAAGTCAGACAAATGGGGTACAGTAAAATCGTAATTAACAATATTTTTAAGATACTTATACACGTAAAACGTTTCAAAGAAAAAGAGTTCGTGAGTAGTTTTGGGCCAGCAAATTATTTCAGCTGTATCAAATTTAAAATTATGCCCCCTCCCCCCCCCCCCCGCCCCACACACACACACTCACACACCTGCCTCGAGCAATGCTTATAAATGGATGATTTGTTGGTTTCTTGTTTACAGATGTAATTTATATGTTCTTTGACGGAATATGAGACTGCGTTTAGTTTGACCAATGTATGATAAGCCACATTGACAGGGAATACTATAAATACCACAAGAGCTATACATATCTATAGGAACTTTTAACTGAGAAAGGGTGATTTTATTGGGGAAGACGAAAAAAATATTTTTGCTTATATTGTTTCTGTAATTTTCGCTGAAAATAGTTTCAAACCAATAAAAATGTTTTAAATTTGCGGTGATGATGTTTACCAGCAATTTGGAACAAAATTTTTGACACATGACATTGCATTTTCTCATTTTTGTAATATTTACTACGTCTTTTTCTAGTCATTGAATAGTTTTATTAAGACTAACTTTTTTTTTTTTTTTTTTTTAAATTAGCAATTCAACATTCACGCTATATATTTTATATTTAAAAGGAAAATACTTCTGCAGTGAGAAAAATTTTCGATTTCTTCTAAAGAAAATTTAATATATGTAGATCAATTTAACGAAGCTGTCAACATTTACACTTTTCTAATACACCACTTTTGTTTATGAGAAGTTTTTATTTTATGTAGTGAAAATTGTTACAGAAAACTATAAAAGATTTTCATTAAAAATCACTGGTTGCTAAAGAGAATAAAAACTAATATGATTTAGCAATTATATTGTATTTCTTGCTGTGTAAGTAAAAATGTAAACATTTTGTATTTGTTATGTAGATTACATAAATTTTGTACGTGGTGCTTTGTTACTACTATAAATGTCTTATGTTACAATGTTTTTTGATTAGTACAAAAAAAACTTCTCTAAGTTGGACACCTACGGTTCCAGGAAAAAGTGTTCAACTTATAAGGGTGCTAACTTTTTTCGATTTAATCAAACTGTATGTATGCATGCCTTTTAACTTTTAATCACATCTAAATGTAATACAATTAAGTATTCACGATTTATATACAAAAAATAATTAATTTGCCAATTTAAAATCTAAATTTAAACTGGTATGTTGTGACCATTACAATACTTTCTTCTGTATAACAGTGCCATCTACCAGTTAACATGCACGAAAATTTAATCAATATAGCTTCTCACAATAAAGATTTTGCAAATCTAATAGATGCTGAAATATTCATATGGAAAATCGGAGAATGTGAGTAAAAGTAGCACCACCTGTTAGCTGATATACACCCAAATTAAGCTAACGTTCATTTTCATAATGGCCATCTCCCATATGAAGTTTGATGAATTTATTCCCTCTAGAAACTGAAATTTAGTTTTTCCATGAACGGAGAAAACTGCAGCATAGCAGCATCTGTCGGTTGATATGCACCCAAATTGAATCATCATCGTTTTTCACTATAGACCTCTCACATATTAAGTTTAGTGTAATTATACACTCAAGTTAAACTTGATAGGAAAAATAAAAGGGACAAAGGAAGAGGAACCCTAACAACCAAAATGCATTGTCTAATGCCTATTTTAAAATAGTCTAAGTCAAAACATGCCTGTACGCTCTCTGCGGGATATTTAAATAATTATAAGATTCTTTCATTATGCACTAAAATTGCAGTAACTTATGAATGTTTACACTGAAGAAGAGAAATATTGTTATAAGATAGACAGAGATGAATATATTGTGATTTTTTTTTTTTTTTTTTTTTTTTTTTTTTTTTAAGATATTTACAGCTATTTCTACGTAGAATAAGTAAAATTTCTTTAAAAAAAAAAAAGTTTTAAAATGGAAGTTTTATTTATTTTTTTTTCCTGTGTCATCGGATAAAAGTGTTCAACTTAGAGCAGTATTTGAATGTCTAACTTATGGAGGTGTACATATGTCACATGTGAATGCTACCCCTCAAAAAAAGCAGAAGAAGAAACAAAGTTGAGTATACTACAACACAGGCAAATTAAGTTCATTTACGAATACAATTTATTTAAGACAAATGACATCTAATCATAATCGATGTAGAGAATTAATTACGCATTCACACATTTTCTAAAATATTTTGTAATTTCCGTGTTTAGAAAAGGCGACAATAGACGAAATAAAATAAAAGTGACAAAGGAAGATAAATCTTATGCATCAAATTTATTTTGGCTGAAAAATAAATTAGTATCATATTTACGAAAACAGAAATTTTTAGTTCATAGCTAGATTATTATTTAAAAAAAATAATGCAAGATCAGTGAGAACATTATGCCGAATTTTAAAGACTGTTTACAAGATGGGAAAAAATATGTCTAATAAGAAGATTTGAGACCTCACTTGTCAGTTGTACTCATCCCTTGAGGTCGCCAAATCTAGTTCAAGAAAGCCAAATCCTTTGATTGCGCCTGCCAACTCTAGAAGCAAAAACTTCATTCTCTTGCCAAATTAAAATCCGAATCTTGAAGTTCAGAGAGAAGCCGCAGTATCACTTTAACACTTTAACTTTAGATATAAAAAACCGAGAAAAAAAGTTTTCATTAGAGGAACACGGGGGGAAAGCTATTGTTACAGTTGCACTTGGGAGGTTTCACGTTTGGGACACATCCATGAATCTAATTTTGCAATCAACGTGTTTAACAATAAAACAATATAATGGTAAATAAACACACGAAAAATGTTTTTCTGAATTAAAAAAAAAAAAAAAAAAAAAAATGTTTGTTGAGCTATTTTGATACACACAGCTGCTACAAACTTTACATTAAATGTTACTGAAGCTGAAAATTGCGACATTTATGCTGGTTTTCCACAAATGTATTTAGCAGGTTTTAATTCAAATAATATTACCTAGAATGTTTCTAAACTTTTAATTTTTAAGTAGAAAATACAGTTCATATGCTTGATTATAGGATCTAAAATCAACCGCTATATGGAAAGAAAACTAACAACTCTTTCATATAACAAGTAATATAAAAGAAAAATTTTTAAAGTCAATTCCTACTTGCAAACACTATCAAAAAAGTTTTTTTTTTTTTTTTTTTTTTTATAATTTTGAATTAGGAAATAAAAAGCGTGCGTGCAAAATTAAATAAAAATAATTATAAGATAAAAAAAACCTTTTTATATACCATGTTTTAAAATTTCTAATGAATCGTAGAACTCTTATCAATATGCATAAAATTATTGATAATGTCGTCAATTTTCGTGAAATGCACAATTTAACTTTTTATAGTTTTTTAATATTCACGTTTAATTAAATGTATTTATTTTTATGTCGAAAGAAAATGAACTCGCATTTTTTTTTTTTTTTTTCTTTTTTTGGCAACAATTAAATTATAGCTAATATTTTAATGGCTGTATTAACGCTATTGGGATGTTATTATTTTCATATTTTAATTAATTATAAGAAAACTAATAAAAAATTCGAAAATCGGACTTCGAACTATTGTGTTATCACCGTGTTCTGAGCAATACTGAATGTTTCAAATTTCTAGCTAGTCGGGAAGTTAGTTAAAAATCGATTGCAAGATTTGTACAAGATATATATAGGGGAGAGTGTAAACTAATAGTGCGAATTGAAAAATAAATTATCAACGAAAAATCATCAATTTCAATGAGTCAAAAAATTACAACAGGTTTATCAAATATGAATACAATAATTGAATACATATAGATTTTTTTTCTTTTTATTTTAATCCAAAATTATTTCGAATAGAAAGGGAAAAAAAAAATCCATACAATTTGAAGAAAATAATAAAATACTTAATGTATAAAACTTTTTGAAATAGTTATGTCAAAAAATTTGTATTGTGTTGTCACCGTATTCTGGGCAATCCTGAAAGTTTCAAATTTCTAGCTAGTCGGGAAGTTAGTTAAAAATCGATTGCAAGATTTGTACAAGATATATATAGGGACAGTGTGAACTAATAGTAGGAATTGAAGAAAAAAAAAAAACATCACGCATAACAAATAAATATCACTTGCTTGTAGTATTCATTCATCGAATATAAAATTTAAATGTTTCTGAAGTAATTTTCTTTTAATAATACGCACATGCATTAATTGGAAAATGAAGGGAATCTGAATTTGATTATACCTATCTATATACCAAGCCTGTCCAACACAAAACTCTTGGCGGGCCACATTATATAAATGCATGAATAGTAAGAATTTTTTTTTTTTTTTTTTTTTTTTTTTTTTTCCGGCGGGCTCGCGAGGATTTAAAACAGAAAATATGTACGTATATTGAATATATTTTTATTCACAAAATAACTATAAAACAATCAAAAACTTATGATTATGTATTCATAAGTATAATAATCAGTTATTGATCTGATAATATTTTATTAACATCAATGAGCGCAATATTTGTTTCTTTAGCTACCTTAGTGGTATTTTCATCAAAAAAGTCAGAAATGATTTATTAATTTTAGATGTTTTAACCGAAGATGTCAAATTAGAAATTTCCTGAACTCTGTGGCAGGCCGCAGAACATTATATGGAGGGCCGCAGGTTGGCCAGACCTGCCATAAAACTACACATATTTTACAGAATTCGCAGACTAACGAAATAATCAATCTTTTTGTTCCCGAACTTTTATTAGTATCAATCTACGGATTTTTACTATACCAGTTTTACGATAGTTGGACATTTATCGAAATCGAAAATTTATCGAAAATATAATTGAATAATTTAAAAGCGATGTTACAATTAGAAAAAAAAAAAAAAACTTATAGTCCTCTATAGTCCTCAGAACTAATAGTCCTCATAAACTAACAGTCCTCAGAATTTCATCAAAATCTTTTTTTTTTTTTTTTTTTTTTTGAAAGAAAAAGGAAAGAATATTAACAATAATCAGTATCGAAAAGGATAGTATCGAAAAAGTTTATTTTTATTTTATTTATTTTATTTTTATTATTTTTTTTTAGGGGGGGGGGCGGTGAAAAGGTCGAACTGTTTACATTTTACTTTTAATATTATGCTTGATTCGGGAACCAAACTGGGGACCCATAAAATAGCGAATACAGAAAGAAATTTAGTATATAATTTTTTCCCAGATTCTGTTTCTTTTATTCTAGAAGTTGATATGTATTATAATTTAAGTTATAAATAATAAATAAATATCCAGCGTAAACTAAGAAAAATGCCCTTATTTTAAATTTAACTTACTTTTTGCTTGCGATTTCAAAAAGAAATATTAAAAATGGGCAGATTCTAAAAAGTTTTATTATATGACCAATTCCAGAATTTAATTACTCTGAAGGAGTAGGGGAGAGTGGGGTTGAAAGGGACGCAGAGTGAATGGGACAATAGCTAGATTTTTATGTTTTTGCAAGCACCAGAAACTTCACATTTTTTCTGATATATGGCAGTACTGAGGTTATTCATCAAGTGTAGTTTCAGAATTGTGCTATCCATAGAAGGGCAGAAAAAAATTAAAGTGTATTTTTCAGCTGCCAAAGTAAGTTTTTACTGATTCAATTAAGTAGTAGTTAAGACATTAACTATTTGCTTAAATTTAATATAACTGTTATATGCAGAAAAGGCATAATCTTTTATTGTGTTTATGATATTCAAGAAGAATATTGCCAATTGTTCTTTAAGTCTATTTCCTGTTTTATATGAGCATGTGGTCGTGGTGGTCGGGATGAATGGGACATTCCCCAGTATGAGCTAATTTAAAATTTTACACAAGAATTATATTACAACAAATCGTAAATAGATTTTCAATATTTTTATAATCTGTAGTTCAGTAGTTATAACATGGAATTATAAAAGTAGCATAGATTTAGAGAAAAATTGTTTGAAATTAATTGTTCTGATTTTTGTTTATATTAATTCTGATTAAAAAAATTATAAGTTAGAATATTCAATGCAACTTAAATCAATATATAAAAAAATTAAATAAATAAACTAATAATAATTTGATTAAAATTACAATTTCAATCAAACTAATTAAATAAATCCCGGTGATTATTAATGTAATACAGAATAGAATGCTGATTTTTCCCGATCAGTCGGAAACAAAAATTTATCTGGATAATTTGTACTCTATTATAATGTTTTATCTCTTTCTAGTGTCTTATTCATTTATTTATTTTTAGATTAGATCTTATTAGATTAAATTACCAAAGCATAGAGCACTAGGAACTGTGCGAACCAAAAGACGTTTGCCTTTTCACGTTAATTTGAGTCAATACATCAGTTTATGTTAATTACAGTAAATTCATTGTGTGTAATAAAATCACATAAACCAATTTAACTTAAAAAATTGATTTACTTTCCACTTTGTTTTCATTCCTTTGTTAACTCCAGTCCTGTCCCATTCATCCCCAAAGGTGGGGATGAAGGGGACAACGCACATGCATGTAAAAAAAAATTATTATTAATTAAAAATGATAATTTTTTACTAAAGTTAGTATGTTTATATGTAACTGATTACTGAAGTGTACTTATGAGCAATGTTACAAAATTCTCAATTACATATGGTGAACGTTATTAGTAAAAACATGAAAAACGTCTCATTTATCCCCACTCTCCCCTATGATCTGAAGTTAAACGCGACACAATTCTCCGATATTTAATATTTAACATAGGGATTACAGTCCTGCGCGGGTCGGGTGAACTTGATCCGTACCCTACCCGAAGATTAACTTTCGACCCGTAAAAATTTTGTGGTAAATAAGAAACTGAATTAAAATTATTTTAAAACAAAGTACTCTGTTATATTATTAAACAGATGTTCCAAATAATTAAATAGTACATAAATGTACATATATGTAATTATATTAAAACAAGTATGAAATTAATTTTATTAAAAATTACTAAACAGTTACTAGCCGTTTACTATACAATATGTAATATAATAAAATTTTGTATGTGTGTGCGTGTGAGTGTTTTTATTATATCTTAAAAAATCAGTTATTCCAAATATTTTGACAGTACATAAAACATCTATATAAAAAGGAGGCAAATAATTTCTTCACATAACGTTTTAAACAGTAATTACGCAATAGTAATTGAACTCATGTTACGAGACATGTTACTTTAAATTGTTATGGAGAAAGAGAGTGCCGGGTAACTTCTGCATTTAAAAAGTTTCATCCATAAAAAAGCCTTAAAAATATCCGGGGGGAGGGGGTATGTGGTGTAGACCCGCGGGTTTACTCGTGAATCATAAATTAATGGAAATTCGACCCGCAAGGCGGTAACTCGCGGGTACCTGGCCCGATGCAGGACTCTAATCCAGATATTGATTTTTGTAAGCAATAATAAATCGAATGTATGGAATATTTCGAATAATATTAGCATATTTCAAGAAAACATTTTCAACAAATCTAATGTTTCTTTTCATATTAAGAACTTTACTTTGTATTCCAAAGGGGTATATTTATTAAACAAATAAGTAAAATGAAAACCGCAAACTGCGCAACTTCAGGAAAAGGTTTTGTCGTGTAGCAATCATTTTGCGGTTAGTACAAGGGAAATAGGCAATTATTAGTCTTGGGGGAATATAAAAGTGGTAGCGCGAGGTGAACTTTCAGACAATATTACAGAGGTAAGTAAGTAATGACCACGAAAAGCGTGGGAATGTCACCGAATTATGGAGCGATTCTAGAAAAGTCAACCATTGGGAATAGATAAGGCTTAGCGGAGAGAAACATCGTATAATATCTTTCAATACCATGCTTTTGTAGCTGAAAAAGTTAAGCAGCATAAATTTAGAGTCACTATCTGGACATACCGATAAGTCGTGCAAAATTCATTGCCATTACCACCCCCCCCTCCCATCCCACCTTCATGCTAAGAAAAGATAGGACAAAAAAAAAAAAAAAAAAAAAAATATATATATATATATATATAATATATATCACGAGTTTGTAATATTTTCTTCCCGTTTAAGTTTATGAGACTTTTAGGTTGATTTCTTTAGAAATCGACCTATTGCAACCATTTCGTTTATCTACATTGTTGCGTACTTCAGGGTTCGTGAGTTGTCCGAGAATGAAAAGCGAATCTTGCAGAGGCTGGAAACTTTATTTACAGATAATTCTAGAAGAATACAGGTCTATAAAGCAAGTATCAACTTCACTTTCACCAGTAAACACAGCTTAGATAACAGCTGTCAACAGAAAATTCACAGTACAAACTGTATCAGAGCATTAACACACAGCAGGGCTGTAATCCAAAGAGGCTCAAAGCTTTTTCAGCAGCAATGAAAGCATTTGGCGAAACTAAACTGAGACCAACTCACTTGGCGCGATGCAACTCTTTAAATACCTGCGTAGAAAAATCTGGAAATTTCCAATATCTTGACAACCAATAAAGTTACAGCTTCCATATTTGGTAAATAGGTAATAAGAATTTTCTCGCCAAGGACCGAAGACTCGCAAAATTTTGCGCCAAATCCCTTATCTGTTGTAATGAGGCTTTTTAACGGATTTTTAAGCTATTTTAACGCGAAAACAAACTAGAAATGCAGAAAATTAATATTTTATCACCTGTCAAAGCTTCTTTGAATGAAATTATACAAAAACAAATGCAATTATTTACAAATTCGTAACAATATATATATATATATAATGAAAATTTTGTTATCACAATAACTAACGAAATAATACTACAAATCGAACCAAATTTAGACAGCGAACTTATTCTAGAGATATATCGGATGAGTTCGTTAACCAAGTTGCTCCGCCTTTTTGTTTTCAAGTGGTGAGCACTTGAAAATTCCAAATCCACATTGTAAAAAGCGTATTTAAGCATTGCCCTCTGATAAGTGACATATACTTTGCCCAAAAATGTTTGGACCTGGACAAGGGGGTGGTAGGAGTGCCGCTAGGGAGTGCAACTTTAAAATTTCTAATGGGAAGGTATATGTCTCGTGAAACATCCCTGGAAACGTCTCTTCAAGACAATGAATTTGGCATAAATAATTTTGTCCTGCAGTGATTATTAAAGGAGATACATAAGTATAAAATCCACATTCAAAAGTCTAAAAAGTCATGTATCTCCTTTAATAATCATCGTGGGACGAAACTACTTATATCAAATTCCTTGTCTTGAAGAGAGGTTACCAAGGACGTATAACAAGATATACTTTCATATTTGAAATTTTAAAGTTGGCCCCCCTAGCTCCCCCGGGCCCAAACATTTTTCACCAAAAGAGGTCTCTCTCGAATTCATTAAATATGTGTTTCGCCATTTTTCAAAATTCCGACTCATTTTCGAGTGAGAAGGGGGCTATGGGACTTTAGGAACACCCTGTATATATAAATTAAATTTTAAAGAAAATTTTCAAATGTAATAATAACAAATATAATAAGTAATATAATGATAACATGGCGACAAAAAAATTAAAAGTCGCCATGGTGGTCCTATCTATACTAAAGCTGTACTGCCTAAGTATGAAAACTGAGTCGTCAAACATGAATTTTATTATGAAACCTTTCTTTGAATGATTTTGGTTTAACTATCATTAGCGTTTCATCCCACAACATTAATTTGGTTCTGATAATAATTTGGCTTCCGATGAAATAAAATTTAAATTGGTGGAGAAATTTGGTATAAGATTTAGGAGTTTCAAATTTTGAAAGTAAATAAGAAAAGAAAAATAAAGTGCAAAAATTTCGCACAGCTTTGCTAGTAATTTTTTTTTTCTTTTACTACAAAACTAAAGTTGCTGTGAAAACTGCATATAAAACTGAGAGGAGTGATTTGCTTCAAGTAATACAAACAGTTTCCTTCATTTTAATTATCAGCACATAACACAATGCGATTGCTTATTACTAAGCAACTGTTTTTTATTTATTTTATTTTTACTTTCTCTTATACCCATGGGGTCGAGAAAGTATTGTTTTAGGGTGAAATTTTCGAACGTGAGTTTTTGTTATATTTACATGTTCAGAGGTCCCCTGAGTACAAAAATCATGTGTTTAGCAAATGGTGTGTGTATCTGTCTGTTATCAGCATATCTCAAGAACAAATAGTAGCAGAAATTCCAAACTCGGTATTCTAAATGCGTATCATATAGCAAAATTACAGTAAGCTTTTCGTTGAGATGAAGCAAATGGTTCGTGTACAGGGACACTCAAAAGTATTCAAATACATTACGTCTATGGGGGAAATTGCATGTAAGTTGAGTATAACATCTATAGACTGCACTTGTTTAAATAATAATTTGTTTAAATAATAATTTTAATACAATATTTTTTAAAAACAGAATTATTTTTTAATAACCGAATTAAATTATATATACATGTGGGTGTATTAATGAAACGGGGAGTTGAGGGGCTGTTAAAACTCTTCCGAAGCCTAATTTGAATTGTTTAACATAGGTTTACATAATAGTACTCGTTATGTTACCTCTTAATCTCCAACCTGTATTTATAGTATTAAATTTCAGGGTAAGAAAAAGTCATGTGAGTGACACACCAGATTATTTATTACTGTGTAGGAATCGTGTTCATTAGTTTTTGAGATAATATACCCATAAAATTCGTGCAGCAGACACATAAAAAAAAGTCTAATACGTGTTCAAAACACCCCAAAACATATAAAAAATCTAAAATATTTGAAAATTCAAATACTTCCGAAAGAAACTAAATAACTAAAATATAAAATTATTATTATTATTAAATTTTGTGTATAAAATCCCGAGATTATATAAAAGAGATGGCGATAACTGTTTGTGTATTGTTGAATAGAAAAATTAAAAAAATATTATCAAAAGTTTTTTAATAATAATAAAAATAATTATAAACATCTTTCTTATACACTAAATTACACGTGTTCAATTTTACTCTTTTTTTAGAGATAATTTATACAAAAAAAAATATTTAAAATTTTTTTACAATTTACCAGTTTTCAAATTCTACGCTAGGAGAAAATTCTTAAAACCTGAAAATTTTTAGACGAATCTTCGGTTGAATATTTCCGTTCAAAATTTAGCTGCAGTTTTGTGTCATTAAATCACAGAAATAATCAAAAATACTTTTAAAGTAGAAATAATTAAACCAAGAAAGAAGGGATAAAGAAATTGCACTGTGCAAATAAGTTTCGTCGGTTAAGAAATAATACGAACTTTTCGACACCACACTAATTAAGTTGTCTAAACTGGCACTACAAGTTTAAACTGCAGGTAACAGCCGTCTAAAGTGAAGACAAAGAGCTGCAAACGAGAAGATGGAGAAAAAGTTACAGATGATACCACTTCCTCACGTGATTACAGTTAAATAAAATATAAATGAAAAAGCCTTCAAAGTGAGTTTCGACCATGAGGCAGTTCTAAGAATATAACTCAGAAGAAGAAGGTACAGTTGAACATACGATAGAAAAAAAAAAGAAGCATGTCACCGACCGAGCCTTCGCAGGCAAAATCATGATTTATTCGAAGCAAAAGGAAAGTAGATGGATGGCAGGAAGTTTTCATATATTACATGAACCTGTTTTTCCAGGAATTCTTTAGTAGAAATTATATATTTTGAGTATGCACTTGAGAGTAATTTCATTTTCTGATATATACAGGGTGTTGTCCAATGCTATCATTCTTAGTCATCTCAAATTTTTGCAATCTTTAAGTAATCGCGACAAAGTTTCACATTTTAAAATCTATTATTTTAGAAATTATTTAAACCAATAAAAGGACTTCTGCAAAAATTATGAAATCTAAATTTTAACATGATGTGCCGGTTCTACGAGTTATATTTAGAAAAATCATATATTGCATAACCCACGCCCTACTTCAAAACAAAATTCACTTTGCAAATAGTAGTAATATTTAAATTTTTTTGGACTTTTAATCCGTGACTTGTTTTGCACAAAATGTATCACTGCAAACAATAAATTTAACAGTAAATTAAACTTGCTTTATGCGAAATCGATTGCAAAGCATAAATATTTCCAATCAAATATTTTCAAATATTTCGTATTAAGCAAGTAAAACATCTTTTATAGTACTTTTTTTTCCCCCAAAAGTTATTGCATTAATTTTCATAAAATAAAAATTTTCAGACGTAGAAATACCTGAAAATCTCCATGTTTTAAATAAATATATAATATGCGCAACTATGCAACATGTAACAATATGATAGGTGAATTGTATACCACGTACTATAAAACTATATATATATATATATATATATATATATATATATATA
Organism: Salticus scenicus; assembly: GCA_963930645.1. Lineage (NCBI taxonomy): Eukaryota > Metazoa > Arthropoda > Arachnida > Araneae > Salticidae > Salticus > Salticus scenicus. Next base: position 136,482,562 of record OZ005653.1, on the reverse strand, counting down.
TATATATATATATATATGTAAACAATGAGTGAAAAATGAACGCTTTGATTACTAAATAACTAAGGAAAGTTTTGGTTAACGTCATAATTAATTTACTGCAAACAATGTATCAGCGTGATAAACACAGCTTTTTACGGTCCACTTATAGCTGTAATGTTCGCACGTGAATACCAACGACCCACTACCAATTATGCCATGCTGTCAGTAAAAAAGCATTAGTGAAATGAAAATGATTTGCAGAAGTTACTCACGCCTAGGCTATGCGTTATTTCTGTAGAAGATTTATAAATCATCGAATAAGAGAGTTCACCATTCACTAAGTGATTAATTATGGTTACTCACGACACGACAAAGTATGTAAGTATGAAGTATGTATGTACTTTATGTAAAATATGTAAGTACTTTAAAGACGTAGCTGAAATGTTAAATATGCTTCATAAATTATAGTTCTAAAAGAAGAAATTTAAAACATGTGACTACAGTAATATTTGTTAATTAGTTACTAGTGGAAAAGCTTGAGGCTTGAAAATAATTTTAACCTAGACATAATACAAGAGGAATCAGGGCCTGATTATCGCACAGGCACTTGGGGCTCGAAACCGATTCATGTGTGTGTGTGGGGGGGGGGGAGTACAGTATATCTTCTTGCTCCTACCCATCTATGCCCCTAATAGTTTTTACACTTTCATCCATTCTAAGGGGGCACGAAAAATTGAAAGTGCCCTGGGCACAAAAATTCCTTAGTCGGGCCCTGAGAGGAATGTTTAATTTTTACGATCGGATGATTAACAAGACATTCAAAACAATGCAATTGTTGTACTAACTTGTAACTTTTGTACTTTTAACTTACGGTCCATTTACAATTATAATGTTCGATGACAGGCTGCCTATTATACAATGCCGTGATTAAAAAATAGCATTGGAGAGACAGAGAGATGAAAATGATTTGCAAAAGCCACTTACGCCCACGCCTAGGCTACGTGTAAATTTCCACAGAAGTTTTATAAATCATCGAGAATAAGAGAGTTAAGTTTATCATTCAGTAAGTGATTAATTACGATTACTCACGGCAAAATATGTAAGTATATAAAGCTGCGACACTTTCAAGACATAAGCTGCAATGTTAAATATACTTCATTAATTATATTTCTGAAAGAAAGAAATTGAAAACGTTTGACTAGCGGAATATTTATTAATTAGTTACTGGTGGGAAAGGTTGAGGCAAGAAAAGAATTTTAATCTAAATCTAAAATAATGCAAGAGAGTTGCTTGATTTTTACGATCAGACGATTAGCCGGATAATCGAAACAATGCAATTTTTACATTTTCGTATATGCTGAGAATTCTCGCGTATTTATTTATTTATTTATTTATTTTGGTGAAACATACCGCCTTTTTATTTATGAAATCAATTATTTTAATAAGATCTTCGATAATGCATGAAAATTCATGATTTTTATTTATTTATTTATTTATTTATTTATTAAGAAATAGCATTTTAGGTAATTTGATTTTGCTTAACTAGCAACGAGTCGAGTTTGATGTACTTCTATTCTATCATAAAATATATTAATTATTTATTTTGTTTTGCGTGCCGAATTCACAGTCAAGTTTATTGTATTTACTTATTTTATTTGATATTATATTTTTATTTATTTTTTATTTCATTTATTTATTTTGGAGGGGTTTATGGAGGGGTTCTATGTTACTTTTAGAATTTTGTAGGTGGATTTAAAAAAAAAAAAAAAAAAAAAAAAAGTTCAAAAAATTGTTTTATAAATGATCCTATCATGTTCGAATATCAACAAGTAAATTTATATTAGTTTCTTTTTTCCTTAAATTTTGTAGGTGCATTTTTCTTTTTCAAAAGAAAGTTCAGAAAATTATTTTATAAGCAAAACTATCATGCTTAAAATATCAACAAGTAAATAAATAATAGTTTTTCATTGAATTTTGTAGGTGATTTTTTTCAAAAGAAAGTTCAGAAAATTATTTTATAAATAAAACCGTTACATTTGAATACCAACAAGTAAATAAATATTAGTTTTTCCTTGAATCTTGTAGATGAATTTTTTAAAAGAAAGATCAGAAAATTATTTTATAAGTAAAACTACTATATTTGAATACCAACAAGTAAATAAATATTAGTTTTTCTTCATATTAGTCTTTCATCCAATGTTGTAAGTAGATTTTTTAAAAGAAAGTTCAGAAAATTATTTTATAAATAAAACTGTCATGTGTTTGAATATCAACAAGTAAATAAATATTAATTTTCCTTCAGATTAGTCTTTCATTGAATTTTGTAGGTGGATTTGTTTGAATATTAACAAGTAAATAAATATTAATTTTTCTTCATATTAGTGTTTTATGAATTTTGTAAGTGGATTTTTCAAAAGAAAGTACAGAAAAGTATTTTATAAGTAAAATTATCATGTTTGAATATCAACACGTAAATAAATATTAGTGGATTTGTTTGAATATTAACAAGTAAATAAATATTAATTTTTCTTCATATTAGTGTTTTATTGAATTTTGTAAGTGGATTTTTCAAAAGAAAGTACAGAAAAGTATTTTATAAGTAAAATTATCATGTTTGAATATCAACACGTAAATAAATATTAGTGTTTTTTTTTTTTTTTTTTTTCCCATTACTGAGGGAACTGATATTTAAAAAGAGAAAAAAAGAGTGAACTATTTTCTTTTATAAATGTCAATTTATGTCAAATAATTACGATATTACACAAAATCCTGTCATCACATTTTATAAATGGATAAATTTATGCTCTTCAACATAAATTCATCTAAGCAACTACCAAAGCATAAAGGTAAAATATTCGAACATTCAAATGAAAGCAAATTATACGAAAATAGCGCAAAAAATGGACAGTCAATTCCTATGTTGCCTGTTTAATTGTAAAAATAGTACACGATACAACATATTTAAAAAGAAAAAATATTTAAAGAAAAGGTCTGCAACGGGCGTAAGTAATATGATCAGTACTGTAGGTTTACAGCATTATAAACTTGTCAAATGTTAAGCGCTTTATTTGTAATTTTATCTGTTTTAACGGAGTAATTCAGTAACTCATTTTTATTATTAACTTATTGTTACATTTTAGTACAATTTAAATATGTAGTATATAGTTACTTTAGTAGTAATATCAATTTTATACGTTAGATAATATTCTTTTGCAATTGCAGTTAAATCAGGTATGTTATTAACAACTTCTACAAGTAATCACACATAATTTTCACATTCAGATAATTTCAGATATTATTAAAAAAAAAAAAAAAAAAAAAAAAAAGTAAAAAATCCTTAATTACCCCCCTTCTCCAGCACCATATTAATAATACAAATATCTTAAATAATAATCTACATTTAGAATAAATAAATTATTAACTTTTATTATTGAGGACAAATATTTCCCCCACATATGTATATCAAATATAAATGTCACATTTTTATATTTATCCTTGATCCAAATTAATGCTAAGGATATTGTAATACTACACGCATTGTTTTATTTTTATCCTTAATCAAAATTAAAGAAGTTAAGAACAATGTTGTCTACGTTACAAGAAGAAAAAACTGATGTTTTATGATTTGGAGAATGAATTAAAAATTAAGGATCAATACGGAATTTTAAAGGTGGGTGCTAACTTTGAAAGTTATAATATACTGAATTCTGTAAAACAAAACATATCAAAGAAAGGGGAAAAAACTTTTTTACTTACTTGATCCGATGCTATTGTTAAACCAAGAATATCCAGAAAAAAGGGAATTCACTACTTGCGTCGTGTTGGCGAATCTGAAAATCAAGAAACAATATCACGAGATTAAATATTATAATAAAATGGACAATAGTTAATGTATATAAAGAAAATTAATGAAAAAAGTAGAATTTTTGGGGAGAAAAAGTTACTAGCAAACTTTTGGATTACTGTAACACATATCATAATTTTTTTTTTTTTTTTTTAAATAGCAGAATAACTGAAAAATGTTATAATATACTTAAGGTAAATATAATATAGCCAATATTTCTATTTCAAGGTTCGTCAAAGTGAGCCAACCCAAGAAAACCCGTAATGGCCGAGCAATTTTGCGCTCAAAGATGGTAGACGAGAAATGATTGGGTTCGATCACAGTCGCGCTAGTCGTTGACCTTTTTGGAGTTTTTAGTGGTTTCTCCGAAACCCGCGTAAATACGGACTAGGATCCCTTGTAAAGATCACCACGGAAGGAAATCCACTTGCATGCCTAGGATCCTCATGTAATAATTTACCTTAATCCCCACAAACCGAAAAAACCCACAGAACTTATTACCTCACACAAAGCGAGTTTTTACAGAATTTACTTTACTTTCATACTTTTTATAAAATGATTGTTTAATAATTATTGTCTTGAATTTTTATGACATTTCTTTATGACACTTTTACACTTCTAGGCATTTCTCAAATATATGGTTTAGAAAAATGAAAGAAAGAAATTTTTCGATTTTTGACAATAAAATTTCTGAAAGTGTATTGTGGAAAACATGCACTCCCTTCAGAAGCAGAAGTATACTTTGACTAAATATTCCCCGCTGTATTTTTATTTATTTTCGTGTGTGTATTATTGGTGCTAAAGTTAGACATTTTCGATTTTATTCAGTGTTAACAGTACTATTATTGCAAATTTTATACAATAAAATACATGTAATCATCATGCTTAAGAATTTTTATCTTTTTCAAATTTTATTCACATTGATCAATTGTATTTAATAATATAGCCTAAACAATAATACTAGAAATAAATAGCTATTAAATTTTTAATTTACATTTAAGTTCTTTTCTTCGACATCATTAAAAAATTATCAGCTTAGTTCGAGTACAACATTTACATAAAAATCAATGCTTAAACGTTTTCTAGAGGTCCCCCAAACCCTGTTTATTTACTTTATTATATTACTTTATCTCTTCGTAACAGAGATAGAGTAATAATGAAATAAAAATAATGCTATATATATGGAATTTTCATGATAGTCATTAAGTAAAAATATATTCATCTGGAGTGCCTTCACATGACTTACCGGACATTTAATATTAAATGGCTGTTTAAATAAGAGATAAAGTTAAATAATGAAAAGGGGAAAATCATACTAGCGCTTGTATTTCTCCTAAAGTTGTATGTCGTTTAATAGATCGTAATGTATCCAAATTAATTATTTTGTCGACCATAAGAAATGCTCGCAATATCAAATGTTCATCTATTCTTTTATGTTTTAAACAAATTAACATTACTTAAGCAAACTTTAAATTGTTCGAACTTATAGACCGAAATGTAAACTTCTACTTTGTATTCTGGTATAAAATAATATATATATATATATATATATATATATATATATATATATAAGTGAACTTCTCAAGTTGGACACCCCTCTATTTTCTCGGAATGGAATGTATCCATTAACATTATGTCTAACCCCTATAAGTTGGACACCTCTCTAAGTTGGACATTTTTCTTGGAACCGTAGGTGTCCAACTTAGAGAGGTTTTACTGTGTATATATATATATATATATATATATATATATATATAACTTGTGATGATAAATTATCGCATGCCAATCAATTTATATCGTAATCGAATGTACAGTTTAGACGCTAGCGAACTACAAATAATTCGAGGCTATAATGAGACATGCTAAAGGAATTCTATTTTGTGTTCTTGTAATTGTAGTCAGTGTAAGAACATGATTCGATAAGGATTTATTTAACAAAACCGTATGAAGTGTACTTTTTTTGCATAGGAATTTTTGCTAGTGTTCAGACGCGCACACATACATCACTGTGAGGATCAAACCTCAATCATACATCATACATCACCTCAAAACGGATAGATACATCAAAATCATTTATTTTTTCATGATTACAGTGCTTTCCTTAAAGTAAAAAAAGAAAACAACAGATTGCTGTAACTAACGCTTCACGTAACAGTGGTTTTTAAAATAACTATAACAAAAAATCCAGGTAAGAATAAAAGGATTATTTCCCCCTAAAGATAGAAATGTGTTACTTATGCAAAAACTAATTTTTATCCATAAGAAAAAATAAAGCAGAGAAAAATTTTTTTGGATAGGGGAATAGTAACAACAGCTTCATTATTTTCGCTTACGACAAAAATAAAACGATCGTTCATTAAGAGCGGACAATACCTAATCTCGCCGGCAGCCTTCGCCCATGTTAATCTATGGGAAAATTTGTTCACATAATTACTCATTACCTAATGAATATTTTTCAATTCTGTTTTCACATTTAGAAAATTTATAAGCGTTAAATGAGTACTTCTTTTCCAAAAATTGATTTTTAAAAATTTTAGTATTTCATTTTGCGACTAGAAAATGAGAAAAATGCATTTTGTGAAAAATCGCATTTTTGAACTCAAAATTAAAATGTAAAAATTAAAAAAAATGAATTTTTTCAAAAATGAGTACTCATTTAACGGTTATGAATTTTCTGACTGCGAAAACAGAATTAAAAAATATTCGTTGGGTAATGTGTAATTGTCGCAACAAATTTTCCCATAGAATAACATGGGCGAAGGCTGCCGGCGAGATTAGGTATTGTCCCCTCTTAACGGACTTCACGGTATTTCATCTTGTGAAACAAATATATCTTTGATTAAAAAATGGCCGTGGGAATAATGCGAGACTATTTGTATGATCAGAAAATTTGAAATTGTGATCATGTTGAAAATTACCTTTTAAATTATTTCATTAATAATTTAGATGATATATTAACATGATACATAATATGATTATAATACGGTTATAATAGAAGTAAATGTAAGCTGAATTGTTAAGGTAAATGTTCTTACAATTTTTGTATCCTTAATACACCCCCCCCCCCCAAACACACACAAAAAAAAAAAAAAAAAAAAAAAAAAAAAAATCCATTACAAATCACTTCTTCTGCCTTCCGAAATTTCATAATGAAGAAAAAGTAGCAGAAAAAAGGTTAAGATACCAAACAATTACTATTTTTATAAAAGCAAGTCCTAATAAAACAAACAAATGAATACTTTTTATCGTTAAAATTGTAATAGTTACTGAATTTTATTAGTTTATTATTATCAATTTGTACTATAAATTTAGATTGGAGAGGGGGGGGGGGGGACTAAATTTCAGTTTGTAAATTTGACACTTGTATTGTATTTTTAATAATTTGTTCGTGTCTGATACTTGTGTTAATAAAAATTACTAAAGCAAATTTATTCTTTTTAATTCTAATGTCATTTACACTAATAGTATTAGTAATTAGTACACATTAGATTACTTAAATATTCGACAAACAATTACACAATCTTATATTTCTTATAATAACGTATTCACATATTTTCTTTTTGTATTTAACTTTAATGTGTTCAAATATTGTACGGATTTATATGAATGTATCAGCGTTCTTTTAGTTTTATTCGGAAAGAAATATTTTGGAAGGATTGAAGATTAAAGCAACAGAAGATTTGAAAAGCATATTCCTCAGCTAATCAAAACTGAATAAGATATTTTATCGAAATATATATGCTTCCAAAATTACTATTCTTTGGCTGCTAAAAGACACGGAAAATAAGCAGACACAAAGGAAATACTTAATATTTCTTTTGTTGAAAAGCATTTATTAATGTAAGTGAGAAAATATATATTGATTAAAAATAGTAATAATAATAATATCTTTTTTTTTTTTTTTTTTTTTTTTACTTACAGGGGTGAAATTACCTAGCTTGCAAAACCCCTGAAAACTGTTCCTTGCATGCAAATAGGGAAGATTTATTTTATTAATGAAATATCATATGGCTACTATATTAAGTATAATATTTGTAGAGTTGTTAATATGTACATTATAAGGCAAATTAAACATTCAAAATGAGAAATTTGTGTAAGAACAAAGTAATTTAACATGAAATTCAAAGACAGTAAAATTTTCAAAAACCCTGAATTCAGGAGTAGCCCCTGAAAAGTTTCACCCCTGTACTTATTTAATGGCTTAAAATGTGAATGAAAGATAAAATATTAAAAATCTAAAATTATTGATAAAAAGAGAGAAAAGAACAAAATCTTAATACATAATATTAGTGATACCCCATTTATTAAATTAGCCATTTACAAATTTGTTATATTATAAATAATTTAAGTATTAAGGGGATAGACTGTTTTTAAACATGAGAAAATGAAGAAACATTTTATCAACTTTCAGAATTTATTTATTATTATTATTTTTTTTTTAAATGAATGCGTATACAACCCCCCCCCCCCAAAAAAAAAAAAAAAAAAATAAATAAATAAATAAATAAATAAATAAATAAAAATATATATAATATATAAAAAAAAAATATATATAATATATATACATATAGTATGACATTATTTTATACATAAAAATTTTATTCTGATTTACTTTAAAAATTCAAGAGGAATTCTCACTGCGAGCATGATATTTAAAAAGTATTTGAGATATAAATAAAATGAACTAAAAATAAGAAGTTCTGTTCAATAGAGAGAAAAATTATGATTGTGGAAATATAAAAATTTTAATGGTAGTTTCATATTTCAAATTTAACTATTAATTAAACTCCATATTATTAAAATAATTAAAACCTTTTAGTTCAGATTCTTAACTTGAATGTTTTGTTTCATTAAATGCAAAAATTATAGGGATATAAAGTAAATTGTAATTGAGATAACCTACGCGCAGTGAGAAAGCACCCTTGATTTTTTTTAAAAAATGATCTGCAATAAAAATAATTTTCTATGTTAAAGTAAACCAAAATAATATTTTTAATCAATAGAGTAATGCCGTACAAAAATATTTTTGTTTGTACATGCATTCAATTTTTAGATTCTGAAAGTTTATCGAAAATTTCTTCATCTTCTCATTTTTAAAAGTAATCTGTCCGCTTAACCCAGCTATATTTTAAACAATAATAATTAGAATATTACATTCGTTATAATAATATTTAAAAACAAAAATAAAATATATAAACTAGGGATCCATCCAAACAGAAGCTTTGGCTGTCGTTTTACAAAATTTAAATTCATAAAATGGGCCTTTCACAAAATTTTGTTTTATAAAAATGATCTTTTTATTTAAAAAAAAATTCTAAGTTTTCTGTACTCAAATGATGCCTATATTTGATTTAACTGCTGAAGTGGAAATTTTTACGCGATATTTATTTTTTCCACAAAAACATTCAATTTTTATAAAAAATGAGCGTCCTTAATCAAGACCTGGATCGACCCCTGTAAACATAGCAGATGTATAACTAAAAATTATATTTTAAATCATTTATTTTAATTTCATTGTTTAAAGTTATTTAAATTAGTCTTGTCCAACACAACACTTGATGGGCTTCAATGAAAATCCATCAAACGAACCGCATTTTATATATATATATCATGTATATATATATATATATGTGTGTGTGTGTGTGTGTGTTACTTTTTTTTTTTTTTTTTTTTTTTTTTGGAGGGGTGGGGGAAGGGAGCGGATGAAGATTTTGTACATAATACATTAATACAGTCGTCTCTGTGAAATATGCAATAGTTGGGACCAAGGCTTTTGAAAATTAAGATCATTGCTTTGTGTACATACATTTTTCTTCATATTAGAGTATATAAATTTGCAATGTTAATGCAAAAATTAAAATGCAATTTATATTAAATAAGTAATTTAATTATTTAAAACAACATATAAATTAATACATACATATAAATTAATAAATGAAATTAATAATAAATCGAATAAAGAAAAATACTGATTTATCAGCAGTTATTTTAAATACAATTAAAAAAAAGGTAAAATATAAAAATCAGTAAGTAAAAATGAAAATTGATATCTAAAGGAAACTATAGCGTAAAAGACAATTTAGATTGAATATACATATATTACTGGTGATGAATTTGCAAACTTCATTAAAGGATAAACATCCAAAAATTTAGTTTTTTTTTTTTTTTTTTGAGAAAAATAATTGAAGTTTGCGTAACTGTCAATTACAATTTTTATTGTTTATATTCAGAAAAGAACCGTGGTTTATAGAGAATTTCACAGAGTCGACTGTATTAAATTTTAATATTTATTTATTTATTATTAGTATTATTTATTTATTCATTTATTTTTTCATAAAGTAACAATAGAACAGTTAAAAAATTATAAATTAACACTAATAAATGCAATAATAAGACTTAATATTCGATTTGATAATCTTATATTATTAATAATCAATGCAATATTTGTTTTTCTAACTGCCAAAACCGGTATTTTCTCTTTGAAGAGTCAGAACTAATTTATTAATTTTTGATGTATTAAACAAAAATGTCAAATAATAAATTTCATAAGTATCGTCGTTGGCCGTAGGCCACGAGTTAGGCAGCCACGCCCTATTTAAACTATAATATACAATGTTTAATGCGTTACAATAAAAATAATATTATAGTTTTAAAAAATTAAAGAACACGCTTTTATAGAAATGTGAACTAAAAAGCACAAAATATCTATCTTAGTATTAAAATTCAGGGTAAGAGGAAATCGTGTGAGTGGCACACCGTAATATTTACATACATTTAAATCTTTAATTAAAATAACTTAGAATTAAACAAAAACCATTTTTATAAAATCTCCCTTGACGGGGATCGAACGCTGGACCTTTAGGTTCCTAGCGCAGCGCCTTACCTGTACGCCATTTCGCTCACGTAGGAGTATTTTTTTACAATATAAATTTTTTGTTTGCTCCCAGAGGTTACAAACAAACATACATACATACATACAGGTGAAGCTAATAAAAGCGTGTTAATAAATAAATAAATAAAATATGTAACAATAACAATATTAGAGTCAAATTATGCAAGTTTTTTTTTTTTTTTTTTTCCCCCAGGGAAAAAGATTGGTTGGTTAGTTAGTTACTAGTGCTACACTATATAGTCATGGAAATAGGAGGATGAACTCAACAAAATATTTACATTAAACTTGCTTTGGTAAATTAACTTATGTGCATTAGAATTTTATCAAAAACATTTCTGAGAATGTTTGTGATTTTCAAGAATCCATATTTAAGTATGTTACTAATAAAACCACACACAAATCAAAAGTTTTTAGAAAAGAACAGAAATTCATATAAATAATATAGACTTGGATCTCAACACGAATCAAAATACTAATAATGAAATGAAAACATTAAGAATTCAGGATTCTTCACCCAAACAAATAGTTTGTACTATAAATTTTACTTTACTTAAAATATGATGCACATAAACAAAATGATTTAATGTTATAAAATTTGCAGAGTTATAAAGAAAAAAATTTAATAAGAATGTTCTTTAATCTCCTAAAGGGAAAAAAAAAAAAAAAAGACTGCAATGCACATATATATATTCTTAAAAATATACGAAATCAAAGATATATTTAGATTATTTATTTTGCTTACGAAATAACATTAACAATATAATCTCTAGCTTACAATTGTGGCCGATACCTTCCATGAAAATTTCTTCTTTTCATCGCCATGTAATCTTCCTGATCACATAATAACGATAACTTTTCTAAAGGAGGTGAGCTCATAATTAAAATTTTTAAATCACAGTAATTGCTTGGTAATTACGGTGCACGATATAAAACAAAATGCTCGTATACACACAGAGAAATATTCACAAAAACATTCTAATTACACAGGAGATCCAAAAAACATACATTCCTAATCTTAAAAACATGAAACTTCACGTGTTTTAATATTCGGATCTCAACAGAAATGTAACTTTAACCGTCTCACTAGTGTTCCATTTCACTCTATGAATGAAACTTTTCATAAAATGGGCTGCGATAATAATCCCTTTTTCTATGAAACCAGTTGACAAACAAAAGCGTTTTGCGAAAGGGTCTTTTGAGTGAATAGGGAAAGTTCGTCCAAAACATTCCAACCCCAAACGAAAATGACACTGAATTGGAGTTAATGGAATAAGATGTTGCCGTGTTGGAAATAAGAATTTCAAGGAAAAATAGAAATGGTTTGACCAGAGCTATTTTATCTACAAGACAATGGGGGCACTTGCTCAAATCTAGACCCACATGTGATATCACATGTAGGTCTAAGCTAGGGGTACTTGCTCAAACAGGCAGTTGCTACGGTTCCTGGAATTAAAATATTTTTAGGAATTAGGAAAAAGATGCATTTTTTTTTTTTTTTTTTTTTTTTTTTAAATAAAGTTCTAATTTTAATTTTTAGTTTTAAACCGTCTGTTTTTACAGGTAAAGTTTCTTTCTTTCTTTCTTTCTTTCTTTTTTTTTTTTGGTTTCCTTTTAAAGGGCATCCAGGGTGCTCACTGAATTTCAAAGGGCAAGCAGGGTGTTTTGGTTTCCTTTTGGTTTCAGCGCCTTTCACAAAAACTGCACAGAGAAACCTGTTTTTACATATAAATCATTAATTCATTAATTGTTGCTGGAAAAAGTATTAAGAAATTTCTTACACCGAACTTATTATTATTTTAATATATAAAATTATTTACAGATAGATATTTTTCAATACATTGATAGAAAGGAGAAAAACAAAATTGAGATAGGAAGGCATATTTCTCACAGAAAAGAGAATGCGTCTGGATTCAATTACAATCTGTTACTATCAATCCGTAAACAATCTACAAAATAAATAAATGAAAAATCCTTTAAAAGCATAATATAAAATTTAATGTATATGTTTAAATTAAGCGCTAATTTTACATAAAAGTGGTAAATAGTTTTTTGAGACCTGTAACAAGTAAATTTAAAGCAAGTGCCTGAACGAAAAGAGTGAAGCTATTAGTGAAGCAGTCATAGTGCCCTCATTGCAGGCACTAATCAAAAGAAATCTAGTCTTGATGTCTTAAGTGTTTATCTAAATAAATACATAAATAATCACTAGATTTGAAAAAGTCAAGGCGTACCCCCATCATGCCATTAAAGATTAAAGTAAAAATATAAAAATAAAATAACGCATTGTTATAAATAAAAATAACTGCTAATTATATTTTGAATTTTTTTTTTTTTTTTTTGCTCAGCAGTACCAAATTTTTGATGCGCCATTCTGCCCAATTATCCCACATGCAAGTTATTCATAAAATTTTTCAATCAAATAATGAATCAGTTTCGTCAAAGAAAATTAACATCACAACTACACTAGACATATGCAATGAAAAATAGCTTGTATCTCTACAGATAAATTACCATTTCGCGCGCATTTTAACACATAATTTCACTAGAGATTCATTAACAGTAACGGGTGTTCCACCTTAACATTATTTCGGGGTCATATTCCTTTTATTATCTATAACATCCCTGAACTTCAAGTTCACGATTCTCCACCTAACCAACTTTAAGAACTGCTAGTTAATACGGAAGAAAAACTAGAAAAGAAAAATGAATTGAAAGATGAGTCACACACTACAAGCCACAAAAACAAATTTGGTAGTGTCATTAAATTGTTCATGAAAACGGAACTAGACGTCTAGTTGAGCAGCTTGATCTGTTTGTTGTAACACCCAGGCAGTAAAATGCATATTGCAAAGATTATTAGAGCGGGCGGAGGCATCTAAATATGTAGTGATTATCGCAAAGTAAGAGTTTTAAAAAACGATTACAAGTTTTTAACGATAAAGTTACCGTTAAGGTTTCGTTCTACGCGGACGCGCCCACGATAATGTACCCAAGTAAGGTAGAATATATAAAAATCCAAAAGATTATACTTATTCCAAAAAAATCTTGTTCTGAGTCACCAGGTTTAAACCACGACCGAATAATTACAGTATCAAGGCCGCTTTAATACATACAAGAAATAATGCAGCAATTTAATTGATTGAGTATTTAAGAAATGGATATCAGACTACGATTAGAAGAATCTAACAACAAAAGGCTATTTTTTATTCAATTTTTAAAACTACATTTTTGATATATTTATACGTTTCTAAGTCCTCTGAAACCGAAAACAAAGTTTTAGCAGTTGGTTTATGTGTCTGAAAGATTGTGTATCAGGTTTTTAATGGTTGTTTTGTGCATCTCTGTATGGGAGAGCAAAACTCAAGAACAAATTTTAGCAAGAAGTCTAAACTCGGTATTCTAAATCTGTATCATATGCGGATGGTACTTGAAACTTTTTTTTTTAATGAAATAGGGCAAATAATCTATGTGCAGAGAGAGGTATCCAAAATAATTCAAATATATTACACCTATGGGCAAAATTCTTGGTATTAAGACTGCACTAAACAAAATTAAATAAACACATATTTTTTATCTGCATAAAAGCAGGCTTAATTTAGAATATGCAGGGGCCGATCTTGGCAAAAATTGGGGCCTTTTTGTTGCCTCTTCAAAAAATTCAAAGCTATAAAATCAGCCGTTTCAAAAGATTCAAAACCTTATCATGGGCTCCTTTACTTATGAAAAGGGCCCTTTCAGAAGATTTAATTTTATAATAAAAAATGTGGAGGATGGGAGGGAAGATGTTTGATTAGGGAGGACGGGTGGTGTGTATGGCTAGTTGGTTGGTTGGGTTGATGAATTTAATCAATTAATAATAATAATAACAATAATAATAATAAAATAGGAAGCATTGTATTATCGCAATTGCAGGTTGCATCCTCTTTTTCTGGTTGATATTATTTAAGTTTCAACTCTTCATATATTATATTTGTTTAATTATTGAAACATAACATTTCATTCTATGCATAATCACATTTGGTGTTTTCCTTAATTTTAATCAGTTCTAAATTAAAAAAAAAAAGAAAGATTGCTTAAGAATACAAATTAAACTAGTGTAAAAATTGGAAGTCAAATCGTACATTTTCTATAATTACTTAAAAGTAACTCACTTTTTTCACGTAAGATGGCGCTAGCTCACGTTACTTTGAACGTTTAATCTAAAATAGATAAGATTAACGTTAAATTTAAATATCCCTGTTAAATATCATCTTTTTAATAGTGTTTTTAGCTTTTAAATTTTAAAGATTAATAACTATCACTTAATGCTTTCATTTATTTCATTTTAGAGGTAACTATAACGATTAATCGTTTCTTTACTTTTAATCATTTCTTTTCAGTTTGTTCGTTTTGGCAACTTATTTTTCTACTATTTCACTTCATTTTCTACTTCATGATACATTTCATATTTCTAATTATAGCAAGAAAAAAAATTCATCACCTAAAATTCTTATAATGAATCGAGTAGATTTTATTCTTCGTTAATGTATGAGGTGTAGATAGGAGAGAAGGTACTTTTCACTTCGCTAGCGCAAATCTCGCCAAGCAAACTTTTCTTTATTGGCGACAACAATACATTTATGGATTAAAAGTAAGTTAGTAACTTAGATTCCCCCCCCCCCCCCCAAGTTTAGTTTATTTTTATACGTTATTAAGAATTTGACAAAGTAAATGTTATATTTTTTATGGGACAACGCTTTTAAAAGCTAGCTTTAAGTAAAACTTAAGAAAATTTAATTCTTAAAAATATAAAATAAATAAAATAAAATAAGTAAACGGTCATGTCTCCTTAACTTTTTTCTTATTATTATTCGAAGTGTGGTATAACTATAGACTAGACGGTGGCGGGCCTCCAAACTCTTATCCAGGGTCCAAACCAGTATCCAATCGTGTACGACTTTACATATCTGATGAGTGAAAGAATCAGACGAAGCGTTAGACTAGTGACTGTCCTGAGATGAATGTAAACAAAACTAGAATTTATTTGGATGAAAATCTTTTTACTGACGATCTGAACGCAACGTAATATAAAAGAAAATAATCCGTAATATAATAAGATAATTCATCCCAAAATCCGGTACCCCCCTTCAACATTAAAGAATTTAAGGAACAGCTTTACTATACGGCACCCATTGCTTAATTGCCGTTGCCGATGTTTTGATCACGTGGTATGATGGTGTTTTGATTCGGTTTGTGTGTCGATACTGCGAATAGTTTCACAACGTAGTGAATAGAATCAAAATGTCATGAAACAATACTTTTCATTATTATGAAACATTTTTTTTTATGTTTCACTATGTTTTCTGCTGTTTGCTCGCTTCGCGAGCATTAAAACAAAAAAAAAAAACATCACTGGACGCACCTAATTCGTGAAGCATGAATCAGTAAAAGCATGAAAATTCATGGAGCAGCGGTCACTATGTTTTTTGCTGTTTGTTCGCTTCGCGAGCATTAAAACCAAAAAAAAACATCACTGGACGCCCCTAATTCGTGGAGCATGAATCAGTAAGAGCATGAAAATTCATGGAGCAGCGCTCACTATGTTTTCTGCTGTTTGTTCGCTTCGCGAGCATTAAACCAAACAAAAAACATCACTGGACGCCCCTAATTCGTGAAGCATGAATCAGTAAAAGCATGAAAATTCATGGAGCAGCGCTCACTATGTTTTCTGCTGTTTGTTCGCTTCGCGAGCATTAAAACCAAAAAAAAACATCACTGACGCCCATAATTCGTGGAGCATGAATCAGTAAGAGCATGAAAATTCATGGAGCAGCGGTCACTATGTTTTTTGCTGTTTGCTCGCTTCGCGAGCATTAAAACCAAAAAAAACATCACTGGACGCCCCTAATTCGTGGAGCATGAATCAGTAAAAGCATGAAAATTCATGGAGCAGCGGTCACTATGTTCTCTGCTGTTTGCTCGCTTCGCGAGCATTAAAACAAAAAAAAAACATCACTGGACGCCCCTAATTCGTGGAGCATGAATCAGTAAACGCATGAAAATTCATGGAGCAGCGGTCACTATGTTTTTTGCTGTTTGCTCGCTTCGCGAGCATTAAAACAAAAAAAAAACATCACTGGACGCCCCTAATTCGTGGAGCATGAATCAGTAAACGCATGAAAATTCATGGAGCAGCGGTCACTATGTTTTTTGCTGTTTGCTCGCTTCGCGAGCATTAAAACAAAAAAAAAACATCACTGGACGCCCCTAATTCGTGGAGCATGAATCAGTAAACGCATGAAAATTCATGGAGCAGCGGTCACTATGTTTTTTGCTGTTTGCTCGCTTCGCGAGCATTAAAACCAAAAAAAAAACATCACTGGACACCCCTAATATGTGGAGCATGAATCAGTGAAAGCATTGAAGTTCACGGAGCCTCGGTCACTATGTTTTCTGCTGTTTGTTCGCTTCGCGAGCATTAAAACCAAAGAAAAACATCACTGGATACCCCTAATTAGCGATGCATGAATCAGTAAATGTTACGCTTTGTTACGTTTCGATACAACAGAAAAAAGTATCGATACTCTGATTCGGGTCTCGAATCACCATCATATCCATATCACGCAATCAAAACATCGGCAACGGCAATAAGCAATGGGTGCCGTATAGTAAAGTTTAGCCGAAAAGGAAATAAATGCCCTCCTAGCAATATTTTGAGTACAAAATGTAATAGCAATTTTTTTGAAAGTTAAAAAATAGTCCATTCTCTCTCTCTCTAGTAATTAATAATGTATTTCTCTGCATATATTTTTAAAATCACGTTTCTATTTATACTATTCGCATTTCTTTAATTTTAAAAGAATTTATGACATTTATTTATTTGTAAATGCTATTTTTAAAGCACTTACCTATCTTCTATATTAACGTATATACACATGTATTAAAGAAAAAAAAAATTAATTTAAAATATTTAGCTTATCTTCTCTGAACACAAGATTGAATAGTGCATCTTTTTTTTTTTTTTTTTTTTTTTTTTTTTTTTTTTTAAGTTAGTGCCAAAATAAGCACTAGGACTAAAATAAAATACACAAATATAAAATAAAATCATAAAGCTAATCAACAAATATAAATAAATAATCGACGTCATTGCGAAATCTGCCACAGACCCTGGATAACAGTTTGGAGGCCCGCCACCGTCTACTATAACTATAGTATCTCAAATTGCCCATTTGCGCAGCATTAGTGCGACGTAAAACCCAACCACAACAACAACTATAGTATCTCCCCACAACTGGATTTGGCGTTTTTTTTTTTTTTTTTTTGGCGCCGTTTTGAACGACGATGTCGTTCTGGATTCTTTGCAATATAATATGGCAGCCTGGATGCTGTTTATTTTAGATTTGTGATTTATGATTTAGCTTATGATTTTATCATTTATGATTTTTAGATTTATGATTTAGCCGTAATCACCAAACATATATAGCCAAATCCAGTTGTGGGGAGATACTATAGTTGTTCCCGAAAAGTTTTGAAACAATTATTCTTTCTTAGGTGCTTAATGATTGGCGTCGGTTATATCATTCTTGGCAACTTTATATCCTCGCCGGCAAAATGGAAAAGTGTACCGATTATACACTGTCATAAATTAACTAAAAAAACTCAACAGTAAAAAGTACGGGCAGTAGAAAAAACAGGTTCTAATTTTTTGAAAAGGTTATTCTAATTTAATTAAAAGGTTCTTCTTCTTTTTTTTTTTTTAATTGCGGAGGACTATTAGTCTCAATCTACGGATAAAACGTTGTTGCCAGTTTTACTATGGTTGGACAAAAATCGAAATCGAAAATTTACCGAAAATATAATTGAATAATTTGAAAGAGATGTTATAATTTGAAAAAAAAAAAAAAAAAAAAACTAAGTCCTCCATACTAAACTAAATTCTGCTTTTGCCAAAATTTCATCAGAATCTTTTTTTTTTTTTTTTAAGAAAAAGAAAATTATTTTTTTTTTTTTTTTTTTTTTTAACAAGCAATTCTGTACTTTTCCGTTTGCGGGGCGAACTTAATGTCACCTGAAAAAAGGGTTATGAAAGTAAAATAAAATAGAAAATTACAGAGAATTGATGATAATGGACAATTATAAAGAAGTACACAACTTACTAAAAATAAATAAAATAATATTTAACCAATCTATAAGAAGTTATATTGAAATTTAGAAAGTCATGAGTAACATAATGTGGATGACATATTATAAAAATACCATGTTTCTCACTTTAAGAACTTAGTTTTAGGTAATTTAAATTAAATTTCAATAAATAAATAAAGATGCTTTATCATCTTAATATCTATATATATATAAATCTACCAATTATTTACTAAAAATTTTACAATTTATTTGCATAAAAGTTTTATTAAACCACCCTGAAGAAAAATATCGCGATAATAAAATTGGCGATTTTTCGTTTGTGCCCCGCAAACGGAAAAGTACCAGCAAGGTAACCAAAAAATCCATCGACAAATAGTAACAAAAACTTAATTTTCGCCAAGGGGTTCATATACTATGTCTGTAACACAAAATGGTCTAGATATTACGAATTTCTTTCGGTACAACTATAGTATTTCCCCTCAGCGGAATTTGGCGATTTTTCTTTGGCGCCGATTTGACCGATAAAGATGTCGTTCTGGATTGTTTGCGATATAATATGGCAGCCTACATGCAATTTATTTTGGATTTATGATTTTATGATTTATGATTTATAGTTTAGCTTACGATTTTATCATTTATGCTATATGATTTATGATTTTTAGATTTATGATTTAGCCATAATCGCCAACGAAAAATCGCCAAATCTAGCTGAGGGGAAATACTATAGTTGTTCCCTTTCTTTCTTTTCTGAAAAAATATTACTGATTTTTAGCATATTATTTCAGGAAAAAAAAAAAAAAAGGTATTAAATATTATGTTTTGACATTAAATATGGGTATTTCCATAAATTGTTTTGCTTTTTCTTGTTTTATGCAGTATTAATTTTCCTATTCAGTGAAAGGTAAAGAAGCGAATAGACGGGCAGGGTTCGCGCTAGAGCGCGGGATCGCGGGAATCGCGCAATATTAAAAAAAATCCCACTTAAAAAATTTTCATATGCGCGCTTTTCCCGCACTTATTTTCCTGCAATTTTTTTTTTTTTTTTTTTTTTAAATCTAATTCATTGAACTCCGCGAATTTATTTTTTCCGTTTTTTAAAAAATCGCGGATATCTTTCGTTAAAAAATAAATAAATAAAAATGGAACAATCGGCGATCAAATGTTCTACAATAGCTTCTGATTCCTAATCTTTCTCCATCCACAACATAAATGTTAATATCCATTTCAAACTTGCTTTATGAGATTGTAGAACCTGTAAATAAATACAATTGTTAAATATTTCTTGCTCATGTAATTATTTTTTGCCCACCTCCTCCCCCTTTATTTATCTCCATCTAGCGATCAGCAATCAAATGTTCTGCAGAAGTCTTGTTTCCCAATACTTACCCATCTGAAACATAAGTTATATTTATAATATTAATTTTAAACTTGCTTTATTAGATTCTAGAAGTAGAATTGTAAGAGTTAATATTTCTTACTCTGTAATTATTTTTTTAATCCCCCCCCCCCCCTCTTTCCCATCTCGGATACAGATTGTGGTCAATGATCAATTCTAGAAACAGTAAAGCAGTAGAAGTGCTCAATATTTCTGACATATGTAATTATTTTTAGACCTTTAGTGCTGAACTTAATGAATCTATTTATTTTTCTCAATTAAATTAAATCTTTATTGGGTGTCATATCTATACCAAATTTGTAAACATAGGGGAAATGAAGAATATATTTTACAGATAAGAAAATTTTTTCGAACTCTATTTAAGAAAATTAATACTCAGTTGGTTTTATGCACGTTTGAAACTAATAATTAGCTACTGCTACTTTTGTATGAATGATTAATGTACATACATAAAAATCATATTCTATATTTGTTTGAAAAATTAGTTTTACTCTTGGTGTGAAATTTTAATAAGATTTTATGTGGATATAAAAGTTATATTGAAGAATTTTTTTTACGCTAATGAAAGAATCCTGAAATGCTTAATGTAGATAAAAACTAGTATATATAAATGTTTATGTCATCAGCAGGGTTTAAACTGCCATTAGTTTTTTTAGCCTTTTGGTAAAAGATATTGTATTTTGCTAAACTATGTCAGTAAGAATTTCGCTAAAAAGCTAAAACTAGATTATTTCATAAAATACCGGGTGATCCAAAAGTCAGGACAAACTTTAAAAATGAATAATTCGAAAACGAATCAAGATACAAAGATACGGTTTGCACCAAACGAATGGAAAAGAAGCCGGGTTTTGTGTGGCAATGAAAAAAAAAAGAGTTCTGTTGGCGACCAACAGATGGCGCTGTCGTATTTCTGATGTAGGATTATGCAAAGCAACAAACGATATAAAAAGGAACAACTACAGCAGGTAATGGTAGTCGAAGCTTATATGCATCGAAATATCGCATTCTCAGTCGCTACTTTAATCACGCATGGCCTCCAAGATCTCCCGATCTGACACCCTGTGACTTTTGGCTGTGGGGATTCTTGGAAGTCAAAAGTGTACCGCGACCAACCGGCATCACTAGCAGCACTGAAAGATGCCATCCGACAAAATGTGTCTGCCATAACGCAAGAAATGCTACTAAATGCTGTGAACGATGTGGTGAATCATCTGACAGCTGTACTTCTGAATGATGGACATTGAACAGTTACTGTAGTATTACTAATTAACTGTAATTAAGCTGACTTGTAAGTTGTCAACATTTTTTTTTCAGTTGTAAATCATCTTTTAGTGAAATAAAACACTATAGCGCCATCTGTTGGTCGCCAACAGAACTAATTTTTTTCCTTTGCCACACAAAACCCGGTTTCTTTTTCCTCCGTTTGGTGCAAACCGTATCTTTGTATCTTGATTCGTTTTCGAATTATTCATTTTTAAAGTTTGTCCTGACTTTTGGATCACCCGGTATCTTTATATAACTACCTCTAGTTTTTATACAAATATTCGTGGACGGAAATTACAAAATCACTCAAAATATTGGGAATAATTATCTATTGAGTATATTTAGATTTAATTTCGACTTCTAATGGTTGAATTTAAATGCAAAAATATTTAAAAACATAATTAAGAATTTGCTTCATAGATGTATTCTCAGTGCTAGTATTGCGTTTGTTGAAATCGAAACAAAATGTTGCTGATTCATTTTTCTTAAATCGCAATATATGCTTGGTTAAAATCGTCAGTGAACAAAATAGACAGAAAACAAAATTGGGGATAACCAAGTTAAGAAAAAGAAATCAATACTATTTAAAGAATTAATTTTCGAAAAAGCTAAAATACTGCTTATATGTTTTAGCTAAAATGCTAAAAAAACTTTTTTGCCAGGTTAAACCCTGGTCATCAGTTTATTGAAAGTGACGTTATCAATATTCAACTAATCATCCAATCAATCATATTAGCAAAAAATTTTCAGCTAATTTCTAATTTCGGCAATCACATGTCTGTAATTTGCATATTTCTTGAAAATACTTTTTTTCTGTAAAATGTAATTACTGACTTAAATTTCAAAAATCTCACTTAAATTTTCAAAATCCCACTTAATTTTTTTGTTAGAGTGGGAGAATCCCACTCATTTTTTTTTCCTTAGTGCGAACCCTGGACGGGCAAAGCGCCGTAGGGGTTTACAAGTGAAGCGAGTCGTGAGGACGCGAAGCCTTCCTCGGGGGGTTGGTGAGGGAGCGAGCAAGGGGCAGAGCCCCCTAGTTGATAAAAAAGAGAGAGAGAGAGAGAGAGAGATCCTCAAATATTTGTTTCTGTTGGAATACATACATAATACATGTATATTAGTTTTAATTCTTTTTATTTAATTTTTAATTATGCTTAAATATTTACTATTTTACATTTTTTTATCCATAAAATACGATCTGTTTGCTTTTTTAAATGATTGTTTTTGTTTTCTTTTTTCAACTTATTATTTACTATTGAATAATCTTTTGTTAACAATTTTGGTCTATTTGTAATCGATAATTAGAACATGTATGGTGTCATAGCTTCTTCTTCGAATTGTGTACTTGTTTAATATACTAGAGATTAATGGATATGTTATGCACGATTTTTTTTTTTTTTTTTTTTTTTTTTTTTTTGTTCCGTCTTTATTTGGTATATGTATTGATTATTTAACTGTAAAAAAAAAAAAAAAAAAATGTCTTTTTTACAAACAGTTATCGATTTTTTAATAAAACTATTATATGTATACATGTGTGTGTGTGTGGTCTTCATTCTTATATGTGAATTTGTTATGGTCTTCTAACTTTTATACTTGATTATTATTATTATATAACTTAAATGAACAATAGAACATTGGCACAAGTGTCATAGATATCGAAGGCACTTGTATTTAATGGTCACAAAAATGTTCTGTGTTTTAGAACTAATTTATTTCAAAACACTCCACGTGCGATAATTTCTTAACCAGTGCTACAGTAATAAACTAAATGAGAACATCTTTACGTCAATTCAAGAACAAGGAAGTTTTACACATTTTCATACAATTTATTATAAAATAAATCGCCTGCTAAAGTAACTTATAACTAAATTATTAATCAAACAATCTTAGCCATAAAAGATGTTGCATAAACATTTTCTATTCCAATTTATACAAAAAGTAATAATAATATTAACAATGTTTAAGACAGAAAATGTGGGGAATGGGGGTTACTCGTAAATTAGATATTTTCGCAGCGATTTTATATTTTACAGAAGCAGTACATGATCAGGGGCCAATCTAAGATTTCAAACTTAATACCTATTTTTGTGAAAAATCTTAACTATATTTTATTTTTGTGAAAAATTGTAGTGCACTCTTTTTCTTTCTCTCTGTGTGTATGGGGGGGGGGGAGTTTGAACAAAGTAGAATAATAAAATTAACTCTCAGCAGCTAGTGTGAGGCTTATAGCAGAACAGGAACCAAAATCCAAAACTTACTTCACTCTGAAGTAAACAGTTTAGTAGAGATAGTGTAAGTAGAAGTTGTTTTTATTTGTGTTAGTATCACTGCAGTATACATGAATTGTACCAGGGAGGATAAACAGATCACCATACAGTCACCAAAATGTTAAACCACCTGACGAATCAGCAAACAGTACACTATGGCCCCAATTTCAGAGCGTGTCTGTACCGATACACACAAGGATCGTTTTGTTTACATATGCTGCACTGTTTCTCGCCCATAACAAACGCTTGTGTGTAGATTAAAACCAACATTCTGTATGATTCTTGCTTCGCAAATCGCATCAACAGAAATGCACGAATTACTTTCATTTGAAAATGTGCTAATTAAAAATGTTAGATTTTGCTGGGAGGACTAAGATTTTTGTGAAAGTACCGATTTTAGCTGTATGATTTTTGTGAAGATACCTTTTTTGCCAGGTCGATTTTTGTGAAGGTACCCATAAACGGTAGTAAACTCGACCTGTATTAACCCCTGATGATAGAACGTTAAAATTTGTATGTTTCCACTAAAAGATGTAAGCGATACGACGGTTTTTTTTTTTTTTTTTTTTTTTTTTTTTTTAATGTAAAATAGTAATGTGTAAAGTAACTAATTTGTATGGTGATTCGAGGAATTTAATACAATAATTTAATGATAATGGGTTCAATTTTCGATATGTTTCTCTAAAACAAAAAAGTGAGAGAGACACACGTGATGGAAAACAAGACATAACACACAGAATTCTCCTAATCATATGGTAACTTTTTTTTTATACGATTTGCATTTATTTTAAACGCCACGCCATCTTCATAAAAAAAAAAAAAAAAAAATCATTCGTCTGACAATATAGGTCAGACAAATCAAAGGCGACTGTTATCTTGTTCAGGTCTCTTTGTTTTTACTTCTCAGCTTTACAAGTCCTTTTGTTTTCCTACCTCTTAGCCTTGACTTCGGGTATCAGAAAAACCTGACAAGCTATTGTTCCTATAGGTAGTGCAAATAAAATTCAAACCTGTGATTTGAGAATGACTCAAATTCAGGATACGAACAATACCTTTTACCGTATAAGTGTAATTTATAAACAGGGAATGAGACATTAAAACAAGAGGATGTCATGTGCGAGGAGATTTTCTTCAGCAGACGAAAAGATAATACAAGTTCAC
Organism: Salticus scenicus; assembly: GCA_963930645.1. Taxonomy (NCBI): domain Eukaryota; kingdom Metazoa; phylum Arthropoda; class Arachnida; order Araneae; family Salticidae; genus Salticus; species Salticus scenicus. The sequence continues at coordinate 136,457,636 of OZ005653.1, read as the reverse complement.
TAAATTGTTAGCAACATACAAAGAAACTCCCTGTACTAGACGCCAGTTGCTGGCCGCAATACATGATTGAATCCAAATTACTTCTGAATAATTCTTTAAATTTTATATTGGGGGGTCTCTGAAGGACGAATATTCCTTTTCGAATTGTGAATGGAGTCGAAAATACGTGGATAAAAGTTTTTTTTTTCTTTCTTTTAATCAGAGTTCTGATTATTAAGACACAAAGCATTAAAACAAGGTGTCAAGCGCGATAAAATTTTCTTCAATTATTGAAAATGTAATACAAGTTAACTAAACCACTAGCAAAGTACAAGAAACTTCTTGTATATACAAGAAATAAATTGATGGCCGCAATACTCGATAAAATCTACGTTACTGCAATTGACATTTTACTTCCTTTAAAAGATGAGGATACTTTTGCGAAAAGTGAAAAACCAAAGATCCATGGGTAAAACTGAAATGTCAAAGGAATTTAGAAAATTAAAATAAATGAATATTAAAACATATAGCATTAAAACAGAGGGGTGTCATTTGTCACGTTTGAGAAAATTTTCCTCTTACAAATAAAAGCTAACACAAATTCATTAAATCTCTAGCATCTGTCAACGTACATAGGAACTGTCTTTTGTATAATTTACTGGCCGCAATATATGATTAAAATCAAATTATTTATTATAGACAACATTTCATTAAATTATGTTTCGGAAACCTTAATGATTGCTCTAAAATACTTTTAGAGTCATAAAAGATTAAAAATCTATCAGTTAAACTATAAAATTAGAGTATACAAACATTAAAATACAAGACATTAAAGTAGAAAGGTGCCATGTGTGATCCGACCAAGGAAAGCACTTCGATTTTTATGGAGAGTGGAATAGAGCAACACCTCTCATAACAATGTCTGCGTAATTGAGTGGAGTAAGTTTAACGTAAATCAAAAATTTTAAAAACGTTCTAGTGAGATATATGAAAGATCATATTAAATCATTTCCAATAATACCAAATTTATGATATTTGGTTAATTAGAGAATTGAATTAAATATGGGTAAGTTTATAGTAGAAGAATTACAAAAATTTACTCTTTTCATTCATTTTTGCCGCCTGTTATTTTAAAAAGTATAGCAGATGTAGGCTTATTATTTGGTATATAAATCCAATTAAGTTTCATAAAAATCTGGTGAAACCAGGTTAAAAACGCTGCGATGTTTTTATGTGTTAATTTGACATGAAATTGCTTATTTGTGAGAGTTTTGAATTTATTTCTAGTAATTAATAAGCAATTTTACTTTCATATAACAAGATAAAAAAGAAATTTTTTAGTAATATGTCATCGTATAATTGTCTTCTTTACAAATTAAATAAACATATATGCTCGATTTTCAGTTTATATAGAAATTGCATCTTGCCTTTGCCATTAAAACTATTTTTATGAAGTTTATTATGCTATTTTTCCATTTTATTATTTATCCACTACAAATAGTTGGAAGTCGGAAGCTTGAACATATTCTAAATTTTACGTCTAACTTTTATCAGAAACTTTGATTTTTAATTACCTGCATGTACATATCTTTTAAGATTAATAAATGATGTATGATTTATAAGTTATTCAACAAAAGTGCTGAATTACAAATAATAAAATACTAGCTATAAGCTGGAATATAGGCATTTAATATGGGAAAAGTCCCTTTAAAAAAGCGCGCGCTCTTGCTCTTCTCTCAACACTTTAGAGGTCGAAGTTGACTACAAGCAATCTAAAAAGAGGTGGGATGGTAAGCAGAGTGAGTGCTATAGGGTGAAACCAATGTCAAGGGAAGCACAATAAAGATAAAAACATAAACAAGCAGTCTGCTAAAAAAGAAAAAGAAGAGAAGAAAAGTCATTTTGATCGATGGATTACTTCCTGATCAGATTCTTGAAATTTCCTATTATTTATTTTCTTATGGTGGTATAAGTATGTTATAGTACAAGAAACTTTCACGATATTCATACTACACGAACATGATTTGTGTTAAACGGAGTGAGGGAAATAAAACAAAGAAAATGATTATAAGTAAGAGGACAGGGTTCATACTCAAATATGGGGAAAAATATTTCCTGAGTTTTCCAGACAATTTTCAAGAAAGTTTTAGCGACATATTACAAGAAACACTTCTCTGGAGAGAAGAAATGTATTCCAGGTCTACCTTGATGAGTATGAACCCTGGAGGAAGAAATAAAATACGGCAAATTAATTTACGCGCAAGGGGAAAAAAACGGAAATTAAAACAGAAAGTCCTTCTTCCGTTGCCTTAGCGCTATGTATGTTCATATGGTAGGACTCGAGGCATGCTCGTCGGCTTATCCGTTCTCGTAGTTTTTCCCAAAATTGCTGTGAATGCGGTCTAAAATCCCCTAATAAGACCCCCCCCCCCCTCCATGGAGGTCAATCTGGACTGAAACCTTAAACTTACACCTACACCCAATATGGACGTTATTTTTAACATCTGTTTTTAATAGCGTTATACTAAAATAAACATAATGACATTGTCCTATCTTATTGTGGTGCACGCTAACATATTTCATACAGAAAATAACGAGAATTCCCCGTTACAAAGTTACATAAAAAAAAAAAAAAAACTGGTAATTAGGGTATTTTTATTGTATTACATGCTTCACTTTGAACTGAACTGAACTTTAGCACGATATTACACGAGATTTAAATATATAAATCACAATCAGACCTGTATAAAATTTAAATAATTGAACTTTTTTTTTTCTGCGTTTTGTCGAAAAAAAGGGAGGAATCTTCATGTTTAAAATAATAATAATAATAATAACAACAACAACAATACAGGTCTACAAAAATAAAGTTGGCAAAATTTTATTTCATAATTTTAGCTAATACATATGTTTTTTGGTGTGCTGAAACCGATCCAGTTTTTCTCTATTACGAATAAATTTTTGACAATACAGGGTCTACCGACATAATTTCTCTTATTTTCGGTAGTTTCTAGTATGTTTCCATGATTAATTATAATTAATGATAGAAATACACTATGAAAGTTAACCATATAATAATATTGGTGGAAAAGTCATTGAAGAAATTGTGTTGATAGATATAGATACGACGTAATGACAAAAATTTATACGTGATAGAGAACAACTGGCATCAGTTTCGGTTTCAGGACACCAAAAAACTTAAAGATCAGCCAAAACCATCAAATCAAAATTTTAGATGTATATCTGTGTAATAATACGTAAAAAAGAAACCGACACTTTAAAATGATGGGGAAGGGTAGGCTAAAAAGCATATTATGTTTCTTCTAACTGACCCCCTGCTTATTTATTTCAAAATATTTATTTCTTTTATAATTTTGGTAAAGGAAATAAAATTTTTAAATGGTCTCTTGAAAGTGTAAAACAATGGATTTACAATAAATTCAAAATTAAAGTGTACTCAACTACCCCTCCATATACGAAAAACGGGAAATATTTATGAAGAACGCCATTTTCAAAACTACAGAATTCTTACACGTGTTTCCATTTCATTTGACCAGGAAAAAATTGATGAAAAGATTACTTTTGATCTAATTAGCATTGTAATATTATTATGCTCACATCCCACATTTTTTTTTTCTTATGAACAGATAATCTTTTTGATGTAAAGTTTGATCGTTTTGAATAATTATAATTTATTATTACAACATGTATAATTGTCATTTTCAATTAATAATTACTAAACGAATTAGACGTTTCTTCTTGTAATTTCAGATGTTAGTTTTTAAAACGGATATGCTCGTTTTAAGATTATAATTGGGAAATTTGTTCTGTAAACTTTTGAATACAAATTATATATGATTCAAAGATTATTAACGTTAAATATTTTTAATTGAATTTTTATCGTTTCAGGATTAAGTAAATGTCTTATTATTATTATTATTATCATCATTCAAGCATGAATTAGTAAGAATACAATTAAAAGAACTGTATGATTATCATATCATTATTATTTTTATTACAAAAGAAATAATAAAAATAATTACAGTCGAACCTCGTTAACGTGAATTACTTTTAATATGAACTGTTTTCACAATCCTCATCAAAACGAAGATTTGTGTAGTTATATGAAGATTAGTTATTAGTTAGCATGAGCTACTGATAACAAGAACAACTTTTTTTGTTCTCCTTGATGTTATGTTATAAGGTTCGATAGTATATACATAAAATCCTCAGTTTTTTTTTTTTTTTTTTTTTAAATTCTCTGCAATGACTTTGTAAATTGTACAAGAACTAAAAACAAGCAACGAACGATAAAATAAATCCTCTGCTAAATAATCAATTTAAAATCCTAACATCAACATGAAATTGCATATGAATCAGAACGAATAACCCATTATGAAGAATGTTATTTTTCTATCAACTTGCTTCAGTACTTCTTACTTTTTATACAAGTGTCTGCATCTTTTCTTTAGTTTCGAGAAAATTGTATTATTTAAGAAAAAAAGAGGGGGAGGGTGGATGCATCTTGAAAATACAAGCAGGAAAGAGAACTGCTGAACTGTACTGAATGAAGTAAAATATACTGAAGAAAACTGTAACGGAAAAAAACTGTATTGGAGCAAGAATAAAAATTAATAACAAATAAATAAATCTTCAGCTAAATAATAACTCGGAATACACTTTTTATCTACACAAGTATTTGAAATACATTTAATTTTTAACGTGAAATTATACTGCACTGGAAAAAAATAATAATAATAATAAATAAAAAATAATAATAACAGGGGTAATTGTGACTTAAAGGTAAAAACCCTGAAAATTAGAGCCTCAAATTAGAAAAAACCTAAAATATCAAATAATATTCAAACTATTTAGGCCAGATACCATCAATCTTTTTACATTTCATTCACATATCACCTGGATGACAAATGAACAACGAATGAAAACAAAAAATAACTTTATAGGAAATAAAAAATACACATGGGTTAGAGTAAAAACCCTGAAATCAGGGGTAAACCCTGAATACAAACACCCCTGTAATAATAATAATAACAACATAAAAATTGTACTGGAGCAGCTGTATTGGAGCAAAAATAAAAACTAGCAATGAATGATAAATTAAATCCTCAGCTAAATAGTCAATTTGATAGACAGTTTTAATCATTCAGATAGCAACACAGGTAAGTTTGATTTGACCCTTAAAACGAAATGACAAATGAATCAGAAAGAAAAAAAAAAACATTAAGCGCAGGGAGGAGGGGGATAAACAAACAAACAAACAAAAAGTTCTAATTTTTAAGAAATATGCGTGTCTTATCATCTCTAAAGGTGCAGTCAGGAGGCAGGGGAACTGGACTGTTTTAGGGTAAACTGTGAAAAAGAAAATTGCATTGAAGAAAATTGTACTGGAGCAAAAATAAAAACAAACAATGAATTTAAGAAAAAAGAAAAAAAAAAATCTCAAAGTAAAAATACTTTTGATTCCTAATTAAATGCATTGTACTGGCGGGAAAAAATGGATTAGATTGGAGCAAAAATATAATCTGGCAACGAATGATAAAATAAATCCTCAGTTAAATAATCGACTTGAAAGACAGTTTTTATCTTTTAGATAACAAAAATATGTTTGACCCCTAACATGAAATGGCATATGAATTAGAATGAAAAGAACACATTATGAAAAAGAAAAAAAGAATGTCATTTTTCTATCAACTTCTACTCCAGCACTTCTTACAAGTGTCTGCTTCTTTAGTTTCTTTTCTTTTATCCTTTTCATATAGCATGGGAGGGGAAGGGGGGGGGGCAACAAAAATAATGATGAAAAAAAATATGGGTGTCTTATCTCTAAAGGTGCAATCAAGAGACAGAGAGTGGGTGTATTAAAACTGATAAAATACGCCCACAATGTGGAGGTGGGTGTAGGTTTTGTGTAACAGAAAGCGGGCAGTATATGGCAAACAACGCGATCAAGCGGTAAATAACGACCTGGATCCCAAGTTCAATAGCACAGGGGTCAAAGGATTGAGGCAGGTCACTGTTTATTTATTTGATTCAAGGTGAAGGATATAAAAGAACAGGACATGTAATTGTCGCTTATGTAGAGAAAACATTAGTATGGAAATCTGACGTTTTGAGTTTGTATTTACATACTAATGCAAAAGAGGTTGGTGGAGCTAAACTTGAATTAATATAAATTTGGGCGTGAGAATTTTATTAAGCAAACTGCGAAGAGTGAGACATGAGATGAAATCCAATGCATTTTTAAAAAAATAAAAGATAATAAAAAATAAATTTAAGCAAAAGAGAGATTCAAAATGTTGCTGACATTTTCTAAAAAATACGGCCTATTTGCCATATAAGTATTTCTGAGTTAATTTTTCGACAGCACGGACAATTTTAGAGCATTAAAACAAATAATTTATTATTGAAAATTTAAAACATATGCAGTTATAGAGAAAAAAATTAAAACGTAATAATTATTAATAATAGCATATTTTTAAATCAACTTACTGTATATTAAAACAGTAAATAAGTATACGTGTCCACATAATGCTTAGAAAGCAATATAATCCTCAGTTAGAAGTTCAAATAAAATTGACCCCACTAATAACGCACTTTTCTTTTATTCTTTCTTTTTTTTTATTTTTTAAGTAAAAGTTAAATGCTTTAATAATTAAAAACTAGCGAGCTTCGACCGCTAGCGGGACACTATTTTTAAATGAATCACTATAATGAATGAATTCTCAAAATTGCATGTTATCTCTCATAAACTTTTATTCTTAAGAAAAGAAAAAGAAAAAATCATTTCTGATCGGGTAAGAAGTCGAACCGTGTCCCCACAGCCCTCGGCAGTGCAGTCCCGTGCGCGCGAAAGGATGCGCGCATTTATTTCTTCACCCGCCCTTCCCGCCTCTCCTAATAATTCTACATTTTCAAAAATATACGAAATGGATTTATCGGTTCTTGATACCTAATAATACCAATTTTCAACGCTCCAACTCAATATCTAATTTTTGCCCCCCTCCCCCTTCCCGTCCCCTTAATAATTTTACACTTTCGAAAATATCCTCATTCGGCTTGCATGCCCCCAAAACCGACACATACCAATTTTGAATTGTCTAAGTCAATTTCTATTTTTATCTCCCCCTTCCCCTCTTCCCGCCCCCCTAATAATTTTACACTTTCGGAAATATCCTCATTCGACTTTTAGGCCCCCAAAACCTATATATACCAATTTTGAACAGTCTAAGTCAATTTCTAATTTTTTGCCCCTCTGCCCCCCCCCCCCCCAATAATTTTACACTTTCGAAAATATCCTCATCCGACTTGTAGGCCTCTAAACCTTATAGATACCAAGTTTTGAACAATCTAACTCAATTTCTAATTTTTTGCCCCCTAGACAATTCTTCACTTTCGAAAATACCCTCATTCGACTTGTAGCCCCCCCCCCCCCAAACCTTCATATACCAATTTTGAACGGTCTAACTCAAGTTTTAATTTTTTGCCCCCCTTGCTCCCCCCCTTCCCGCTTTTATGCATATTTTCTTTAATCTACAAAGAGCAGAAAATGAAATTAGCTTCTAACTTTTAACGACAAATAAATGCCTAGCTGAAAATTGATTATAATAATTCTTAAAAACTAATAATAATTAATAGATATTTAATTATTTTTAGTTTTTATCCAAAGGCACAGTTCTAAAAAATACAATAAACTATGATCAACATAAATTGAAAAATAATGTCATTTTTAACTGCATAAAAAATAAAAAAGTGAATTCTATAAACAGATATAGTAGAAATGAATGCAACATAAGGTAGCATAAATAAACTGAAATAACACTAAATAAGTAGTTCTATGTAACCAAAATAAAATATACCTAATAAATTAGAAAATAGTATTATACAAACAAATTAAAGTCAAATGTTTGCTTATAAAAAGTAAATACACCTTAAATTTAAAAACACGTTTTTTTTTTCCTTTTTAATTTATAAAATGAAACTCATTAAATAAATCTCTAAAGCATTACTCATTGTAAAAAGCATTACTCATTGTCCCAACAAATTACTCAAAATATTTCCTTAATCAAATATCTGGGTCACAAATCAACACAAATACCTTTGTTACAAATCCCTTCTTTTTTTTTTTTTTTTTTTTTTTTTTAAATACCGACCACGACTGATCTAATATCAATTTTCCCCCAGGAGCATTATTATCACAGCAAAGAGGGGTGATAACATTCACAATATGAGAGGAAGAGGGAGAGAGCATCACAAGTACGAGTAAAACGATCAGAAGTGTGGGGACATTATTTTCAGGGAAGAGGAAGATCTGGGTGGGTAAGGGTTATTGGGAACATATTGTGGCACGTGTTTTGCCGGAAAGTTCAATAAACGGTTCTAAACGAAGTTGTATAGTCACGGGCGGGTATAGTGGGGGTAGGGAAGGGGGCACTTGAGCGGATTCCAATATTTTATTTATTTTTTATTTTTAGAAAATAATTTAATAATTTGATGTTATTAAGTTCCAAAAGTAAGACCATTGCATTGATTAAAGATATAAAATGTTTAAAAAAACACGACCACAGTCTTAACATAAATAATGTGTAAATTTTTCATTTTAAATGAGTAAGATGTTAAAATTGTTGATATTAAATATTATTTATAGTTGTCACTATTTAATTCTAAATAAATTTTAATATTTATAAATTATAATTATTGAATTTTAACATAAATAATGTGTAATTTTTTAATTTTAAATGAGCAAGATGTTAAAATTGTTGATGTTAAACTATTTATAGTTGCCACTATTTAATACTAAATAAATTTTAATATTTATAAATTATAATTATTGAACTGATGTAGTGAATAGTTCACGGAAAGAATTTTTTATTTGCGTAATTTCAGCGATTTCAGTTATTGTACTGTTATTTATTTAATAAATAAAATAAAACGCTATATATTGTTTTAAAATATAAATATTTTAAAATTAAAACGCTATATAGTATTTTAAAATATAAATACTTTTCTTTCAGGTTTTCGTTTTATTTATTTGCTTATTGAGTATTCATTTCCATTTGATTCAGGCTCGGCTTTCAAAGCTGGAAGATGAGAGTTTCTGGGTTCCATTCCTGGTTGCGTTCGTCGGCTACCCTTGCGGATTCAGTCGGCCAACTAACCAACTATTCGATTCGGGAATCAGATTCTTCGCCCATAAACTTTTATATTTGATCTTTAAACAAGGAAATTTAAGATAAGATTTTTCCGAAAGTAATTTTTTTTAAAGCTGCAGTGATATTGCATATGTGTTTTAATGATTTTTTTTTTTTTTTTTTTTTTTTTTTAATAAAATAAGTAAATAAATTATTAGAAGGATGGATGGTTGGGTTTTACGTCGCACTAGTGCTGCGCAGATGGGCAATTGGCGACGGTCTGGGACACACCCCTAGAGGTGGTCCGGAGACATGCCATCACAATTTTGATCCTCCACGGAAGGGATGGCTCTCCCGCTTCGGTGACCCCCTAGAGGTATAATTTTTGATGGGAACATGGAGGACATTGCGGCCACGACAGATTTTACGTGCACCAGCCACCATTAGTGTACACGACGGTCTTTGGCCGGCTCGAGTACCGAACCCGCAATCTTCCAATTACGAGGCCGGCACACTACCGACTGGGTTACCGCGGCCCAAAAAATTATTAGGAGATTTGGCGCTGGATTATTAAAACCAAGAAAAAACTACAACGTCTAGAATGCCAAAGAGAAAAAATTGGGAAGTAGTTTCGGTAGCATTTAGCGTACTGATCTAGACATTGTAGTTTTTACTTGGCTTTAAGTAAAAAATTATTAGATACAAGAAGTAATGGAATTCTTTTAGTTAATTATATCATAGTTGCCAAGTCTGCTGATTTCGGATGGAAACTTCATACAAGAAATTTTCCACAATTTTCACTTTATAATCGTAGAAAAATAACAGGATATATTTCTATTAAAAAATAATGGTGATAATACTTGCATAAAAATTATTAATGTTGGCAAATATGATACACATTATATATGGATTAAGTTTGGATTAATCATAAAACTGTTATTAAATACGTATTTCTATTTATAAAATAAACCAAAAAGTTTAAAAAAATAGATTTAATCCCTTTTATTTGTTCGTAAAACAACATTTTCAGATCAGTTAAATTAACGTCAGGGCTTTGTTCCGTTAGAAAAGAACACTGAAACATCTTTCTTTTATTTTTTCCATACACACTCTATACATGACGATTGTGTATGCACAGTCATTAAAAATAAATACATAAATAAATAAAAATAAAATCTCCATAAATTGTAGATACATGGCGATCGATTGGTAATAACTAATATCTAATTAATAATGCTAATATCTAATTAATAATGCTATGATCAAATTTTACTTAGGGGGTCGTCTACATATTAAAACTTGCATCGACTTCATTTTTTCGAATAGTAACACCCATTTTTGACACCATATTCGAATTCCTGAGGTCAAGTCGGTTTGAAAAAAGGTAGAGTTTATATACTTTCTTGATAGAGTTAAGCGGAAACGTTTTAGGGGTTCCATTCAGATAATAACTGGAAAAGAAATATGATAATTTTACATATAAAATAAACTAAAGTATCCCTAAAATTAATCAAGAAATAATGTGTGCTAATTAAGAAATGATGTGCATCTAAAATCTACCACTAATCTTTCACTAATTAAGAAATAGAGTGTGCATCTAAACTTGAATAACTATTTTAAATCATGTGTAAGCAAAAAGTTATACATGAAACAAAATGTATAACTAGTCACAGCCCCATAAGAGCAATAAAAATTGAAATATCACGGTAAATCCATATTTTTGATAATGCTGTTTCTATTCATGCAAAAATTAATATAGGTCATATTTCATAATTTTTGAAATATGAATTTATTCATAATTTTTATACCTCAAAAAATGTTTTTTTAATAAAAAATGTGTATGGAGAATGTTTAGATCACTTCATTCTAACGTATAAAAAAAGTGAAATTTCAATATATATTAACTTTTCGGGAAAATATGAATTAATGTTTGTCACTTTCATTTTACATCCACCCCCATATTTTGACAAATTGTAACTCTGTGAAATATTGAGAGAACTATACCATTTTCAGGGCTGATTTGATCTAAATCCCCCCCCCCCCAAAAAAAAAAAAAAAAAAAAAAAAAAAATGAAAATGGGAGTTTGAACTGAAACTAATGAAATTGATGCCAGTTTTAATGTATAGACGACCCCATAAGCAAAATCTAACTATACCTTTATAAACTAGGCTGTACTAGTAATCGATTGTCACACTCTCTTTTTTTTTTCCCAAACCAAAATTATTGGCAAACAGTGAAATCACGAGCATTCTACTTAATAAGCTTTTAAAAAATATGTTTTCCTTGTCTGATAAAATATATAAAGTACAGCTAAAAATTCAATTTTCAACATAAAATAAATAATTTTAAAGTTACTTTTCGTACACATAAACTAAAACATTTTAAATAATGGCAAAAACAATGACTATAAAGAATTTCATATTTGCATCCCCCCCCCCCCCCCAATCTTTTCCTCTTTTTCTTTGATTTGCAAAGAGCATCATTTTTAACCCTGCGAATTTTGCTATAAAAAAAAAGAGAGAGAGAGATAGGGGAAAGAAAAACTGGTAACTCGAATATTAATCTTATTATGAATAGTGATGGGATATGTCACACACAAATAAAAGGTTATTATCTAAAGTAACTTAAAACTTCAGATTTTTTTTTTCTCCTTTTGACAAGATCAACTTTTAATACTTAAAGAAAAAAAAAAAAAAAAAAAAACTTTTATTTTAATTTATGAGATTAACTAAAATATATTTATTTCCTTTCTTTTCAACAAGTAATAAAACTATTATGAAAACGAGTTAATTTTTTTTTTTTTTTAAAGAAACTTGATTCTAAATGACAGTATTTCTTTGATATTATAATTATTATTTTCCAAAAAAAAATTTGAGGAATGGTATAAATTTCATATTTGAAAGAGAGAGAGGGAAAAAAAAAAAATCTTTATAAAATGTATTTATTTTGCACACGTATAGTTATTAATATTTTACATAGGGCTTCAAATTATCCACATTATAATACAAGAAAAGGCAAAATTGCATTACTTACAGTAGTAAATCAGTAAATGGATTTTAATATGAGAGTAAATATTGAAAAGCAATTCATATTCTAAACTAAACTACGTTTTTCTCGATAATCTGAGACGACTGATAATGAAATATGGCAAATATTGTGAAAAACCGCTTATAGAAACAAACCTAAATATCAAGTTAAAAAAAAAAAAAAAATCATAACTTAATATAGTTATAGCAATTTTCATTACATTAATAATATTATTAATGTAATGATGATAATATATTTTCGAGTGTTCTTCATTAAATTTCTTTGTTATTAAGTCCATAAATGTAAAACAGTTTTGAAGAAAATATCCTCTTACGTGATTTAAATATTTATATGGATGACATTTTCTACTTAATATTTCAAATGAATTAAAGCCAAACTTTACATTCGAAGATTTGTTTTTCTAAGAAAACTTCGACATCTCGCTCATCCCCCCCCCCTCTCCCCTTTCGTATTTCAATTCTGGAACTTAAATTTTCAGTTCTAATTCATCATTCTCAACACTTCCTAAAGACAACCTTTTCAGTAAAAACTTCTTAATATGCAATATTTATATTGTGTAGTATCCGTTACAAGAGGATGAAAGAACGAGTATATTCGTAGCAAAATTCAGTATTTCGATAACTTGACGAGGGTGCATCACGGATCGTCAAGGTCATCCAAAGCACATGTTATTCTATGGCGAAATTTGTTTATAGAATTATACATTACTTAACTGTTATTTTCAATTTTCGTTTTCATATTCTGAAAATACGCAACCGTTAAATGAGTACTCGTTTTCCAAAAATATATTTTTAAAATTTTTTTAATTTGAATTTTAAGTTTAAAAATGCGAATTTTCACTAAATGCATTTTTCTCATTTTTGAGCTGTAAAATGAAATATTAAAATTTAAAAAATTCAATTTTTGGAAAACGGGTACTCATTTAACGGTTGTGAATTTTCTGAATGTGAAAGCGGAATTTAAAAATATCAATTAGGTAATGAGCAATTCTATAAAAAATTTCGCCATAGACTTACATGGGATTTGGTGACTTGAGACGGGGAAATCGTAAGAGAGAGTGAGCAGGCTGCTACGGCGAGATTTGTTTATAGAATTGCTCATTACCTAATTCGTATTTTTAAATTTCGTTTTCACATTCAGAAAATTCACAACCGTTAAATGAGTACCCGTTTATTAAAAATTGAATTTTTTAAATTTTAATATTTCATTTTACAGCTCAAAAAGGAGAAAAATGCAATCAGTGAAAATTCGCATTTTTAAACTCAAAATTTAAATAAAAAATTTAAAAAAAGTAAATTTTTGGAAAACGGGTACTCATTTAATGGTTGCGTATTTTTGGAATATGAACACGGAATTTGAAAATAACAAGTAGGTAATGTATAATTCTATAAACAAATTTCTCCATAGAATAACATGGGCTTTGGATGACCTTGACGATCCGTGATGCACCCCCTTAAGTGGTACGCTATTGTCATGTAAAACAAGTAATATAAAAGAAAAAATTTTAAAGTCAATTCCTACTTACAAACACTATCGAAAAAGGTTTTTTCTTTTTTTTTTTTTTTTAATAATTTTGAATTAGGAAATAAAAAGGGTGCGTTCAAAATGAAATAAAAATAATTATAAGAATTTTTTTTTTTTTTTTATATATACCATGTTTTAAATTTTATGATGAATCGTAGAGCTCTTATCAATGTGCATAAAATTTTTAAAGTGATAATGACGTCAATTTTGTGAGATGCATAATTTAATTTTATAATTTTTTAACGTTCACTTTTAATTAAATGTATTTTTTTTTTTTTTTTTTTGACAACAATTAAATCATAGCTAATATTTTAATGGCTATATTAACGCTATTAGGATGTTATTATTTTCATATTTCAATTAATTATAAGAAAACTAATAAAAAATTCGAAAATCGGACTTCGAACTATTGTGTTATCACCGTGTTCTGAGCAATACTGAATGTTTCAAATTTCTAGCTAGTCGGGAAGTTAGTTAAAAATCGATTGCAAGATTTGTACAAGATATATATAGGGAAAGTGTGAACTAATAGTACGAATTGAAAAATAAATTATCAACGAAAAATAATCAATTTCAATGAGTCAAAAAATTACAACCGGTTTATCAAATATAAATACAATAATTGAATGCATATAGATTTTTTTCTTTTTATTTTAATCCAAAATTATTTCGAATCGAAAGGAAAAAAAAAAAAAAAAATCTATACAATTTGAAGAAAATAATAAAATACTTAATGTATAAAACTTTTTGAAATAGTTATGTCAAAAAATTTGAATTATTTAAAAAATACGGTTACAATTTTCAGAATTCTATTAGATGTTTTAAAAAGGATAAAAGTAATTTAATAATTTTCAACGGCATTCAGCTTAATTACAGGTGAGTCTTTTATTCACTTCAGCTAATTTTACTAGCTTCCAAAAAAAAAAAAAAAAAAAAAGGAACAGGAAAGGATTAATTAAATAACGGCATTTAGAGAGTCATAACCGAAACTAAATACTTTTTTTTAAAGGAAAAGGTATGTGTCTCTGAAGGGGAGAGGGGGTATGAAGAGGAATATAGCATATCACAAATGAATTTGTACGTGCGTGCATTTTTATGTACGCATCTCCATATTCCAAGTGGAAAAAAGCATACGACCATAATCCATTTTGCACTTTTCACTTTATGATAAAAAAAAATATGGCTAAAAAAATGCCTTTATATATAAACCGGCGCGTGCGGAAATAAAATGGATGAATGATTGTCGGATGCTCTGGTTACATTTTTATTCTCTCCCGCCACACAAAACATACACACATAAACACAGAGCAGATACAGAATACTGACTGACTCCGCATATTGCTATCGTGACAGCTAATTTTTATGTCCGAAAAGAACTATTCTCCGATAAATCGGCAGACGACTAACAAAGCGGCTGGTTTCCGCTCCGCGGCTATCCTGATGATTCATGGCGAAAAAAACCATGACGTCATCTGCGACCATGACTCCCTGATGCACACACAGCACTTGCTCGTTTCGTGGTACGTGCAGAGAGAGAAACGCTACGGAGTATGGAGTAGCAAAAGCGATAACGGTGAAACGCGCGCGCGAGTCAAGAGCGAATAGACAGAAAAGAATTGTTTCTCCAACAGCTGTTAATCGACAGTCTCGATTTCAGACCGATTGTTGCGCTCACCTTTTAAAACATTTTTCAGTTCAGACTGAAAAAGACACCTGTTGTTTTAAAGAGGCTTTAGATGGTTACACGCTTTTTTTTTTTTTTTTTTTTTTTTTATGACTTTTTAATTTTAACAAAATATGTATACATCTTAGAGCAAGGTATATTTTCTTGATTTTCATTGCAGGATTCAAAGTTTCATTTTTGTACATTGTTAAAAAATTAAAAATAAATAAATAAATAAATATGAAAATTGTACAACAGGAAAATTATTGCAACAAAACAATGCCTCATGTAGTTCTGTTTCAGCTCAAGCGAACAATGTATTCATTTATGTACCAAGTATGACACGTTTGTGGAACAAAAATTGAAACATACATCTCTTTGGGGGGGGGGGGGGGGGGGTTAAAAATTAAAAACCCTTACTTTTTTTTTTTTTTTTTTTTTTTTTTCGGTTAAATTTTTAATTTTTCCAAATGATCACATGCTCATGATAAAACATGCTATTTTAATTCATTTCCACCTCACGTATTGTTTTCTTTTCTTTTTTAAAGATTTGAACAGATAATTTTATATGCTTCTATAATTTTAACTTTAATATTACTATTTCTTTTTTTCTCTACAGAAAAAAAAAAAAAAAAAAAAAAAAAAAGAGTGAAAGTTGGTTTCTAGTTTATAAATGTTTTGTTTCATAATGTGTTATGTATAACAAATACATAGTAAATTAATTTTTAAAACGCAGATTAACAACCAGATTAACAGAAAATTTAATGTCACTGAATATCACTTAGATGTTTAGATCAATAAGAATAATTTTTTTCCAATTACCCTGTGATGACTTTAGTAAAAATTTGAAAAGAATTAATTTTACTAACTCTAATAAATTTAATTTCTCAACTAACTTACCTTAACTTTATTCTTATATAATTACCATCAATCCAATGCATGATACCTTACGGTAAATCAAAATTGATCCAAAATAAAGAAAAAGTAAACAAGCAATGAGAGAAATATTGATTTAATTTTTTTTAGTTGATTTAATTTATTTTATCAAAAAAATTAAATTAACTTTTAATTTGAAATTTAGTATTTAGTAATATTTCAATAACATTGGTTTAGTTAATTTTAAGTTTGATTAGTTAACAGTCATCTGGTAGGAATATTTATCACTAAAGGATGTAGAAAAAATGAAGTAGAACATTTAAGTGGGCAATTATATTTAGAAGATAATATTATTTATCTAATGACTAAAAATTATTATTTTAATTTATTAAAGATTGTCAATTTAATTGTAAATTAAAGCGAAATTGAATTTAATGAGAGGAATGACTTTAGCTGTTTAAGATTAATTAGATAGTTATTTCTATAATGTTACTAGCCTAATTTCATTTCTTTTCAAGAATTTGCATGTTTTTTTCTCCCTTCTCCTTTCAAATTCATTACATATTCGCATAATTTACCTTTTTTATTCTGAAGTATCAAATGATTCATTTTTAATTTTCAGTTATTTTTATTTATTTATCTTATAATTTTCAATATTTTTATTTTTTCTGATAAATAATTTAAAAGTATAGTTAACAACATAATAATGAAGAAAATTAATAATATAAGGGGAGAGAAAAATATAAATTTGATATGTAGTAAATGCTACAAGCCTTCTTTTATTTTATTATCAACATCCCACCCATACCAAGCCAACCACCACCACCACCACTCAACCTACGTAATCAAACATCTGCCCAACTATTTTCACCTTTTTTATTGTCTTTGATTATTTTATCTTTTTTTTTTCTTTTTTAAGATACACTGAATTGCACTGTTTCTTTTCTTTTTTTCCCTTTTTTTTTTTTTTTTTTAAATATATATATATAAATGACAGAGACAGAGACAAGATTATGGATATATTAATAGAATAAACAAAGCTTTTAGGAAATCTTATTTTAGCTGTAGCATTGATAAATTTATTAATATTCTTGTTTTTATATTTTGATGAGCATAAATTTGTTATTTGAAGTAAGTGGTTAAAAATTATGTTTCTGTACGCCGAGAAATGCAGACAAAAATTAACATGAGTAAGCAAGTTTACATTAAAACTAAAATCTTGTTGTTTGTCATATATATCAGTATAAATTTTATTACCATTAAAATGAATTTTGAGATCTAAAAAGTTAATTGATTGGTTGTTAAGAATATTTTGAGTTAACTTTAGGCTAGAAGGATAATTAAAGAAAAATATTGTATGTGATTTCTTGTTAAGATAAAATACAATATCGTTTATTTAACGATATAGCTTAACATCATCATAACAAAATTGCTTTTTGTATGAGTACAGATATGGATCAGCTAAAATACTTAAGGTACATCCCCCTTGTGGGATTCCTATTTTTTGTAAATAGATGTTGTTATTGTGGAAAATATATTTGTTATGGATAACAAAGTTAAGAAGAGTTTTAAAATTGTTAGGAAGATTAATTTGAGTTTTATATTTTAAATAGACTATATATAATGTCATATTGATCTGTTAACTCAATATTATTAAAAAGATCTTGAAAATCAAAAGTCATAATAATGTCTACCTACATTATCGAGAGTTTTAATGTAATTAATGAGTTGAAAGCTATTTTATAAGGCAATGTAAATTATCAATTTTTTGAGTAAAATTATATATTTGTTTAAAAATATCAAGTAGAATTTAATTAGCATTGTTTTTATATGTCCTATAACATCCTATATTGACTATGAAATTTAATTGGTGAATTGTGAAACTTAGGTATAAGAACAATATAAGGCTAATTGAAATTCTTGAAAGGAAGTTTAAGAAGTTTACAGTAAATTATGTATTTTGCAGTTATTAATAATAAGGTTATTTAGTCAAAAAAAAAAAAAAAAAAAAATGCTATTAGATATTGAAGAATTTAATAGAGAGATAGTAGGATTTACATATAATGTTATAATTATTTGGAGATTTGTCAACATAAGTAATCACAAAGTCATTTTGAAGTGCTTTTATAGATTTAAGTACATAATTCAGATTTTTTAAAAATACACCAAATTTGAATAATTAAGATATAATTTCTTTTTAATTTTGAGTAACACTAATAATTTCCATTGCTTGAAGTAGGCAATAGGTTTATTGTTTGTAATGGAAATTTTTATAAATAAACAAGTCTAAATCATAAGAAAACTGTTGAATGATTTGGGGAATACTAGTTTTACAGGGATGTTGAAATTTGGTGTCAAACTCCATAAACTTTTTAAGATAAGAATTATTAATAACTAGCAAACCCTTGCAAAGCACTTTTGCAGTTTCTTTCTTCTTTTTTTTTTTTTTTTTGGGGGGGGGGGGGGGGGGGGGAGATGAAACACTAATGATAGTTAACCCAGAATCATTCAAAAAAATTTTTTTAAATAAAATTAATATTTGATGATATAGTTTTCATACTTCCCCAGGCAAGAGAGCTTTAGTATAGGACCCCTATGGCGACTTTTAAATTTTTGCAGCCATGTTGGCGATGCGTTTTAATTTATTTTTTAATTTATTAATTTTGGCATAATTAAAAAAAAACTTAGTATCTATTTTGATTATACTTCTTATTGTTGTGTTTTTCAGTCAATTTATGACACAAAAGTTCATGTTTTGCTTATATATTTAAAGTACTGCTCGGTTTAAAATGACGCTTGCAGATTGTAAAGGTGCAAATTAAAAAAATTAATTTTTCTATAAAATTATCTCATCAGACAAATGTAGTCATTTTTCTTTTTCTTTTTTAATTAGATCACTGAACTGAGTCCACGTGCTTAAATATTGCTTCTTTTGTAATCCTCGCGTATTTTATTGTCACTATCGTATCGTTTCGACAAAATATAATCGTAACTGGACCACCGTTAGAGAAATATTATACAGATATTGAGATTACCAGTGATAATGTGACCATGGTCTCTGTTAATATATTTTTCCTTAGAAGGATCATCACATTTACAGGATAAAGAGCTATTGAAAGAGGTTGACTTAGATATAGAATCATAATTTAATATCTTTCTGCCAAGAAGAAAAGGATACTTTAAACTTTAAAGTATGAGATTATATAAATGTTTTATTGGAATTGGAAACAAACATTCCTGGTCATTTATGACTGATGTAATGTTAATTCTCTTAAATACATATTTGACTGAAAAAATTCACAATGATTTGAGTATTTGCCTTAATTTATTATTATTTATTAATTTTTAAATTAAACTGTTTAAATTTGTACATTATTGTACAAAAAAAGGAAAGAAAAGAAAAATAAAGTCTGAAAATTGTTTATTATAAGATTGGTTTTGAAAAACGTTTAAATAATACTCTAAATATTTCTTTTTAATTGCAAAAATAAATTTTCGTACAATAAACCAGTTAAAGTAAGATAAGTAATTTGACTGCAGTTCTAATATATGTTTATTAATAATGACACTTTAAATTATACAACAATCAGATTTTTTTATTACTTCTTACTTTCTCTCTTTCTTTAAGATTTGAATGCATAATTTTATTTTAACTCTTTTATATTTCTTTTTCCTTTAGAACAAAAGGGGGGGGGGAAGAGGGGGAGGTTTGATTCTAATAAGATTTTGTTTCAAGATCTGTCGGCATATGTGTGTTTCTGTGGTGATTTATTTGACTATCTATTCTATGTTCTTATTCTTTTCTTTTTAATCAAATAAATTATATATATATATATATGTGTGTGTGTGTGTGTGTGTGTGTGTGTGTGTGTGTGTGTGTGTGTGTGTGTGTGTGTGTGTGTGTGTGTGTGTCCCCTTTTCAACAAAATTCCATATAAATGCATTTCGATAAAACTTGAACATTTTAACTAAATAATGGCTACAATAAGCTAACAATAAAAAAAAAAAAAACTATAGGCTGTTACGATAGCTTGACTGGTAGAAACAGGGTGTCTGACTTCACAGGGAAAAAAAAAAAAAAAAAAAAAAAATATGACCTCGAAAAAAAATTTCATAATTTCATGACCTCTTTTATCGATATATCCAACCTTTTTTTTTTTTTTTTTAATTGACATATTCAATGGTTTAAAGAAACTTATCCACTTTTAAAGGAATCCATTTTGATGATTTTTTTAAAAATATTGTTAAACAACATTATTAGCTGGGGGGGGGGGACGGAAATTCTTTTTTAAATTAATTATTTGAGTAAATAGTAATGAAAAACAATTAAAAACAAACAGACATTTAAAATTACAAAAATATACACACTATTTGTGCAATGTTATATTATTACAACTATTAGTAGGTTTTTTTTTTTTTTTTTTTTTTTTAATTTTTTAAATGTTTTAAAAATTTATCATTTATTTTCTTGTCTTTAAGAGAGGAAGGAGCATATGTATCTTTTTTTTTTTTTTTTCCCTTAATCTACACTGCACACTGCACCCCCTCCCCCCCTTACGAAAAGACTAAGAATAAAATTATCAAACTAAAGTATATAGGTGTACATTTCAAACTTTGCATTTAGATGTTTTTCCTATTCTTCGAAATGGAACACATTCTAAATTAGAAAAATAGTAGTTCATTCAGTTACACATTAATACTGTTTTGATTAATAAAGTATTTTAAGCACATATATTTAAAAAAATTAAATGATAAGTGAGAAAATTTTAAAGAAAAAAATACAATATTTTTTCTTTGCAACAATGTTAGAATGGCTGTAAATTTTCATAGAAGGCAATTTAAAGATATAAATGACTATGCTAGGATTATAATATATATATTTAATATAATACATATTATAAAATATAAATTTATGCTAGGATTATAACTTATATAATTTACACAAGTAAATATTTATCACACTGATCAGCTCACATCAATTGTTATCAACTTGAAAATCGACCCGAACCCGCAATAAAGGATTTTGGACGGCACGCTCCCGACCCGAAACCTAAATGAAAATTAATAATTCATCTAAAAATCATGATTTTTTTTTTTTTTTTTTTCAGTTATAAAATTAATTTTCTTTGCCACTCGACCAGTTAGTCATTTTAAAAAGAATTAAAAATGTAATTACTAATACACTAAATTTAAAATCTGAAAAATGGACTAATGATAATTTTTAATCATTCACGTGTATCAGGTACTAGAGGTCTGCACGGGCCGAAATTTTCAGGCCAAAGCCCGGCCCGGCCCGTTTGAAAGCTTTGCTTACCCAGCCTGGCCCGGTATGAAATCGAAAAATTCGGGTCGGGACTTTTTCCCACAGTGTACGGCCCGGCCCAGCCCGATTCAAAAATATGTAAAATAACAAAAAAAAAAAAAAAAAAAAAAAAAATATATATATATATATATATACATTCCTTAATATGAAAAAGATCTTTTGTATGTGTTTTGTAGAGGTTTTATATAGCGAAGCAACAGAATATTCTTTAAAAAAAAACTGCTGAACTTTTACAAGATGTAAACAGAAATTCATTATTACAGATGTATAGAAAGAACAATGACAGACAGAAAGTCAAATCGAAAATATTAGCATTCATCAAACAATATAGGAAGGTATTTAAATTGGTTAATACTACTAAAAATTCACTTTCAAACATTTCCTCTTACATATCGCAATGTATCCGAATCTTTCACGTGATCCGTTAAACAAAACGTTATTGCTAATCCAACCATATTCAATAGAAAAGATGCTTTTGCACATGCTAAAATTGATGCTACTTCCGTCCAGTGCACTGGAGAAAAGAAAATGAGCCTTAGAGAAAAAGTTACAGAGGAAGGATTTTTATAGGCTTCATAACAGTTATACTCTACAGACCATAGGACACAAAGCCTTATACACAGTAACGTATCTAATTTCCTTTGTTCGTACATGTGCTCAAACTAGTAGTGACATGAATATTATTTTGAATAAAAAACCATCTAATATTACTTTAAATAAAATATATAAATTTCGAGACATGCTAAAAATATTTGTGGAAAATCAGATCGCGAACAAACAGACTGATAGGCAATTAAATTGAAGTTACACATATTTTTTAACAAAATAAAATTTTATTTAACATACCAACCTGTAAAATTATGTAAAATAAATAACTGAAGAAATATTTTATCATTTTCCTTTTTCATTGATTAACGAGGAAACTAGATAAAGATTCTATCCGACACGGCCCGGAAAAAATTTCATCCAGGCCCGGTCCGAGTATACATAAAAAAAATTGAGCCTGCAAAAATATAAATAAATAAGCCCAGATTTCAGCCCGAACCCAGCCGGGCCGGGCTCGGGCCGTAAGCCTGGCCTGTGCAGACCTCTACTTCAAGTGTTCAAAAATGGGCATCAAGTTCAGTGTTTTTGTAGTTTATTCTTTAATGCTTATATTCTTAATAATAAGAACTTTATGTTCTTTCGTTAATTGCTTTCGACTGATATGTTTGTTTACTATAATAATTTGGGTACACATATTTATAATCATAAGCATATATAGTATGTTTGCATCAGTTATACAGTTATAATTATATCAAAGAAATTTCTGCTTATTGAGGTGTAAATTATTTTGAAAGATGTTCTTAAGGGCCCTCTTCACTCACCGCCGCTGGAAGCCGAAACTAATGTTATTCTATGGGAAATTTTTCTTTACAAATAACTTAATAACTAATACATATTTTTAAATTCTGTTTTCACATTCTGAAAGTTCCCAGCTGTTAAATTGACGCACCTTTTCTAAAAAATTATTTTTTTAATTTTTTATATTTTATTTTGAAGCTGCAAAATACGAATTTTCAATATGTGAATTTTTTTCATTTTGCAATTTCGAAATAAAATATTAAAAATTAAAAAATTACATTTTTAAAAAAGGTCCGTCACTTTAACAGTTGGGAATTTTCTGAATGTGAAAACAGAATTTAAAAATATGTATTAGTTAATAAGTTATTTGTAAAGAAAATTTCCCCATAGAATAACATTGGTTCGGGCTTCCGGCGACGGTGAGTGAAGAGGGCCGTTAAGCTGACTTAACCAGTAGGGAAAAAAAAAAAAAAAAAAAAAAAAAAAAAAAAATCAGTCAACCCAACTCGATCTGCAAGAGAAAAAAATTATTTGAATCGAACCGACCCGATAAAGGACTGCCCAATTTCACAACTTTTG
Organism: Salticus scenicus; assembly: GCA_963930645.1. Lineage (NCBI taxonomy): Eukaryota > Metazoa > Arthropoda > Arachnida > Araneae > Salticidae > Salticus > Salticus scenicus. The sequence continues at coordinate 136,434,150 of OZ005653.1, read as the reverse complement.
CTTCACTTTCATGACGTTTTCATGACTTTTATGACCCAGTGTTGAATTTCATGACCTAGCAGACACCTTGTAGAAAGAACAACCCCCCCCCCCCCCGGGTAATCAAAAGGTTGCAATTTTAAGTTTTTCGTTGCCAAATTTTTCTTATACATTAAAGGCATTTGATGTGTGTAAAATAAAACGTATAGCTGTGAAATCCTTCATGTAAGAATTGTCTGTTACCACAGCATGCAATCAGGTAAAAATCATTTTGTCTGACGAAGGTTTCAAATGTCAGACTTCGACGGTTCAATATTAAAAAGAAAAACAGTAAATAGCAAAAGAAAATGATCGTCTACTCGTGGGGCCTAGGTCTGCGTGGGTTGCCAACCATGGAGTGTCTTTCTACGTGGTCTTAGCCTCGCATTCATGTGAGTTTACGGAATACTCTGAGCAGTCAGGCCGATGACTGCTACTCGGGTTCGAACTCGGCATCTTCTGTTTCCCGTTCTCAGTTATTGGACAGAACATCGCGACTACTAGTGGGACCCATAAAAGCGTTAGGAGAACAACAACATAATCATCTTGCTGTTATTCTACCACATCCACATATCTGTTGCTTTTTTTTTTTTTTTTTTTTTTTTTTTTTAAACGTTATCTGAGTGCTCTGAAATTCTTTTAAAAATACCCATTGATGATTCGTTTTGAACAAATTTAATTAGTTTTGTAAATGAATAAAAAATTATGATTCAATTATTTGAAAATCTTATTTAGAACATCTTTAAACAATAACACAACTGCTAAGCAAAGTGACACGTTTCGATATAAAACATAAAAATAGTTCCAAACTAATGAATGGCAAACAAATAAAGGAACTATAACATGAGGTGGGACTGACTTTTCCCTTGAAAGAAAAAAGAGTAGCAAATGATCCGGTTAATTGATTGTCAATGTTTGGTGATTATTCACGTTGTTGCGCTTCTACTGAAAAATTATTATCCAATCCGAAGGACCGTAATTCCAAATCAAGCACGAAAATTTCCCTTTTTCCGAAAACAGGTGTCTTTTTTTATCCATCTCCGCTCCACCCTTTACGCAACAAAGGCTTCATTCAATAAAGGGGCGGAGAGATTCAAAGAGATAATCCGTTGCCAAAGAAATTTTTAAACACATGATAAAAACTGGATTACATGACTAAATTATTTTCTCAAAATAAATATAAAAATTTGAAGTAGTAACATGGATGCTATTTTCAGAAATAATTATGTTAAAAATCACCACAATATTAATAATACGATAATAATGATATAAAAGGAATTTACTTTCTCTTAAGGTTTTAATCATACTCACAATTATTTCCATTTAGCAAGCGTAAACATAAAAATATTTGATTAGAAATGAAAAATTAAACCAAGATAAGAAAGAAAATAAACTACATTAAAAGGGGTCGCGGGAGCGATTACACAATTTAATTATAATAAATAAATAAATAAATGAAATGAAATTTAAATGAACTAATTTGGATATTACTTTCGAGCATAATTATGTTGAAATTCACCACAATATTAACAATGTTATATTACATTTACAATGTTATATTACATTAGTCGTGTTCACAATTATTTCCATTTGTGGCGTGCAAACATTCCCCCCCCCCCCAAACTAAAATAAAGGAAAGAAAGCCAAAAGAAAAGGGGGAAATTAAAATTTTAAAGAAAAAACTAATTTGGATATTACTTTTAAATATAATTATGATATAATTTGATTATATTTTATATATAATTATCACCCTAACATTAGCAATGTGATATTATCCTTTATCAATTTATTTCCTTTTATATAATTTAAATTTGGCAAGCGTAAATAAACATAAAAATAATTTATTTCGAAATGAAAAATAACTAAATCAAAACAAACAAAAGGAAAACAAAAACAAACATATTAAAGAGAGAAAGGTAAAGTAAATAAATAAAATGAGAAGAAAACAGAGTGGAAATAAAGAAATATCCGTCTTTAACATTTGAAGAAGTTGTTTTATGATTTTGAAGCTAAAATCGACATCCAGTTGAAACCAACTAATAAACAAAAACGAACAATTTCTTTCTTTAACATACATGAAATTAAATAATTAAAAGTTATTCTGACAAATTAAACTTATTACTTTTATTCTAAGTTTTATGATAACAGCTTGAAAAAATTAATATTTTTTACACACTATAATTTTGTAGAAAAACACCGTTTATATGTCTCTCATTTATACGTCTTTTTACATTTATGCGTCTTTTTAGTGAAGTCCCGATTCATTCCTATTCGTTTTAATGCAAATGGTCATCGTTTATACATCCTCAATATCGGTTATACGTCTTTTACACTTTTCTAAACTCCGCAAAATTTCTTGACCTGTCATTGTTTTCCATTATAAAAAAGTCTAAAATCGTTCTAACGATCAATGTTGATGAGTATCTGAACTGTGATAGCGATGTCATGAAGCGAGTTTTTAATATTCACAGACAATCAGCACGTCAAACGAGTATTAAAGATTTTTTTTACATAGTGCACAATATATGTAGTGCAATGCTGAAGAAATGGGATATAATATTATTATCTTCTCGTCAGGGTTGGCAAGTTTCTTCCAAGGCGGAAAAAACCGCGGAAAAAACCATGGAAAAAACCGGCCGGAAGAAATAGGTTTCTTCCAAGTGGAAGGAATGGAAGAAACTGTTTTTCTTAAAAATTTATCCTATAAATTGCAGATTTGTAAGATACAATAGATGCATTTATCTTATAAACAACTTAAGTAACTTTAATTATACCTATAAAAATTTAATTACATATTTAATTATTAATTATGAGATTTTTACCAAAGTAATCTTCAGTGTATGTGATGATCACATTCCAAAATACTCAAAATCAAGTAAAAAAATCAATTTCAATTTAAACAGCGTAAAGTTTTTTAATTTAGACAATTTTATTTCCGTAACTGTTAATGAATAATAGTTTGGATCACTTGCTTATACTTTCTGATAAAACATCTTTTAAACAAACATCCAGTTAATTAAAAGAACCAGTATTCAATAATTACTGTATTACAAAATGTCATAAAAAACTTATTTTCCTTATAGTTATATACAGTACAGTCAACTCCCTCTAATCTGCAGATTTAAAATCTGCAAATCCTTCTAATTCGTAATTGATTTTTTAATGTAAAAGAAATTTACAATTCATATTTAAAAAAAAAAATTCATATTTCTCACATTTTTACTTTTTAAAATAAAATTTTTAGCTTAATCCTTGCTTTGAAACACAATTCGGGGGGGGGGGGGGGACGTTCTTGTATTTATTATCCTGCAATTCATACAGATGAGTGCTTAAAACACACCACTATTACATCAATGTTTAACAAAATTAATTAGTGATGAATATTATTTCCGAACTTTCAAAAATATTTTGTTTCGTATATTTTAAATATGTTTGTTTACATTTTATAGGTACCTATTATTTGAATATGCTTAAATTATTTACCATCATATATGAATGTGATAGATTAGTTTTATTAACATTAAAGAAATATTTTATTCTAAAATTTATTAGAAACCATCTTTCCATTTTGATGTCTATTTATGAATTAATAACTGACTTCGTATCTGCAAAAGTAAATTGTAAACAAAGGCAATGATCTCTAATCTGTGAATTCCTATGATCCGCACAACCTCTGGACAAAACTTTGAGAGTTAGAGGGAGTTGACTGTAAAATAAAAAGTTTTTTAGTACTTCAATGCTGCACTTTATTTTTCAACTTAAAATAGATAAATACAAACTATGGATTTTTTTTTTTTTTTTTTTTTTTTTTACTTTCCGAACACTATAGTGAGGAAAGTATTGTAATCATGTCAAAAATCCGAATTCGAGATTTTGATGTTTCTATACGTTTCGAGGTCCAACGAGTCCGTTTTCACTATTTTTACGATGATGTATGTATGTGTGTGTGTATGTATGTGTGTATGTATGTGTGTATGTCTGTGAGTGAACACGCTAGCGTCTAAACGCTTTGTTCGAATAAGCTGAAAGTTGGTACGTATATTGTAAGTCACCATAGTACGAACCCTATAGATTTTGGTGAATCTAGCACTTATAGTTTTTTTACAGGGACACAAAGAAAAATTCTTTATCATTATGGCCAAGGGACCAAAATCTTAAAATTGCGATAGCATCTAAACGCCTTATTCAATTGAGCAAAAACTTTATACACATATTATAGGTCACAGATACTCAATCTGTATAGATTTTGGAGAATCTAGCACTTACGGTTTTTTTACAGGGACACAAAGAAAAATTCTTTGCCAAATTTTTAAAAGTGCGATAGCATCTAAACGCCTTATTCAATTGAGCAAAAACTTTATACACATATTATAGGTCACAGATACTCAATCTGTATAGATTTTGGTGAATCTAGCACTTACAGTTTTTTTACAGGGAGACAAAGAAAAATTCTTTATCTTTATGGCCTATGAGACCAGCGATAGCATCTAAACGCCTTATTCAATTGAGCTGAAATTTTGTATGAATATTATAAATCACTGTTGCACTAACTATAAGCATTTTGGTGAATCTAGCATTTATAGATTTTCACAGGGACACAACGAAAAATTCTTTATCCTTATGATATAAGGGCTCAAAGTTCAGTAGCGCTAAATAAAACCTCGTGTGATATATGGAGAAAAATAATCAAACACTCTGTTATGGTTTTCTCTTTTTTGTTTGTTTAGCAACTCCTCTTTCTTTATTTTATCTACAAAACTGTTAGTTACTCAATGTTCGGAAAGTCGAGTGGAGTCACTCCAGATTTTTTTAGTACTAGAGAACTTGCAGGAGAGTTTAAAAGTAGGATCTTACTTATTGATACAGTTCATTGGGTACCAGCTTTGAGTTTATACAAAAAATTGTATTCTTATTATTTTTTTTTTAAGTGCAAATATTATTGGCTAAAAATTCTGTAATTATTATCACCTGTACTGTTTGAACGTGTAATAACATAAGATAGTATCTATGCAAAAAGTTCTAAAAATATTAGCATTGAAAAGTAAAAACCCATCACCTGTATATATTTAGTGTTTGTTATCAAATAACTTATTTTTTTAAAAATATTTTTAATATAAATTAGATTATAGTTTGGATTTGACATTATATTTATGCTTTGAGTTTATATAGTTCATAAATTTTAATTGTGAACATTTGTTTTGTCTTCTGGTTAGTTTCTTCCATTTCTTCCGGTTTCTTCCATTTCTTCCAGTTTCTTCCACTGTCCTGGAAGAAACTGGTTTCTTCCGGAAGAAACCCAACCCTGCTTCTCGTATAATTCGTATTCAAATTCCAGTCATGCATAAATGGTATGATTTTTCTTACTTAAACTTTTTTTTTTTTCTTTTACTTATTATCTTCAAGATTATAAATTCTTCTATAAAATAATATGCTACTTACTATCTTAAAAACTTCATTAATTAGTATTTTTATATAAATTTTGCTCCAGTGACATTAACTTCGTATTAATCAAAGTTTATTATTATTTTTTTCTTTTTTTCAAAATTTCGATTATACGTCTTTTCATTTTACGTCCTTTTACGTCAGTCCCTTGAAAGACGTACACCTATAAAAGATGCTATTCTGTATTATAACAGAGAAAATAAAAATTATGACTACACTTTCTCCTTTTAAATAATTTTCACTAATTATTATTTTGTTTGATAAATTTTTATGCAAGTGACTACATATAAACAGAAAAATATACAATGGATAATAATAATAATTATTATTATTATCCCCCCTTCCCAAACCCTATCCCGGAAGTACTCTAGTGTTAAAGAAAATAAACAACTAGCTAATATAATATGTGTACCTTTCCTTAAACAACTTTATTACACACTCACACACATGTAAAATCTTTATTTTTGTGTCATTCTTCTTTTCTCTTCTACTTTTTAGTAAAATAAATTTTGATCATAATGTGCATTGTGAATTTATGACTTTTCTTTAATACTTCTGGATAAATATGAGTATTTTTCATTATTATTATATTTGTTTTATAATTCTAATTCATTATTATTATATATTAAGTATTTTAATATCAAATGATAATAAATATTTTCCTTTACTAACAACGTGAGGCTGTATTCTTTCTCTATTTATTTTATTTTCAATATTCAAATAAATTTGACTTATCTATCCTAATTTTAGTCATTCTTAAATCATACTTGTGTTTATAAATTTTATTCTAAGATTTGGAAAAAATGCCATGAAAAAAGCACAGTTTTCTTCATTTTACACTCTAAAATGTTTTTAAAGGGAAGTTTTTCATGTTTTTAGACTTAAGAAAAAAAAAAAAAAAAAGGACTAATATGTTTTCTAATCTTAGGGAAATAAATTATGATTATTATAGTATAAGCGGCATGACATATTTATTTATTTACTTAATATTACACTTATTATTATTATTTTTTTTTTTTACTTTTCTTTTTCTTAAACAAGTTCGATTAATGAGTACAAAACTTTGAATAAACCCCATAAAATGTAAACCATATGAATAAACACACAAAGTTTTGTACTTATTACTTTAAAACTTCAGTTCTGCGGTGCTTTCTTATTAAGTTCGAGTAATATTTGTCAAGTTTTTGTAGTTTCTGCTTTTTTTCTTGATTCATTTGCACTTTTTCTTTTTGTATAAATTTACGGGGAAATTTTCACATTCTTTTTGCTACAAGGACCGCAAAATAGATTTAAATAAATTTTTGCAAGACAAAAAAAAAAAAAAAAAAAAAAAAAAAAACTTTAATGTTAAGGAAATAAAATATGCTGTACAATGAATGAAATTTTCGGTAAACTTTAAATTACAGCACTATTAAATAAAAGTTTGACTATTTAAATTTTTTTTTCCCCTTTTCTTTTATTAACAAAAAATAGAAAATGAACTAGTATGCTGTTTAAAAGGGAATAATACAAAATCTCGCGGACAGTCAAGGCCCATGTTATTCTGAGGGAAAATTTGTTTCCATTTCACAATTACTCATCACTTAATGTAGGTACTCTTTTAAATTTCATTTTCACATTCAGAAAATACACAATTGTTAAATTAGTACTCGATTTCGAAAAATTGATTTTTCACTTTTTTTTTTTTTTTTTTTTTTTTTTTTTATGTTTTATTTTCTAGACAAAAATTCGAAAAATGCACTTATTCATTTTTAAAATTAAAAAATAATATATATATATATACACATGTTGCATAATAACCATTGTAATACTCAGCAATCAAAAGATAAATGAAAATACCAACAAGACGAAATTAAAAGAGAATGTAGTTTTATTTATGTATTAGTACATTTTTTTTTATTATTATTATTTAATTACAAGACCAATGAATAGTTAAATCATTTGAAATTACTTACGCAGAAGTGAACTCCTATAACCATGACGATAGCACATAAGCCTATCGATGAGAGAAATGTTTGCATATTCCATTATAAGTTATATTTACTTAAACCATCAACGTTATGAAAAAGGTAATCGGAAATGAGAAAAGGATTGAAAATTATCAAAGATATCAAATCAAAATAAGGAATTCTTGAAATGAGAATTGGAATAATAAATGCTGAAAAATAGAAATCTTCGCTCGTCAGGAAACTTGCATTTCTATGAGCAGGGTGAATGCAAGTCTATATATATATATATATATATATATATATATATATAAATGAATAAATAAATACATTTTAAAATACGAGTACTAATTTAACGGTTGTGAATTTTCTGAACGTAAAAAAAAAAAAAAAAAAAACATGCAATGAGTAAGTGTGGGAACAGATTTTTTCATACAATAACATTGCTCTTGAATGTCCACTCTTAAGGGCCCTCTTCACTCACCGCCGCCGGAAGCCGAAACTAATGTTATTCAATGGGAAATTTTTCTTTACAAATAACTTATTAACTAATACATATTTTTAAATTCTGTTTTCACATTCAGAAAGTTCCCAGCTGTTAAATTGACGCACCTTTTCTAAAATATTATTATTTTTTAATTTTTTATATTTTATTTTGAAGCTGCAAAATACGAATTTTCAATATGTGAATTTTTTTCATTTCGCAATTTCGAAATAAAATATTAAAAATTGAAAAATTACATTTTTAAAAAAAGGTCCGTCAATTTAACAGTTGGGAATTTTCTGAATGTGAAAACAGAATTTAAAAATATGTATTAGTTAATAAGTTATTTGTAAAGAAAATTTCCCCATTGAATAACATTGGCTCGGGCTTCCGGCGACGGTGAGTGAAGAGGGCCGTTAATTACATTTTTTAATGCTTAAAAAAAAAAAAAAAAAAAAACACTCTAATATTAGATAAACAAAATATGACAGCAAATGAGCAATGCTTGGCTTTTCTTTAATTTATATTACACTTACTTTTAAATAAGTTTCACTAATTCACCTGTTTTTTATATTATTCTTCAATTTTTCTTTTGCTTATGAGGCATTCTAGTGTTGCGACGCTTCAGAAACTTACCTAGCGTGTCACGAATTGCCTCAGTAAAAATGCATTTAAAGTTAAATATATTCAATTAGCTACACTTTAGTTGTCTCAGACAATAAAAAGACAGAGACAGGCACGCAGGAAAAGTGTCCAGAAAGAGCATACATTAAAAAAAAGGAAAGCCATGAAAAGAAGGCAGTTTAATTATTGAATTAAATAGATACTACAGTTTTGATAACTTGTATTTTAAATTAAATATTTAGATTGCGCAAGTTTTATTTATAGTATATATTAAATTAAAAAGGAAAAAATACTATTCAGTTTTAAATTAACACAAGTATTCTAAATTGTAAATATTGTGCTAAAAGAGCGAAAAAGAATACAAAATAAATAAGACAATAATAAAAAGACAGATACAGGCACGCAGTAATATTTTGGGAAACGATAATATGTAAAAGGGGGAAAAAAAAAAAAAAAAAAAAAAACATGCTATATATTATATAAAATTTATGAGGAATTTAAATGAAATATTTAGATTGAGTGGATTTTATTTCTTCTATTTATAATTATCATTAATTTAAAAGGAAAAAAAATTTTTTTGAGCCCACTGTCACAAGTACTACAAAATGTAAATATTGTGCCAAAAAAAAAAAAAAAAAACAGATTTCAAAAGGGGGGTGGGGGAAGCAAGGAGAAAAACGAATGAATAAATAAATAAAACAATCTTTAAGGTAAATTAATAGAGTGTTGAAATATATAAGTCGAACAACAAATCAAAGTTCAAAATCTAAAAATTAATACAATAAGAAATGTACAAGTGCAAATACGAGTTAAAACCACAAAATAGGCAAATGCATTTAAATTTCAGAGGAAATTAAAACAGAAAAAAAAAATATACTAGATGCTACTAGATGTTATTCTTATATATATATATAATTTGCAATTTAGCATCGTCTTCAATTTTATTGATATTTAGAATAATTTTTCCTCCCCCGCCCCCCACTCACATCTTTTGCATATAGTTAAAAGGAACGTCTTTTATCCAATTTCAATATCTTTTGTGGGATAGTATAAGTCACAAGACATAAAACTGACTTAAAAAATCAGACACTTAACAATTTTTCTATGACAGCAATCTAATACGTACGTCATAAACACATATAAAACAGTTTACATAGCGAGTTTTAAAAAAATCATTGGAGTCGATTTTTAAAATACCAATTTTCGATGTTTAAAACTGACCTATTTAATTAGGTCGGTTATCAATTTCCCTGTAGTAACCAAGTAATACATGTGAAAGGACATCTAAAGAGGGATTTAAGCAACAAATTTGAATAAAATCCTTAAAGCCGTTTTTGAGATACCGGCTTTCGGTCCCACTTCCGATTTTCACTAAAATTTGGTATATTCATCTGCTCACCGGAAACCAACAATTACATATGAAAGGATATATAAACGGGGGTTAATATGGCGAGTTCATAATAAAAATTCAGTAGAAACGGTTTTTAACAGAACACACTTGCGAGACCTCAGATTGATCTACAGCATTACCTATGAATTTTCCTTAACTAACCAACTAATACAAACGAAATGACATTTAACGGGTTGTTTACATAGCAACTTTGATGAAAATCGTTCGAGCCGTTTTTGAGCTACGGATTTAGGGTCCCAGTTCCGGTTTTCCAATCTTCACCGAAAATTGTCAAAATCATTTGTAGACCTGCCTTAATTCTAAAATTTCATCATTTTATCTTAATTTGTTTCAGAGTTATGATAATCAGATTTCCCATACATACACAAAATGACCAAATATAAAAAAAAAACACTTTTTCTAACTCGACAGTCTTTAAAACATGTAAATCAGTTGAAACTGGGTATCGAAATTTTTGACAGAATACGATATTTCCATTACCAATGGTAGTCAGGTAACAGAAGTTAAAAACGGGAGGGGGGAGGGGTTAAAAACTACAACGATGTTATGTTTATTCAGTTCCAAGCAAAATAAATTAAACATACCAAAATAACAGCAAAGAAAAAAAAATAAATAAAATAAATAAAATAAAAGAAGAAATGTATTATTACATTATATAACGGGTGTCCCATAAGTCTGTAGATATTTTTCAAATTATTAAAAGTAAAAAAATTGGCAGAATTAAACGCAGTTTACAAAAATATTACTCCATAAAAGTTTTTTTTTTTTTTTTTTTTTTTTTTTTGAAATGGGAAAAAAAAACATTTTTCGTCGATAGATGGCGCTGAACAGATACGTAACGAGAAATATGAAAATCGGAGTCATAAATTGCATCGTTCTACGCTGTAAAAATTTTTCCTCTTTTGCTGCCAGCAATTCTCTGTAATCTGAGAAAATACGTTCTGACAATGTAATTTTTTCGTAAATTACGTATATTTTCTCAAATTACAGAGAAATTCTGGTAGCAAAAAAAATCAAATTTTTTACAGTGTACGATTAAAATACAGTCTATTTCTTATTTTGCCTCCTACTTGTGCATACATGAAGTTTTAATTCCGACAATGACTTGTGGATAAAGCGTCACTGGTGGAGATGTTTTTCCTCAGCTACGAATCGCCGACTGAATTTGCAGTTAGCAGCGTTTCAACTCTTTTGCAAATTGTGATTTGTGGTGATTGCGGATACATAGGATAGAATTTATACGCTTGTAAACATTTGTATGCAAATAAATATAGTTTTTCACTGAAATGTGTGATTTTTCTCATGTACTATCTCATCATCTATCGACAAAAAAATTAACTATTATTATTATTTCTTTTTAATTATTATCCCCCCCCCCCCTTCACGAGAATAACTTTTTCGCAAATCCCATTTAATTCAAGAAATTCCTACAATTTTTATGAATTTTTAAAATGTTTACAGACTTATGGGACTCCCGGTATACATATAATTCAGATACGTAATTCTGCTGATGGTGCGGACAATATTTAGATAACAAGATAAGCGTTGTCATGGTAACTGGAATTAACAGAGCGATTTACATTACACATGAATTGAAATAAAGAATTGAGGTTTTTGCCTAATTTTTTAGGGGAGAGAGGATTGATAGATATAGTCTTTTTTAATAAGTTTGAAATTCATTTTGTCTTTTTTTTTTTTTTTGTTTTTTTTTTTTTTTCATAAATTAATTCAGGTGTATTGTAAACTAATAAATAGTCTGTTTAAAAAAGAAAGGAAATATAATGATGATAATAATAATAATAATAAAAAAAAAAAAGAAAGAAAGAAAGAAATCTGTAAGCGAAATAAACGTTTACAATGTCAAATGTTGAGATACTTAAGTTCAGCAATATACCAAAGTTCAAGTCAATGATTAAATTCAAATACTTAAATCCAAATTTTATGTTTTAAGGCCTGTGTTTTTTTTTTTTTTTTTTTTTTTTTTTTAAACTAAATATTTTTAAGAATTGCTTTATTTATTTTTGAGGAAAAAGTAATAATTAATTAAAAAAAAAAAAAAAGAGAGAGAGAGAGAGAGAGAGAGATGAGGTGAAGACACCAGTGTTCGCCACCTTCACAAAATGTTAATATAGCAGTTAATTAACATCTATGAGTTTGAATCCACTCGAGCTAGATTGTCCAGGTTCTAAGGAATCTAGCGCGGGCGGATTCAAATCCATAGATATTATTAAACGCTTATTTTAACATGTCTTCTGTGAAGGTGACAAACACTGGTGTCTTTACCTCATATATATATGTATACATTAACCCTTCTATTTTAAGAGTTAATTTCTATAATGTTTAAAAAGTAAGTAAATAAATAAATAAAACGTAACAAATATATATGTAAAATATGAAACTACAACTTTAATAATAATAAAATGATAAATCTGCATAAAATTACCCCCCCCCCCCCCCCCCCGCTTGATTTTATGAAAAAAAAGCTGCAATTAATTAATTAAAAAATATTATTACTTTTTTAATCGAATTAAAAATTTAATTTTTCCTCTTTTTTTTTTTTTTTTTTTTTTTTTTTTTTTAGTAACTGAATAATATTTATAATGCTACAAAACAAAACTTAAAAATTGTTATTTATTTTAAAATTGCACATACACAAAAATAAAAAAATCAAATAATGATTTATTATGGTTTCAAATTATGTAAATATTTCTTTTTCTCTCTTTCTTTCTTTCTTCTTCACTTTTTTTTTTTTTTTCTTTTTGAAGTGATCCTTTGAAAATAACTGTTTTCATTCAGAATTAGATTTTTAAAATTAGCCGATTAATGTATGTTATTCGATGATCAAAAGATGGTGCGAAAATTATAGCATGTGCGAAAATTGCTGTAATTTTTATGTTTGAGGGCAGAGAAATGTATTTACGGCAATGTTTTGCTGCATTATCAAAATTTTTCTTTTTAATTACATCTTTCAAGAATTCCAAACACCTTTAGAAATTCCTGTGTACAACTGCAAGATAATAAAGAATGAAAAATTCAGGCAGCTTATCAGTGTATGTAACATCCTGTTACTATTTTGTTGGGAAAAGCGGTAACCCTTTAGCAGATTTCTTTATATACATGTTATGTATTGGTGATCCTGTTCAAATACACTCATATTTGGGTATAAAGGACAAGTCCCCCCATGTAAAGTATTTCAAATTCAATACATGAAAGTTTTATTAAAACGGATAATTATTTCTTACATTCCAGAACGTATATTATCTAAATCTAAATTGAAACAAATTAGACGAGATTATATAGAATTTTAATTAATTAAAACAAAAATTTTAAAACGCTTTATATTATTAAATTAATATAAAATAAAAATATGAAAAAGTTCAAGTCATTAATGTGTAAATTTAAAACTATTTAAATCGTCAGAAAAAGTATGATTGTCACTGATAAATTAGTTTGGAAATATTTCTCGGTAATTTTTAAATTTATTCAAAATTTCACAAGTATACTGAACAGTTAAATAAGTGGTTGATGCGCAAAGCGTTATTTATATTTCATTATTATTTATTTTTTGATTCACATATTTTAATGTCACGACTATAACAGCGTATTAGTAATTCTACATATAATTAAAATACAAAATGTATTAAATTAATACAAAATGCAAGTAATAATAATAAAGCTTATTGATGCGTAGACTTTACGCTAATTACATTAACAAAATTTAGGGTTGTCATTGTTTGAAATCACTTTTCATTGACTTTATAAATTTCACTCAAAATTTCACATGTGCATTAAACAGTTGAGTAGGACGTTCAAGCGTAACGCGTTATTTTTTTCTGATTCCCATACTTTGAATGTCATAGGTGTGTGATTACGATCCTGAGATTCCAAGGACAGTGAAATTTATTGCTCACCTATGATGCAACACTTCAACATAATGGTGCAGACAGATTTAAAGTTCTGTAATGCATTGTTGAGCTTAATTTTAGAGACAGTGATCAATTAAGTATCAAAATAACAATGCTCTCCTTTTTTGTTAAACAACGATTATGGGAGAAGGGGGGGGGGGAATCCCCCTTTTTTCATACATAACACCTGTTGGTACACATTCCAAATTGTTCAGAAGTATTTAATCCCCCTGCAATTTTACTTTTAGAAGACTCTTTTCAAGTAAAAATACCTCATTTTCATTTATAATTGTATACAGTATACAGGGTATTAATGAACTCTAACAAGAAAAAAAAAAAAAAAAAATGGGGGGGTGGGGGCGGAATATCAAATTATAAATTTAATTATTTAATAAAAAAAAAAATTAATTATATCAGATTTTTTTTTTTTTTTTTGGGGGGGGGGGGGGGGGTAATACAAATATAATATAGTTATTAATCTTTGGACAAGATATATACTTCATTCCTTATCAAAGAAAGTGAAAGTTATGATAAAGAAGAATTAATTAAATAATTTGTAAGCAAAAAAACTGGAAGAATTAATATCTTTACGCATTTTAAAGACTTTCAGTTTTATTGTATATATTTTTTAAAGATATGTATCACATTTATTGTACATTTATTTTAGATATATTTAGATAATGCTTTTATCGACCTTTGCATTATAAAACTTAACTAATATGTCAAACTTTTCAAATAATCCAATTTTAAGTTGAGATGAGACTATGAAATTATCCTCTCGTTAAATGACGATCAGACGAAATAAATAACCGAACCCAGTTTACTTCCTCTTCTATTCTCGCTATTATCACTAATTTATTTGAGTACACCTTTAAAACCGCATCGAGTTTTACTAAATCATATAACTTACATTTTAAATTTTCTTTGCTTTATCATTTCGCCATAAACAAGTAAAATGACCAGACGTTTTAAAAAACACCGAAGAAATTTTACGTTTTTATAAATAGCGTATTCATAAATTTCTTATTATACTAAGTAAAGTACATTTTAATTATTTCGTCAGTTTTGACGCTATATATATATATATATATATATATATATATATATATATATATACTAGCTGACCCGACAAACGTTGTTTTGTCATATAAATTATTTCTAGAGAATATTTTGCTAGAAAAAAATAACTAACTTATTGTAAGTGTGTAAGGATGTGGTATATAAGTGGAAGATGTATGGAGCGCTGTGAACGGTGAAAGAATATAAAAATAACAAAACACCAATCATTTATTTTTTTAATTTATTAAAATTGATTCTTTAAAATTATATACATATCGCTACTTATAACAATATTACTAAAAAACAATATCAATCCCTTAATGCAACAGAGTGTACAATATTTTTTGTTATCCCATCTTTCGCCAATACAAACAAACTGGATGGTTTGCCCACTCGAGAGCCACGTATAATTGTCCGTGTGAAAAACATGATGTGCTCAAATCTAAGCCACAGACAGCCACAGACATCGTTTGGCCCTGAAACTTATTGATAGTCATTGCAAATGCCAATCTAATTGGAAATTAAGGGCGTTTAAATTGAATTGGCACATCTGTGGGTATAATAGGGATTCGCAGTAGTAATATATTTTCACCTCGGAATTTGTCATTTAAAGTGATGGCTTCGATAACATTTTTCATTAATTTTTTTATGACTAATCGCGTGCCGTTGCACAACCGTTGTGGGTTCAAATTACAAAGCAAAATAACCGGAGATCCAACCTTCAGTTGTAAAATATGCGGTGGCATGCCTGGTAAATCCAATGAGTTTAAATACTTTGTTGGATAATTTACAGCTTCGGTGGCATCGCAAACTGTATCATTAGATTTGTATGACACCAAGTTTCCTGGTAACAAATGTTGTAACTTGAGATTCAATTCGTTGACGTCCACATTTTTTGCTGCTAAAATTGCTCTTTCTGCCAGCCACTCATGATTTGTGTATCGTCTGTGCACATCGGGAAATATCTGGTCAATAAGAGCATCTTGAGAATCAATGATTGTGCAGAAATCGGTCGGTAATTTTATGCATCCAGTTTCATCTGTAGTAACTTTTCCATCGCCGATATCTAACAATTGTTTTGAGAATGTTTCAGCGGATGGATCTTGAAGCTTTTGAACGCACAAATTTGCTTTCAGTTGTACTTTTTCAACATTACGCCACAATGACGATGATTTTAAGCACGCGTTGATCTCATCAGCGTATGTTGAACGCGGAATAACGGGAAGTGCTTGTCTGAAATCACCTGAAAAGAGTAACGAAGTGCCGCCAAATAGTTTGTCGTTGTTTTTTATATCTTTCAATGTCCTGTTCGACGCCTCAATCGAATGTTTGTGTGCCATAGTGCATTCATCCCAGATAAGAATTTTACACTATTTCAGCACTGTGGCCATGGACGATTGTTTTTTTATGTTGCACACTGCGTCTGGGTTATTTTGACTATTTAGTGACAGTTTAAATAATGAATGAGCTGTTCTGCCTCCATCCAATAAAGTTGCCGCAATGCCAGATGATGCAACAACCAATGCGATGCCATTATTTGATCGTATTTCGGCGAGAATTAGAGAAATAAGGAAAGTTTTGCCAGTTCCACCTGGTGCACCCCCCCTCCCCCCCCCAAAAAAAAAAGAATCCACCTTGTCCTGCCAAAACTGCGAGCATGATGCGGTCGTAAATGGTTCTTTGTTCTTCATTCATTAGTGGGACATTGCGAGCAACAATCGCTGCTATTTCTACAGTATTGTATTGTAGTTCACGATTCAATTCAGTGCTTATTAAATCAGATGCATTTCGATTTGTTGAATGCATACCGAAATGACTGAGTGGTAAGTTGGCAATGATAATGCAAAGATCTTCAATAGCAATCAATGCTTCATTGTACATAGCGTCACTGAATACTATCGTTAGATCGTTGCACCGTGAACGATGTTGATGCAATATATCATCAGTCATTGAATCTTTGTGATTATCCCATAATGTCTCTGCTCGGGCCGGGAAACGTGTAGTCAACACTATAGCGAATAGTAGACGAATTTGTTTTGCTGTACAGTTCAGTCCTACTTCAGCAAGCATACACTCTCACTGGTTGTTGTCTTCCAGCAAGCCGAGTGCAAGGCATGCATCTTTATACGTTGGATACTGTTGCCCATTCACTTAACGTAAATCTTGAAATGACAAAGGGCCGATGACATTAACCAATAACAGTCGAAGATAAAAGCACTCCGTCTGCCTTGGATTGACTGTAAATACTCGTTCCAAGGTGTTTGATTTGAATAAACCGGCACATGCATCAATCGGCGTGCCTTGCTTGCGGGACATCCATTTTTTTGTTGGAGCCCATGTGAAATAGCGTGGTACTTCTGAATCGAGTAATGCCCGTACAAAGGCATCCACACGATTACACAATTAAAAAAATTCGGTGAGTGTAGTTTTTGGTGGATTTATAGCACGATCAATCGCTGTCTCGCTCGTGAAATATACGCGCTGGCCATTTTCAAGATGGAGGGCTAAATGAAAAACTGCTGGATCCCGTTCATGAATTGGGAAACCAAAGATACGCCAAACAGCTTCATTGGAGCTGAAGTACCGGCCAATTTGGTAAAGTGTTATTTCATCGTTGTTATTCACCGGAGGAGCATTCACATTGGTATTTTCAACTCGAAATACAGCCATATCACTGCCTTTATTCACATACTTGCAAATGTATTTGATGCTCTTCACTGAACTGCAGAACTGAACATTAATATGAGCACCAAAAATAAATTAAAAAACTGGAAAAATTGGAAATTATTGGATTTTATTTATAAATTCCAATTCTCTTCAACCAAATCCCCTGTTCCTGAGCTTCAAAAATGGGGTATCTATAATGTCCCTTGTAATAACTGTGATTTATCTTATATTGGTCAAACTAAAAGAAATCTTGAATGTCGTTTACGTGAACATTCTCGGTATGTTGTTAATCAAGAAATTTCTAAATCTTCTTATGCGAAGCACAGTTGGGAATTTGATCATAGTTTTAATTTTAAGAGTGCCAAAATTATCTTTCATGCCAAACGCGTTTCCGAACTGGATTTTTTAGAAAATTTAGCTATTTACCTTAATCGTGATAAAATTGTCAATGAAAAATCTGATTCCACTTTGCTGTCTACAGCCTGGAAAAATTTGTTTAATTCAATTAAATAATTTCCTTCATTATGTTTATAACATCATATTAGTTATAGTAAAATAATTCTAATTTAAATAAAAATAATAATAATTAATGGATAAATTTTATTAAATTTACTTATTAGTTTAATATTATTGAAAAAAAAAAATAATAATTGTTTACTCCTTTCTTCCCTCCTCATTTTGTGGTGTGTTTCTCTCTGATTGGTCCTGTCCTGCATGTTGCTTCCTATTGGTTGTTTGTGTTGCTCCTCCCCCTCTGGATTTTGTCCTGCTTTCAGTCTTGCTTTTGCCTCCAAGGCAGTTGCACGTGTTTGCACCTGATGAAGAAAGGCTACGTCCTTTCGAAACCGGTTGTGCTGATTTAATATTTATGGTGTGTGAAGAAGTTTGAATTTCTTGCTATTAATATGAGCATTGAATGTTTTGCTCAGCAGAGGCGAATATGGGACCACCCAACGGTTATCAATGTCAATATCTATGTTGTTGACATAGATGAGCGCCATAGATGATAAGATTGTCCGCCGTTATCGGGATTTCTTCGACGATATATTGGATATCCGTCAACATTTGTGATCGTGAAATTTTTCGGAAAACTTTTAGTACATTTTCCATCTGCACAAATAATAATGGCCTAAAAATTCATTTTTCATTTTAACATAAAATAACTCCGTCGGATATTGACGAATTTTTTAAAAGAATATACCATTTTAACTAATTTTAACAATATTAACGTTGAAAAAATATTTTAAACACTTACGGTTAAAAATTCATTTTTCATTTCAACATTAAATAAATTCTGACATCGTGTTTACGATTCTAAAATATTAACTTTGAAAAAATAATTTAAACACTTCGTAAGATACGGTTTAAAATTCATTTTTCATTTCAACATTAAATAAATTCTGACATCGTGTTTACGACAACTCACGCCATCTAGGAGGAAAAGTTGTTGAAAGAGTTGGTTAAAAATTAATTAAGAAAGAACTAATTAAGTTACAACTTTCATTTGTAAATCTAAACCATTCTCGAATCCACCTGAAGACACACAAAAAATTTCATTAAACTCAGTCCAGCCGTTTAGGAGGAGTTCAGTGACATACACACGCACAAAAGAAATATATATATAAAGATATATATATATATTTCATCTTATTTGTTTGTATTTCAGGAACTGATACATACTGCATCATATGTGACAGTAATGTCACTTAAGTATATAATAATATTAAAAATCAAGGTTTTAAAACACCGGTGATTTTTTTTTAAAGCCCGACCCAGGTTTTTTTTTTTTTTTTTTTTGGAGGGGGGGGGGGGGTTAATTACGTTTTTTATATTAAACGTAGAATAACACTATTGGGTTTGAATTTTAAGTTCGTTTCAAAAGAGAACAGTTTTAAACTAAAAGAAAACTATTTACAAAATAATAGTAATTAATTATAATACATTAAAAATTAAATGACCATATTCTTAATGTTTGGTTTGGCCTAAACTGTAAAATGAACTCTTATTTCATTCGATTCAGTATTTCATCACAATTTTGAATTTAATTATTTTTTTATTATTACGTTATTTTGTGTAAAATTAGAACTAGTAACAAAAGAAAAATACTTTAACCATTCCATGTACGATTTTTATATTACAAATAATTATGCATTTTTATGTGGTAAAAGTAAAAAATTGTGTAAAACATTTTTTAAATTTTTGTTAATATTGACAAAAAAAAAAAAAATTTTTTTTTTTTTTAGGGGGTAAACCCAAAATCCCGCCCGGTTGTTTGGGGGGTTTGTGGGCGGGTCCGAAACCCTGTTACAAAAGGCGAAGCATGCATTTTATAACTTATCAGGGGTCGATCAAGTTTTCAATTTTTGGGGCCCTTTTTTGCGAAAAACAAAATATTTTTGTGAAACTTTTATTTATTTTTGTGTACATATATATATTGTATAAAACCTTCCATTTTAAAAGCCATTCTGTATCATGTATCAAGATATGGTGTGTTAATATCAAGTTAACAGAACTTCGTTGAGCCAATTAATTTAAAACACTGTTGAAAACATGGAAACATTTAACAAAAAGATCCTCTTTATAAAAAAAAAAAAAAAAAAAATCTTGTGAAGGGGCTCAATCTGTAAATTTGAGTTTTGTGAAGGGTCCCTTTTACGGATTTAAATTATTTGGAGGTCTTTTTTTTTTTTTTTTTTTTTTTTTTATGATGTGTAATTTTGTAAAAGGGCAATAAAAGGAACCCAAATTTTTCCCTGCTATATATACTTTATCATTTATAGTCCAATATCAACTGTATTAGAAAAAAGGAAATTGCTCAAAAAGAGGCTAAGATATATATATTACCTATTTTACGAAATTTCATAAATTAAAAATATCAATAATTAACTGAATTTTAATTAGAATTGAAGTTATACAATTACCTACAATCTATTGGGTAAAATATAATTTACTGTCAATGTTTCATAAATATTGATTCTAAACAGCTATGCAAAGTCATGGTTGTATGATAACAAAACAAATCTATCTAAAACATAAAGCATATCTTTATTCAAATCCTAGTCAGAAAACTAAAAAAAAAAAAAAAAAAGTTTTATCAGATAGCAGCAATACAATAATTGTTTTAATTAAAATTAACTTGCTCGTTCAATTTGAGGTAATTTTAAAAACTTTTCGACCAAACGAAAAATGCGCACAACTTTTAATTGCAACATGCAAAGGATTAATCTCTGTCAAAACTGTGCAATTTTCTTGACATCTACTGTATTTTCTTTACAACTTCTCGAACGACAGGGACAGATAAAACTATTATCTATTTGAAATTACGCAATGTCTTATCAAAATCGTGACCGCAATGCTTTATCACTTATCTTTCGCCAGACACAAGTCATACATGTCTATTTTAGGCGTGATTTTTAAAGAAAAGGTTTTTTTTATGATTATTACTTCCATTAGAAAATGATAAAGGAACAAATAGTCTACTGTGGTAGCAGTGATCCAGGAATACTGAGGTTAAAAATCTACCCAGAACATCAAATTTTTTTTTTTTTTTTTCGCAGATTAAATACCTTATTTTTTGCAACGTTTACAAGTATCGTGCATAAAGAAGTCTCAACTGAATGCGCCATTAAGAGGGGACAATACCTAATCTCGCCGGCAGCCTTCGCCCATGTTATTCTATGGGAAAATTTGTTGCGACAATTACACATTACCTAAGGAATATTTTTTAATTCTGTTTTCGCAGTCAGAAAATTCATAACCGTTAAATGAGTACTCATTTTTGAAAAAATCATTTTTTTTAATTTTTACATTTTAATTTTGAGTTCAAAAATGCGATTTTTCACAAAATGCATTTTTCTCATTTTCTAGTCGCAAAATGAAATACTAAAATTTTTAAAAATCAATTTTTGGAAAAGAAGTACTAATTTAACGCTTATGAATTTTCTAAATGTGAAAACAGAATTGAAAAATATTCATTAGGTAATGAGTAATTATGTGAACAAATTTTCCCATAGATTAACATGGGCGAAGGCTGCCGGCGAGATTAGGTATTGTCCGCTCTTAAAAGAGTACTTTTAGTAACATTTCCCACTGTTACACTAAAGAACATCTTAGAACTTTCTTTCTTAACAAAAAAAAAAAAAAAAAAAAAAGAGAGAGAGAGAGAAAGAGAGAAGAAAAGATTTATACCGATCTTTGCAAATGTGCATTAACGTTTAAATCTCATTCGTCTTAAATAGTACGTTAAATATATCATAAAAAAAAAAAAATAGATTTGAATGCACATTCAAAACTTGTTTACTGTTCAATTACACACACACACACACATTGAGTATATTAAGAAAAGGGAGGGAAATCGAATTTTTAATGTTTTGAATTAAAATGAAATAAAATTAATTTGAATCATTTTCAATATTTCTCATTGATTCGAATGCTTTCATCGTAAATATGGTGTCGTGGTATTTTCGCACATGGATTTTCCGCGCACTGTTTTTCGCGGCGCGGCTTTTCCACACAAATATAAACAATAGATATCTTCCATCCCACTTTCCTTATTGCTCAAGCTAGTTGAGTTCATTGTAAATTTTCATCGAAAATCTTTTAATAACAACTTTGGAAATTTCCATTTTGATTGAAAAACTAAAAAATAGCTTGATGCTTTTTTGATTTGAATCAGTTTTGTGCTAATGTTTTAACCTCTATCATATACGTTTTCTTCTGGAATAATTTTATACGCAGACGTCTCTTCTCCAATTGTTTTTCTGGATTTTTACACACACTTTTTTGCATCGCCATGTCTTTTTCAATTACAAGAAACGCAAGGCATGCAAGAATGATCAGTATTACTGAAAATGAGATATTGGGATATTAATGATTCATTTTAACCATTCCATAAATTCTTCTTTTCTACTTCTTATTCCACAATTACAACCATACATAGTTCTACATTTTCCGTATCAACTCCCTTCTGATAACCATTTAATACTAAGCAAGATTCTTATTCTAGTAAGAAAAATCCTTTCTAGTTATTCAGAGATTTTTTTCTCACATTACGTTACTTTATGAAATTTTTTAGAATGATTTTAAGTAGCCCATATATTGTCTTTTGTTTATAAATTGTATAGGCACCAAATTATGCATTAAGAATTTGCACAGCAGGAAAAAAAAAAAAAAAAAAAAAAAAAAAAAAATCATAAAACAGTTTAATGCTTTTCGAGTTAACTCCAAACATCCAATGTATCCGAATTATTTTGATGACACTGTAAAATGCTTTCCATAATATGTTCTATGTTAAACATGCTTTTGTGCATATAAAAACTTCATGTTAATTGAATCCCCCCCCCCTCTAAGAACAGTCTAAAAAATGTTAAAACTGTATAGTGGTGAGAAATTTTGACCATAGACTACTCAATATATACTTTAACCCATTAACGCCCAGCGTCATCATTTGAGGACAGCTAATAAATTAGCCCGTATATTTTTTGTGGTTTCTTGGAATGATTTCTGATTTTTAATAACTGCCTGCTATTAATTATAATTACATAAATTTGGATAATTATTTTATGATTTTTCATTCGTCGTATATAAATTTGTTTTTTTGCGCAGCGATACAAACTTAAATCAAGTTGAATAGTAATATATATTATGATATTTTACTTTCGAGGTCTTTGTCAGCGTATAGTAAGAAATTAATCTGTTATCTCGAAGTTTTTCTATCTAGAAATTTTTTCGCTGCAACACTAAACATTCTCAAATGAGGATAGACTTTAAATTTAAAACTATCAGAAGAATTGTTTAATTTAATATATTTTACTATCAGTTGTCTATATTAATTTAGAACTGAAATATTCATTAAAATATATTTTGAACAATTAATTCGGGCGTTAACGGGTTAATATGCTCTTGTACACGAACCATTCGCTTTTTTTTTTTTTTTTTTTTTTTTTTTTCCCTTTAAGGTTTTAAGTACTATCCTCATGCATGCAGATTTTGAGTAACACGTTTGGATATCCAGTCAATATTTGTTTTTGAGTTATGCTAATAACAGGATCACGCATACCTACGAAAAACCTTTATTTTCGGATTAAGGGTTACTTCAAAACGTATAATTACAGCAAAAAAAAAAAAAAAAAAAATACTGTACAGGTAACTCCTAAAGAATACGATTAAGATTTGTTCCGTGTTCTTTGAAAGCGTGTTGTTTGAGACTAAAAAAAAAAAAAAAAAAAAAAAAGATTCGATTTCAAGTGTTTAAATTACATAATTCAAATTAATTTTTTTAATTAGTTTTTGAAAAAAAAAGTTTTATCTTAAATTTTTATTTTCAAAATAAAACAAAACAAACAAACAAAAAAAAAAAAAAAAAAAATTTTTTGCAATGCACCATTTTTTTTTTTTTTTTCAATTAATATTACATTACCATGCCATCTAGTCCTCTAAACACTGGAGTCATCTAGGAACTATCTTTCAAATTTTGTGATAAAAGTTACAATTCCCTTACAATTCTGAACAATTTTACCTTTGATCATAACTTTCTATTTTATCAAACAGATGACATATTTGGAAATAATTTTACATCAAATAATATATATGTATTTTATTTTTATTTTTTCAAAAGAATTGTGTAGTTTGAGACCGTGAAATCCGAGGGGAAGGTAACCCGTGTTCTTCGAAACTCGTGTTCTTCAGGGATTACCGGTATATGAGTATGAAAAGTAGAAATGCAGATGACCGTTAATCTGAAATTTTCAAGGAAATATTTTTCACTTTTTGCTACAGAAAATGAAGGTTAGATATGAATGCACTAATTAAACTTTTTACCCACAAAGCCGGGGAAGCATTGATATACTTACGCAATCTTCAACTTTTATCATTTTATGTATATATTAGCCTTGTGTAGTATAAAATTTAATTATATATATCATGTTTTAGTAATATTCTTTCTTTCCTTTTTTTTTTTTTTTTTTTGGGGGGGGGGGGATTATTACTTTCGTATTTTTGTTACGGAGTAGCCCTGCTAGAGGTCTAGCGAAGAGAAGCCAAATTTTAGTAACTCCACTGACTAGATATCGACACACATACGTAAGAATCCAAAGAAAAAATAAAATTGTTATTAGATTATTTTAAGTAAGAAAAGTTCTTCAAACTTACAGTTATTAAATCCTTGATAAAAAATAACCTTCCTTCCTTTCAAATCCAACTTGAGGCGATTTCTCTATATACGTAATCCACCATGTAATAAGAAAAGATATTTTATTCCAGCAATCTGTAAAGAATAAAATTAAAGGATTAGTATACAGAATTTTAAATAAAAATAATTAAGACATAAACAGACATCGACATTTCTTAAACGAATAGTGCAATTTCGTCTTTAATATCTGCTTTTTAAAACGTATAAGGTAACATGCAAAATTTAAATATCTAGCCAGATTATGTTTATTTTGGATTATTATAATCCTTTGCATCAAAAAGTGCGACATTATTGCTACAAAATACACAAGCAGAATAAATGTAGTTTAAAAATACGTAATACATAATACCGCATCAGTCATTTTTTAATACGATAACTAAATACAGAAATGGGGAGGGGAAAATGTGATAAAATTGATGAAAATTTATAAGATTTTTTTTATTAGGGGGATCTGCCATAAGTAATCACGAAAGTTCTCTTTTTCTCATACACATACTTCTGCAAATGTAAACAAAAAGTTCTGTTTGAGGTTGCAGTAAAAATGTCAATACTGTTTTTTCTTTAACAATTTTATTTTATTTTACTTATTATTATTACTTATCATTATTTTACAGTGTAGAAAAAGTCATTTTTGCTGTCATGTTAAACTGAAAATGAAATGGTTAATCAGAAAAACACGTATAAGAGAAAATTATTATTATTAATATATATATATATATATATATATATGTGTGTATATATATATATATATATATATATATATAATCAAAATATAAAGAAGAAACGAAAATACAAACGAAAAGAAATTGTCATCGACTAAACACCTTTCAAATATTCTTTATCGAATCATTTTATTTTTATTTATTTTATTTTATTTTATATTTTTACAAAAGAAAAAAAAAATCCAAAAATGAGAGTTTTTTATTTTTTTTATTTTCAATTTGCAGAAAACTTCCATCATTCCGTTTAATTATCAATTTTCAAATCGAGAATTCAATGATGCAATTACAGTAACAAACTTTGTTCGGTAAAGTGGCAACTCGTGAAATTTTTCTTTCTTTCTGCGAAATCTTCTACAGCATTTTAAGCGGATTAAAATCGTCTTTAAAAAAAAAAGGTAATTCTCGCAAATCCTCTTATTTCACTTTCTCTTGGCCTTGGAATAAGTAGAAAAAGTGCCTTTGGTGAGATATCAAACAATAAAGATCTTGTCCTAATTGACTTCTTCGCGTAATAAAACAAAAAATAGGCAGCGGAAAGTTCGCCACTAAAAATAGTTTTCTCTAATTTGAGGTAATAGCAGATAGGCAAGCCGCAGTGATAATATTGCATTTAAAAAAAGAAATCCCAGATAAAAGAAACAACAAAGCATCGTAGCAGGATAACATAAATTCAGCTTATAATTGTCAGTTTTTAAATTGTAGGGCGTAATTTACGGTTCCAAATCAGGATTTTTTTTTTTTTTTAAATCACCATTTGTGCACAATGTTTTATGAATTTTTTTTCTTTCTTTCTTTCTTTTTTTTTTTTTTTTTGTTCGACAAGGGTGTCCCCAAGAAAATCCACTCTGATTGTTTACTACAGGGTGGCTAACATTATAACTTTACTATTTTTCACTATTTTCCTTGACTTTTCCCCAACTTAACACTGTTTATTTCCCATAAAATTAATGAATAAGTTAGCAATTTAGAATAGCGAGCTTTCAAATACTGCTTATTTTCTCTAGATTTCTCGAAATTCCCTGAATTTACATGAAATTCTCCGACTATTCCAGACTTAATTAAATTCCCTGACTTTTCCTGATTAGTAGCCATCCTGTAATAATTGTAATGTTTTCGTCGGGAGAATTTTTGATTTAGCTATAAACTAATAACTAACTACGCTCGGATGTTTAAGAGATATTTCTTTCATTTTGGGCATTTTTTTTTTTTTTTTTTTTTTCATTTTAAATATAAAGTAATTACATCTAACATTATGTTAAAAGTTTTTTAACAGAGCGGTCATTAACAACTAAGTGTGTAGATTTTATCTTTTCAAAGAGCTCATGAATACCTTTAAAACGAGTGATATAACCATCGATCTGTGATCATTTAAAACAAAGTAATCGATTTTTTTCATTTTTAATCAAAGAAAAAATTATTTATTTATTTATTTAGGATGTCATACAGAGAATAAAACTGACTTTTATTTGGAAATTGAGTTTTATACTTCTCTAGAATGAAAATCGTCTGCATTCATCATGGAAGATAATTTTAATAAATTAATTGTACTGAGTGAATTTGTATAAGAAGAAAGTCATATGCTGGCTACAACATATTAGTTTTTCTACAACTAAAGTGTGTAGATTTCATTTATTTATTTATTTTTATTATTATTATTCTTTTTTCTATTAATAAAGTAATGTGCTTTGGAATACATTTAAGTGTGCGTGTTTTTGGTAAGCATATTTCTTACTTAATAAATGTTCTTCGACTTTTTATAGATTAAATACATCTGTTTTGATACTAATTAACATGTGTCCATAAGTTGAAAGCTATAAATTAAGTTCTCATTTAAAAATATACATTTCATATTAAGCGACAGCATTTGAGAATATACATGAAAATCACAGATCTTATCTTTATATAACAATAATATTAAAACACCACGAGAAAAATTCTCGAAAAATCATTTTTAAAAACAAAAAAGTAATTTAATACAAATACAGTAATCGCCGCTTAATAAATTCACTGGTTAATAAAATCAGCCGCTTAATCTGATCAAATTGTCAGGACCGGAATCAAATCAATACAAACTACTTTTAAAACCGCCGCTTAATAAAATCAGAATCGCCGGTTAATAAACTCAAAAAAAAAAAATAATTTCGACAGCAATAATATCATTTTTACAAGCTTTCCCCCCCTCCCAAAAAAAAAAAAAAAAAAAAAAAAACTAAAGCATAGTAGTCTGCCAGTTATCTCTCTTTATCGAAAATTTTACACATGTAGTATAGTTACAAATTAAACAAGCCCCATAACTTATCTCAATAAATATTTCAAGTAGAGCTGTACCGAGTGCTCGTTATATACTCGGCCAGTTTGCCGAGTACTCGGTACTCGGCCAAATATGGACTAAGTATTCGGCCAATACCGAGTAGTTGTAAGAATTTCATTATTTTTATGCATTATTGAAAGAAATGTATTCATAAGAGTTGTTTTTTAATAGCTAAACTAAAAAAATATGAAAATATAAACATAGTCATTAAAATTTTGCTGCAAACAGCTTTCTGCAGTTAAAACGGGCAAGTAGATTGCCACTAAACTCGATATAGAGACGATTCATTATTTGAGCTTATCCATTTTAGTTACAATAATTTAAATATAACCATCTTGTATGTGCGTAATATGCATTTTTTTTTTTTTTTTTTTTTTTTTTTTTAACAAAAACTTTGTACAAAAAATTGTATCTATAAAACAGACAACAATAAAATATTTTAGAAAAAAGAACCCCTTATATAATACTACTATAGTAGATAAAACTTTAGTTATATATTTGTGCAAATAAAAGACACTTTTTAAAACTGTAAAAAAAAGATTGATTTTTAATTTAAAAACTAATAATTATATGAAAAAGGTAAATACACTAAAATGTTATTAAAAATATATTATCAAATTTGTTTTTCTGCAAATTATGGCCCAAAACCAACTACCTTTTTACTCTTCTAGAATTTGAAGATTAATGAAGTCTATCATGTTTGAAATGATGATTATTTATTTTAATGTTCTCATTTCATATGTAAATTTCATGCATCTTAAATTAAGCCTGAGTGTATAAAGAACTTTTATATTCTCTAAGAATTATCTGAGATTGATTCGCATCTGAGAAAGACTATATAATAAAGAATGAAGTTATCAGTTATTATGGTTTTAATAATCCACTAAGCTGGAAGTATCAAATATAACAATGAACCTAATTGTGTATATACACTACAAAAGTTCTGAAACGTTTCATGTAAACATGCTGTTTGCCATTTAACTTAATTTTGTGTTCAAAAAGCCTTTTTTAAATTTGAAGATGTGCAAAATTCTTCATATATACGTCAATTTCAATTATTCTTTCTTAGAACTACTCGGTACTCGGCCGAGTAGTAAAAGTCCGAGTACTCGGCACTCGGCTACTCGGCCAAAGTGCTACTCGGTGCAGCACTAATTTCAAGGAACGTATTCTTCAAAGCACGGTAATAAATTACAAAAATTTGATTCGCAAGTGATTTTTATTTTTATTTATTATTATTAAAAGTCAATTTCTAGTCCTTATTTTGAAATAACTATGAGGCAAGAGGTTTAAACGGAAAGATTTTTATAGAAACTTCGAATGTGTTTAATTTACTTATACTGAAGAAAAAACTAATTATTTTTGAAAAATTAATTAATATTGTTTATTAATTCCATTATTCCTTATCTTTAGAAATTTCTTTCCAAATGCAGAGAATATAATACCTTTTTCTTGAGTGCAGAAACAAACGCCGGATATAAAAATCAGCCGCTTAATAAAATAATTTTGGCTCAGAACGAATATGATTTTAATAAGCGGCGGGTAAGCAAAAAAACCGTCCGGCTTCCCCCTGAATACGCTTAGACCGACAGTTAAGATTTATGAAACCGAAAACGTAATTAAATTCAATGAAAATGAATGGCAACACAAAACATTTTTTTTTTTTTCCTTCCTAAAATTAATGTATATTTAAACCTACCGTTGAAAACGTTTAAAGAGCAGCATGCGAAACAAATGCACATTCATAATATACATACCCCCCCCCCCCCAAATGTAATAATAACAAAAGGAAAATTTTATTACAAAAGTATCTAAAAAGAATAAACAAATAAAAATTTTCTGATTTAGATCGAATTTTAGGTATTCTTAACCATTTTAATTATTGTTGTATAATCAAAAAATTACATTTAGACGTTTCGTAGAATACTGATGCGATTGTAGTTTTCTTAGATGTAGATTTTTTTTTTTTTTTTTTTTTTTTTTAAGTATGGTTGATTTTATTTATTTATTTCTTTACTTATTTTTAATCTTGAGTTTGCAATTATTTACACGTCCTTTTAGGTGTTATTGATCTCTGCATACTGTAAATTTTTAGCAAATTGCACACAGTATCACAGAAATAACACCAATTTTGCATGCCTTCATTAAAAGGATTCTTCATTGTTTTTTCAGAAATCTTTATTCGTGTTCTTTTTAGTTGTCCACGTGATACTTGGTTTCATCTTGTGCAATGTTTGAAAAGATTTTCATAATATATATATAATTAAAAAATAAAATTATAAATCATTTCAGATTTATCATAATCGCCTTATTTTCTCATTTTCTTTCCGGAAACTTATTTTCATGTTTCGAGACACATTTAATTTACATGATTCAATAAGATATAATTCTATTTAAATAACTTGTCGGTCTTTAGATTTCTTAAGGAACTTTTTTTTTTAATTATATAGATATTATACATATTGCGAAATAGATACATATAAATATTTTATTATACAGATGATATTTTATATTGAGAGATAAAAGCTCCCTGAAAAACACACCAAACATTGAAAAATTTTTTACAACACACACAAAATGACACTACCTTATCTTTAACAATAATTGTGAAACAGTCAAAAGCTTTCTAAAAACCCATTTATATCATGAAGTTTTTTAAGACGACACAATCTAAATATTAATTTTGATATTAACAGATTACTTTATACGGCAAAGAATTTTTTAATGATATAATTAAAATATTACCACGAACAATAAAATGTAAAGTTATAATCGAAATTTTTAATTATTGGAATAAATAAATGCCTATATATATATATATATATATATATATATATATATATATTCTATTGAGACAAGTGTCTTCTAAAAAATAGCTCATACCGCGAAGAGGTTTTTTTTTTTTTAATGGCACAATTAAAACAATATTATCTCGAACAATAAAAGGGAAATCATTCTGACATTTTTCAGCCACTTATTCCTGATAAAGATCTCCCCACTACAACTTACATGGTTTGACAGCCATTATAAGCGTGTAACACAATGTTATTTTGCTTAAGCTATTATCATTCTTTTCTTTTATCTCTATCCTTAACCTGCTGCAGATTATTGCCCTATATATTGCGGATCATGTGTACTCAATTAAATAACTCATATTGTTGATGTTTGATTATAATTATCATATTATTATTTAAACTATATAATAAAAAAAACAAAGAAAGAAAGAAAAATGAATGCCTGCACTATCCAAAAATAAAATACTCATATCAAAGTATATAAAATCAGTAAATCAGATTAATTTAACCCAAGAGAATTCATAGAGTAGTTCAGTTACACATATTTTCTCGATTTATGCACGAATCCTCAATTTAGAATTGAATATATTTCACTTTTTTGCGTGAAATTTTCTACAAATGCCTGTAAAATAATAACTAAAACAATAAAACAAACTCTGTATAAAAATTGTTTCTTTCTTTTTATTTTTCTGGCTCTCTATTACTATTTATTTATTTACTTACTTGAAATAGAAAAGGGATAAAAATGCAAAAATTCATAAACGTTAAACACATACAAAAAAAAAGAAGCATTTTAAGTCATATATATAGTCTTTGATATTTGTAATTTTTTTTTTTTTTTTTTTTTTTTCCCACGCGAAAAAAGTAGTTTAAATGATAAATTAATACAAAAATTTATTAAATTTACAAGTGCAAGTTGAATAAGAACAATCAATAATCCCGCTGTTGCTTTTCTCTCCGAAAGAATAAAAGCCATTCTTCCCGACCTCTTATCTTTTTATAGACATTTTACGCTTATTTTATAAACCAGCGGCTTGAAAAGAATTCGTAGCAAATAAAATCGCAATTATATATTAAAAATAATAACAATAGCATAACCATATTAGTAATCTTAATACCAGAGCCCGAACAATCCAAAAGTGGGCCCAGGGCCTAATGCGCATTCAGGCCCCCTATGTATTATTTTCCCCATAATTTTTATCGTTCTCTGAAAAAATAAATAAATAAATAAATAAAGCCTTAAATTTTTTCACAAATTCCTCTCAAAATAAATATTTTCGCAAAAAAAAAAATTCCCTTTGTGAAATTTTTCGTTTTTCTTCCAAAGCAAAAATTTCCTGAAGTGTTGTTTTCAAGGGCATTTTTGTAGATTTTTAATAAAAATTTTTTTTTAATGTTAACTAAATTTCGAACCCCCCAGGTCAACAGCCCCTGTGCCATGGGCCAGTTCGGCCCGCGCGTTAATCAGCCCTTGCTTAATATAAATAAAAGTCATTGTATGTATGTATATGCAGGGGTCGATCCAGACAAAAATTGGGTCCCTTTTGTGGCCCTATCACAATATTCCACATCATAAAAATGGATCCTTCACAAAAATCAAATTCATGAAAAGGGACCCTTCACGAAATTCAAATTTATAAAATGAGCCCCTTCACAAGATTTTTGTTTTATAAAAATGATCCTTTTATTAAGTGTTTTCATGTTTTCAGTAGGATTATTTTAATGCTTTAATTTGGCTCAACAAAACTTTATTAACTTGATATTAAACATTATATACAGTGACTGTAAAAATGGAAGATTTTACACAATATTTTATTTTTCACAAAAATAAATAAAAATTTCACAAAAAATAAGTAAAAATTTCACAAAAAATGGACCCAAAAATTAAAACCTGGATCGACCCCTGTATGTATGTGCGTATGTATGTCTTACATCTCCCAAATCACTAGGCCGATTTGGACCAAACTTGACACAGTTATTGCTTATGACTATAATTGAAGTACTGTGGATGTTTCAAATGTCTAGCGCATACGCAACGGGAAGGGGGAGGGGGACCTCTTGAAAACCATATTTTTGTATGATTTCTTAAGTATTATTGTAGCTAGAAATTTCAAATTTGTTATGTAGGGTAGGTTACTTCTAATGAGGGTTCGACCCAGATTTTAATATTTGGGTCCCTTTGTAATTGTTTGGATATATGCATATGACATTACAAACTTCTTACTTCTTAAATAGATATTGAATTTATTTTAACTTGGGAATTGTAGTTGAATGGAATAAAAAGTTAGTTGTGCAAATAAATAAATAAATAAATAAAATTCCGAATAAATATATACTAAATAAATCCCGAATAAAAGATGGTAAAATTATGCTATAAACGCTTCTCCACGAAACAAGAATTTAACTAATTTGTAGGTAAATTAAATATAAAATAGATTTCTTTTTTTTTTTTTTTTTTTTTTTTTTTTTTACTCTACTACTATCTACACTAAAAAAAACAACCCATTACAAAAACAAAGCAAAGCAGTATGCATTAAAAAAAAAAAAAAAAAAAAAAAAAAGGTACAAACGGCAACAGTGATATCGCCTGAAGATAACAAGAACCGCTCACATTGTTATATCTTCCAGAAATATCAAAGTGATTTGTTCCATTAACAACAGATAAGCATGACATCATGATTCTATGACTCAGACAATGAGTGCTACTCAAACATTAGAGAGTCAGTCCACGAAATGAGCTTCGAAAATATAAAGACCACCAAAATAATGCCAAAACCTCGCAATCAAAATCATTTCCAAGAAATCAATTACATTCTTGGTGAAATACAACCTATTTAATGGTTAATCATACGTGTTATTTCAAAAAAGCATTCGAGCTGAAAGAATTAATTGCATTTCCGATCATTTTAACGATAAAAACAACTCCCAGAAATGTTTGCTTGAAATGGTTTAAACAAAAGAAATAAAAAGACAATAATAATAATAATAATAGTAATAATATTTTTAAGTTTCTTAACTTAATTGGTTTACTTGCTGCATGAGTTAATGCTTTTAATTATGCACTATAGTCATTAAAACTACACGCATTTGCATATGTGTAAAGGGGTTAGCAAGTTTGTCAATATTTTCAATAAATGCATATAACAGAAATCTTAAACAACTTAATAAAATCTGCTTTTTTTCTTTTTTAATATATATATATATTATTTTTATATAATTATTCAATTTAATAAATTATTTCAATTGGAAAATTATGAATCTATATTTTATTATTAGCACAAAATTCTAAGTGATAATAGTAATATTAATAACGAAGCAAAGTATACATCTTCTGACATACAAAAATAACTACTTATTCAAATTGCAATAATTTATCAGCTAGAAGCCAACAGACTTAACACTAAGCTCTGTCGCGTTGAGACGTTGCCGCTTTGACTGCAACACTTGTACCTACCTCGTTTGCCTGACGAAGGGTCGTGTGTATTCTTTCGACCCGAAACAATTGTTGCGAGTTTATTGCATTTTATGGTGTTTATTCGACGTTAAATCTAACATATTGCATTATTCAACATACAATGTGTTTTTACATTTAAACTCAGGTATAAAATGTATTTTTCTAATAAGCATTGTGGATGAATTTGTGCGTAGAATGAAACTTAATGAGAACGTTATTCGCCACTTGAGTATTTTTCATCACCCGTAGAGGGAGAAGATTGTTACAATTCGCAACAATTGAACAGGCTTGTCTAAAAGTAAAATTAGATTCCTTTTTTTTAATTTAGCTATTTTATTTTAGAGGAATACACATAAAAAATTTTACAAACTTCGATTTATAAAGCACAAATCTAGAAGTTGATATCAGCTGAAAAATATTATTCTTGTATATATAGTATATTCTTGTATACATTCACTGTATATAGACTTTAGTAACAAAAACTTAGTGCAGAAAAGTTACTTGTAACTCATTGTATGGAAAAAAAAAAAAAGAAAAGAAAGAAAGAAAGAAAGAAAAAGAAAAAACGCAAAGAGTTATACCTTAACCCATTAACCGCCAAAACTAGAAATAATGAAATTTTTTTTTCTAAATACAAACAGTAATATTCATTACTTTGATCATATATAACAATAATTTAAAATAAAATTATTAAAATTAGTTTTATCTTACTAAATACAGGGTGTTGTATTTGTACAACTTCAGTGGAATAAAAGTATATAATCAAGACAAATAAATGTTTACGGAAATTTCCTTGCGGGAGTATAAAACAGCGAACACTACAGATGACTTCAAAAGTAATTTTATTGCGAAACATTTTTTTTTTTACAAGTTATGCAAACTTATTCAAATATGATGTTTTTCAAAATTTTGGATTGATTAGTGCTTCAAGTTTAGAATTTATTTTTAACTATAAAATAATTTTTAGATCAATTTTTTTGTAATAAAATAAACATCTATCCTTTCTTTATTTAAAAACAATACTTAATATAAAATATCTTTTCTAGTTTACTGTTAAACGCAATAATTTCTGGTGTTGTGTAGTGGGTAATGGGTAAATGTAATATTTTTACCGTGAATTTCTATAAAATATTTTTGCTACATAACTTTGTATAATTACTATTGCATTACACTTAAAAAAAACCTATGTATTAAAAAAAAAAAAAAATTCGTTGATTCTATCAAGGTGAGCGTAAGTTTAATGTTTAATGGAAAAATTGTGTAACTTTTTCGAAAATCGTACAAAAAAGATTTTATACATTCATAAAGCATTGAATATTTTGATAGCTTCACGAAAGATAAAATAAAATAAACTGGAAAATGTAGTACCAATGTTCAAAACTTACAGACTTTAAGTGGCTATTTCTTGTGAACTTTTATAAAATTGTAAAATAAAAAATTATTTTAAAGATGTAATTCTGAAACTTTCCATTCACATTAAAAATAACTACAACAAATAAATTATTTTGTGATAAATAATGCAAAGACCAAAAATTAAAAAAAAGGTGGAAAAAAACATTTTATCAAATAAATTTATAGATTTTTAATAAATACTATCGTATCACTTCTATAGCAAGTGCTACAGTTAATTATAAAAAATTCTCTAATTTCAATAACATTGAAAAAATTTCACAGATGAAAGAAAAAAATTCCATAGATTCTTCAACAAAACATAAATATATTGGTAAAATATTACCACATTCTGATGTGAAATTGATGAACTAATTTTGTAAAAATGACTAGTGCAAACGCACAAGATACGTTCTTTACAATAAATTTTTGAAAAGTTTTTTACACTGATCATTATTTCAGCAATCACTATTTGTATAACATAAAATTAAATACATAAAAATCATTAAAAAAAATCCTTAAATTTAAAAATATATACATAACTGTTATAAATATTTTTGTCGATAAGTTACATATTAATTTGCAGATCAATGAGTCTGCAAACCATGAATTTTATATACAATAAGTATGTGTTAATATGCTTATAATAATACATTTTGATAGAAATTTCACAGTTGCAGATTCGGTTAGTCAGAAAATTTATGAATAAAAAGATGCAAATGTCAAAGAAAATTTTTCGCTTAGATGTATGTTAAGAAAAATATCTTTAATAGTGCTGACTCTAGAATAAAAGGGCCGCCAGGTGGAAATTCAATAAAAAGGGGCAACAACCTATTTTAAAAAAGAGCATAATTTGTGGTCTTCTATGTTGTGATTTTTGTACGTGACAAAAGTAAATTAGTAATTTTACATGCATAATATATAGGCTATATGCATTTGTTCTTCCAGGAATGCTGTAAAACTATTGCTAGAATGTTACATGTCAGGAAGAAAAGTATCTAAAGGCCTCTCAATATTTAAAATGTTAGAAAAGGCCACTTGGTATTAAAATATTTCTAAATGGCCGCCGGGTGGAGCACCCTGCCAAATTAGCCTACAGTCAGCACTATTTAAATTTCTCACTTATGGAATTAGAAATTGAAACATTACTTGCTACATTAAAAAGACAAAAACACAAAATATTTAGAGTTGTTTTAAATAAATATTTAAACATATTACCGCATTGTCATAGAGAAATGACGAAGTATCGTGGTGGTTAATCAAGCATCGGTAAATTTTGATTTTTAACAAGTGGAAGCAGACAAGAAGCGTTCTTTCTGACAGACGTATGTCAGGAATCTTCATTTGTTCTAAATTTATTTTCATAATTTGAAAAGCTTCTCACTGATTTAATCAGTAATCACAATTAATTTGTCGTATTAATAACACAAACAAAAACATATTAAAATTCTCAAGGTTAAGTTAGGCTGAAACTAGTTTCGAAAGCAAAACTGATACACTAGTCTGTAACCTCGAAGTCATGCCCTAGGGAATAAAGTAATTTAGTTTGAGAATTCTATACTAAGCAACATTGTAAAATGCATAATATGATACAGTTTTAAACAGCTATTAGTAGTAATAAGAGGAAGTGGATGTAGCTGAAGCAGATTTGGAAGTGGATGAAGGACGCCCACTTTATATCAAACCGATGATGGCTGATATAATATAGAGGAAACAGAAACCTCTTGGTATAAGATTGTCCCCGCTGTATTAATCGGATAGAATAAAAGACTGACTTGATTACATTATACCACGTAAAAAATTACAATCAATAAAAACATTACCACAGAAGATTCTGGAGAACTCGCGTTCGTGTGGATATTGTCTTACAAAAGAACTCGACCGCAGCTTCTCATTTTAGGAGGGCTCGGCGCCATTTTTTTTCTTTTCCCTTGCCATGCTGAATTGAATTACTAATGCTCAAAGAATATATGTATGCACAATTTTCTGCAGCTA
The DNA here is from genome assembly GCA_963930645.1 of Salticus scenicus. Taxonomy (NCBI): domain Eukaryota; kingdom Metazoa; phylum Arthropoda; class Arachnida; order Araneae; family Salticidae; genus Salticus; species Salticus scenicus. Next base: position 136,396,739 of record OZ005653.1, on the reverse strand, counting down.
ATTACGAAAGAATTCGATCGGTCTTCAATAAAAAAAATTGTGTTTGCGCTAAAAATTTCTCATTAACTATTCTACATCAAGAACTTAATTTACTATCATTTCAATATAAATTAGATATATTAAATTAAACAATATGTTATATGTAAAAAGTTTTTAGAATTTCTTAAGGTAAAATTTTATGTCAGAAATCTGAAAATGTAATTCAAGACGGAAAGTCAAATTGAAATCTTTAAACATATAAAAAGTGAATACAATGAATGCAGAGCAAAAGTTTTCACGAATTTTTGATTTATTTATTTATTTATTTTGCGTGTGTGTGTGTGTGCGAGCGTTTTAAAAGAAAAACGAAAAAGGGAGAGCATGAGTCACGCGGAATTTTCCGTAAAATTTGCCGACTAGGAAATAATAATGAGAATTTAGCCTTAGTGCATGTGATCACTTTAGCTTTAGTGTATCAGCCATTAACATTGAATTCCCATATTCCCAATTAGGAAACTTTAGTAGGGCAGATCATTACAATATTTCCATTCGATTGCAGCTTGGTACCAATATTGTAGCTGATCATTATGCTACATGTTACAGCATAATGTTATTGTGAAACACGCCATTATAAGTTGCACAATGATATAATAGTATACAATTTCAATCAATGTACATTTATTCTAAGAAATTAACAATCATGGACGATAGATTTTATATATGATATTAATGTAAGAAACTTCTGAAGAATATCATAGTACGACCATTAAAAAAAAAAAATCTATGTTTCCTGATTAAGCAATATTTTTTGATCGTAGAAATTCTTTTATGAAAATTTTTAATAAATAAACATATTTTTCCCAAACAAAACATACATCAGACCACAAGCTTTCAAAATCAAATAATTAGGAAAAGAAAAAATAATAATAAATAAAACTATTTTATTTATTTATTTCATTATTAAAGAGGTCGTCAGAATGAATCTTTATATATTTTTAAAAATTAATTTTTGAATAAAAATCAATGTATGCAAATAAAATCCGTTACATTTCAAATGTAGGTGTTCATTGTGTTCCTTTTTATACAGCTGGTTTTAAATGTAATGTCGTTATAAAAAGACCGATAGAAACTAATAAAAAAAATTCTGCAAATGAAAAAAAAGAAGTAAAATTATGCCATTGCAGTAACATATACACAACAATTCATTTATCTGTTTCTGTTGTTAAGAAACTGGAAATATTTAACAACGAGGAAATGTTAGTTATGTTCGATTGCGGGAAACAACAGCCACCTAAATAAGTGAACTGACATAAGAAACAAGAATTAAATTATCTGTATATTTTCAAAATCATAGTTTCTATTATTTTCTTGACACATGATTAGCAATAAAAATTTAATTTTTGCCCAACCCCCCTCTACAAACACCCTCTTCAGAATGTTTACATACTGTTATTATTCCAAAGCAGTTGTCGAAAAGTTTTGCTCTCAGTTGATAAAAGTGAGGCAACGGGTTCGAACGGGGTTAGGCTAGCCACACGAAGTTTTCTGTGTCTTTCTCCCAAATTTGTATAAATATGGGCAAGGACTCCCTTTAAAATACCCCAAAGAATGCATTCCACTCAGGCCTAGGATCTTCGGATAGTCAATCGGCTTTAATCTAAAGGAGCAACGCACCGAAGCAACCCATTATCTTTTTTCATAAAACTTTTCAAAGCTATATCAGAATCAAAACAGCCTTGAAAGTCAAAGTATTAGTATGTGATAAAAGACTGAGGGGGTGGGATAAAATCTATCTAAAAAGAATGAAAATGATCCTGCAAAAGTGAGTCTAAAATTGTTTAAGTTTAGACTTTCTAATTTTAATAAATCAAAGCTAATGAGACAGTCTGACCACTGACCAGATCCAGAATAACAATTTTTTAATATTCTTGAACATTTTTTTTTTTTTTTCACGAAATGACAAATTACAAATTTCAGAGCACAAAATGAAATTTGAAGTTTTAATTTTAAACAGAATTTACATTGAAACTGAATAAATTTTAATATCTCAGATAGCAATAAAAAAAAAAAAAAAGAACAAAATAAAAGCGTTATTAAAACGTTTTAAAGAGATCATCTGAAAAGGAAAATGTCCCCTTCATTGACATAAAAGAAATTCAATAAATAGTCATTAAAATCATAAGAAGTAAAATATTTAGTTATGAAAGAAACATTGTTAACCATGTGATGATTATGAAACAATCATTCTAACAATCGCTCGAAATAAGTTAGTAAATAACAACACACGAAAGCCATTAGAAAAAGAATAAAAATGGTGGCGGGGCTGTTTTTATTTAGCAACTGCAGCTACAGGTAATCATGGCCGCAAATGCAACATACACACACACAAATTATACTCTACTAACGGTAATCAACATGGAAGGTTAGAACTCCATCCTAATGACCTTCTGATTAAAATAGCCACACCCTCCAGCAGAGTTGTGATTAAAAAAAGTGAATCATCAAGTTTTCAAAGATTTTTTTTTTATTTTTATTCATTCTTTTTATCTTTCGTGTATTAAATAGCGGGGCGGTCACAGATCGGATTATTGCATAAAAATGACGTCAAATGCGTAACGGACTGCAAAGTTTAATTAATTGAAATATATCGAAATATTTATTCGAATGTTGATCATGAAAATTCTCATCAGACATTTGCAAAGCAGAGGTTACCAAACTGGTGGTCCGCAAGAAAATTTTAGTGACCTGCAGAAAAATCTGACTATTATATTTCCATTTTTTATGTATTAGAAACTACATTAGTTGTTATGCCCGTTTTAATTCATGCACGCACAACAGCTTTAATTAATTAAATCATTCTTAGAAGATTGATAAAATTTATTTTCACAACATTTCGTGTATGATATTAACAGATCAAATTCAGAAATATTCCAAAATAAACAAATCACAACTGAAAGAAAGAAAGTTTCATCTATGTGTAATTACAAAAAACTTCAGGCTAAATTCTAGTCTACTTTTTTAATTACACATTTGTGTGTGTGAAAAGAGATTTTCATTTTTAATAGCAATTTATCTGCAGATCCACTTTCCAAAATAATATCCACTTTCCGTCTCACTGAAGTATTTGCGGAGCTAAAAATCGAAGAACAGAATATAAACAAGCCAAAACAATCATCACGCTTAAAGATATGTACAAGCTATCTTAAATATTACATAGAGTAACATTTAAATAGAATATATTGTTGTGATTAAGCAGAGTCATCCACATCCTCTTATATTAATGATATACCACTAATTTTTAAAGTAATTTTTCTCTATTTAATAGCAGGAATTCCGCAACTGAATAAAGCAAAGTTTTTTACTCGGGAAAAAAAAAAAAAAAAAGTAACGGTGTTTAAAATATGGAAGCCTGCTGCTCCTGAATTAAGCTATATTTTATTACAATTAAACAAAATTGAAATATCTTTCTTGCGATTAAATAAATATTCCCGACCCCTCCTTATTTTTTATTATAAAAAATTTAGCATTAGCAATATATTATATGGAAATAGTTTATTTCATATTGATGAAATAGGTATTCTCTGATTATTGACATTATTACACATATACATTCGTATTTCTTTTATAGTGTTAGTAGTCCTCCGGGTTTACATTTGAAGGTTACAGTAGTTCGCGAGATTTTATATTATGAATTTAGTGATCTTTAAAAGCCGAAATATTGGCGACTTCTGTTCTAAAGCTTGAAACAAGCAATGGCAACAAGGAGGGAATTTCTAAAGAAAAAATTTGCTACAATGGGGTGAAACATGTTACAAATTCTTCATTCCAGAAAAAAAAAAGTATCTGCAACAATTAAGAGCATTGTGTCAAAATCTATAACCTTCATATGATGAAAGGAGAAGCCGACAGTTTGTCATTAATTAGCGGTTATTCCTCTTCATGGTCAATATCTTGAGTGTCCAATAAGGACTATTGTTTTAAGATGATGTCAGATTATAATTAGAACAGCCCAACTACACGATTTTTTCCAACTGCCAACATGCAAAATCGAGATTAACGCTGATTGATATTCAAAAATTATAACTACCCTATGATAAATCTCAAAAGGGGGGGGGGGGGGGAAGATGTTTTAGAACACTGATTGTGTTGGCTTAATCCTAATAAGGTCAGTTTTATTCATGACGCTAAACACAAAACAGATATTTAGGTGAAAGCAGCAGAAAGCTTGAGCTGAAATTCTGAACCCAACACTTTTCAGTTAGTGGTCATCTTTTTTACAATTCGGCTTTATATTAAATGCAAACTCGTTTGACAAAAAGAAGTTTAGGAAACAGGAGGCATTTATTTATTTTATAGTAAAAGTAATATGTTTGCATAGTATATATAGTATATATATATATAAAAAGAATAAAGTGATACAATGACAACAGCAACAATAATAAGCAAGTTATCTTCTGAAAACTTAATCATAGATACAGGATATTTTTTGTAAAACTATTTAGAAAACAGCAGAAAAGAATATTTTTGTTTAGATTCGACTATTTTCGCTTAAGTTGTTTATCAGAGTGACTATATATCTATTTCTAACTGTTTAAAATAGTATCAATCCCGAACTTTGAACATGTGAGTTTAAATCCCATTTATGTATTATGGTCTTTTTCTATAACGTTTACAGTATCTGAAAACTTAGGTATAAACATATACAACTGAAAACACTGACTGGAGTGCGCCATAAACTATAAATAAGAAATGAGAAAAATGTTCCTAGGGGCAAGAAAAATTATATAAGTTGTGATTGGGAATATTTTTCTGGCAGATTATGATTATATAAAAGGTTTATTCAACAGTTTAAGGGGCAAGATAATTTACGGCCATTTAATATGTAAGGTAAACGGAAACGCACCAGTAGTGGACCCTTTAAGGACATTTTCAGGCTATTTTTTGTGTAATTTCCTAAATTTTAGAGTTTCAAAAATAATTAATGTTTCACACCTTTAGTAAAGCTTTCTTAACCCGACTGTATTATGAAAATTGCTTATTGTAGCATTTATATATGTAAAACATTTTTAAATCCGGCGAGCTTAAAATGAGCCAGTAGTGAACACACTAAAAACCCAGCAGTGGACCCCTTTGAATTTTTGCTTCAAAATTAAGGTGACCAAACGTTTCTATATGTCTTGAGGGCAGACCCGTTTTATCGGTTTGTCCTCACGTACATGAATCCCCGTTGGGGTCAACATTTAAGGCTGAATTCTGAGTGAATTCTACTTCGCACTAGAGCTACACTATTGGTTATTGGAGACAGTCTGTGAATCACTAATAAGGCTAGTCTGGAGACATCCCATCACAATTTTCTCCTCGTGGCCGCAATGTTCTCCATGTTCCCATCAAAGTTAAAATTTTGAGTGTTATCAGATATCTCCGGACAATCCTTTAGGGGTGAGTTTCAGACCGTCGTTAACTGCCCATAGTGTAGCACTAGTGCGACATAAAATTCACTCATGCTCAACCCTCTAAATACTGACCGCAGTTACGCTATTTCAATGTCCATGTTTCAATGGGAACCGAACTTAACTAACAAGTACAATATTGAACCCAAAGAAAGAAATGCGAATAAAAAAATTAAAATGTCCCAAAATTATCTCATGATTCAAGCGAATTTCCATTTTATTCAGTTTTCTAAATTTGGGAAAGTCTGGGATCCACATTCTCCGCAAAAGACCGAAATTGTGATAGCATGTCTCCTTAATCCTCCTAGGAGTGAGTCCCAGACCGGCGCCAATCGCCAAATGCGTAGCTTTAGAGTGACGTTTAAAAACACTGAATTCAACTCTAAAATTGCGAGACTACAGAATTGTGCTCACTACTGGATCTGACCTTAAAAGTCACATGAGCCAGTAGTGCACAGAGCTGTCCACTATTGGTCATGATGACATTTTTTGGTACCAGTAGTGGACACCCATAAAAATACTATGTGTTAGTACAAAATTTAAAAAACAGCAAAAGAGAAGAATTCTGCATACTTATTTTAGTCATATGAAAGCAAGAGGTAGAAGAAAACAGTTAAACATAAGCAGAGAGAGAGCAAACAAAATTTCATTTCCTTATTCAAAATGATAAGAAGAAAACGGCAAAATCGCAAAAAGTGCAAATTCTTTTAGTTAAACTAACATTAATTTAAAACTAATGGCCGGAATTTTTTTTAGTTAAAGGGTTTAACAGTAGAGGACTATGACTTCCTTCCTGAACATTGCTCGAATCTTCAGAATTATTAGGTAGCTTATTTTCCGAGTTTAAAATTAAAAGTGTCCACTACTGGTGCGTTTACCTTAAATAAATAATTACAAGATAAAAAGAACTTTTTATGTGCCACGTTTTAAAATTTTCTGTTGAATGATATAAACTAGACAATTCTATGAATTAATAAATACTTTTTAAAGATTTTTTTGATGAATTATCCCATCATATAATGATCAAATGCGTAATAAAGAGAGAAATTATAACAAATTTTCAAACATTTATTAATTGAATAAAAGTATTAAAAGTGTCATTGTGTTCCGAGCTATTCTAAAAGTTTCAAATGTCTAGTTAGTTAAAAATTAAAGTTAGTTAAAATTCGATCGCAAGATTTGTGCTGGACAAACAAACAAGAAAGCAAGTTAATAAAAACATAGTAAATTACCAAAATTTATAAACAAATGTAAAAAAAAATATATGATATATATATATATATATATATATATATATATATATATATATATATATATATATATATATGATATATGTATGTATATATATATATATATATTAGGGCTGTGCCGATTAATCGATTAATCGGTTCGGTTAATCGATCAATGCTTAGTCCCGATCAATTTTTTTAATCGAGTTAATCGAATCGATTAATTCGATTAAAAATTTTCAAAATCCGATTAAAATTTTCAAACTACGAATTAAAGAAAAAATATTGTTCTGCCTACAAAATATTTTTTTCACATATTTTGCTAACAAACATTCTAAGAAACGTCCATCAAATAACGGAAAAGCAAAAAATAAAATAAAATAAATAAATAAATAAAAATAAAACCTCTCAGAAGAAGTTGTTGCACTTTTGTTGATAGAGAAAAGGTGGAGGACAGTTATTAAACAAAATGCCGCTTCATGTGGAGCGACACCACCTGTCTGGATCCTTCTACAGAAAGTGTTGGCTAGGGTAATAGTATTCTCAGAAACAAGAAGCTTTCAAAAAATAGAAATGCTAAAGATAAAAAAAAAAGAAGAGATTGAGATTTTTTACTATCCCTATGATGGGGGAAATGTCAACAGAGTTTCGCAGTATCTTCAAGCGTTTATTGACTGTTCAGAATTGCTGATAGTAACTATTGAATTAGACACAGAAAATAACATTATGTGTTCTAGTCCGAAGTGTCAAAGAAGAACTAAAATATAAGAATTTGAGCTTTTTATGATAATGATATGGAATTTTGAGAATTCATTTAAAAATAGTGACAAGCGAGATGGACAAGGCCTGCAAATATATAACTAAAATATGTGTAACTTCATTTAATTTTTCTTTCAAAATGAATCGAAAAATTAATTTATTTTAAAAAAATAATAATGATAAATAAATAAAATTGAATAAGTGAAAATATTTATATAAAATTAACACTTAAAGTCACCAATTATTACTCTGAAAATTGATTTAAATTTCAGTTATGAAACAGATATAATTGATTGGACAAAAACTTTTGAAAAAAAAAATATCGTGTGTGTGTATGTATATAGATATATACACACAATATGAGAGTTTTATTCATCATTGAAATAAAATTATATAAGGAAAAATGAAAACCGATTAAAAATCCGATTAATTGACCGATTAATCGATTAATGAATTACGATTAACCCAGTTAAAATTCTTAATAGATTCCCACCCCTAATATATATATATATATATATATATATATATATATATATATATATATATTTTCCGCTAACTTACAAAAGTAAAATGTTGTTAAAGAGATTCGGGATATTTATTGCATAATAAGATCAATTATGTGAAGACTGCAGAATCAACTTTTTAGCTATTATTATAGAATATTTGAAAATATAAATTAAGCATTTGAATATACAGTAATTATTCTATAATTATCTTAATTATATATTTAAAAAAAAAAAATGTTTATTTTATATTTACCACGAATAGGAAAAATTCATGTAAATATTTTTAAATATACTTTGAGAATTTAATGTAAATTAATTCACATTATTTTAAAATAAATATTCATTTACATAAAACTATTTTATAAATTAAGATGTCTTGCATCTACCCGTGTTAAACAATAAAAGATAATATTATTATTTTACATTTTCTAGTTTTTATTTTATTTATTTATTTTTTCATTATATGGTTCTAAGGAATTTAGAAGTATAGTACTAAAATATCTATTTGTTCGTTCAACACATGGGAGATAATTTAAAATAGCTTCGCGACTAGATAAATATTTTAAAAACCTATCTTGAGTAATTAATGTAAATTAATTCCTATTTGAATAAATATTCATTTTCTGAAATCTTTTAAATAATAACAGCAAAACCTTAATCAAGACATTCGTAGTATTGTAGTACACTTTCTGATTACTACTTTTATTTTGTATTTTGACGTATAATTCTATATTCTAAGGTATTTAAAATTGCAGAACAAATCTTGAACATTGCACATTTCAACCCTTGGGAAATAACTTAAAATATAATTTCGACCAATCATTAATCACGTCACGAAAAGGCTATGCATTAATTAAAATTTACCTGTAAATCTGTTTCTCCTTCAGAAACATACTGTAACTAGGAAACAAACGTAAGAACAACCTTCCGTACATAGCAATGTAAAAAAAAAAAAATAACTTTAATCAAATAGACGAAACCAAATAAATAATTTTACCATATATCAATGAATATTTATTTATTTATTTATTTTAGTCGTAATAAAATTATTTTTTATTTTTTTCTTATTTATTTTTGTAATCTTTTACTTGAAGTTTCTATTAGTATTAGTTTTCAATTTTTTATTTGAAACCATATTTTTATAATGATCTACGTTCGGAATAATTTGCTAATGATGCATTTTTATTTATTTATTCATTTTTGATATTATTAAGAAATCATTTAAGTCATCAATCAACTCTAAAGTAAACAAGTTTCAAGACTGAAAATAAAGCGAAAAGTTGAGAAACCTTAGAAGCTTTTTTTAAGGCATTCTAAAGCAAAATAAGGACGATAATAAAGATAAAATCTTAAAGATAAAAATACTGGGTGAGGATTTCCCATATCTTCTGAGAATATGAGTGAAGGAATTTTTTTTTTTTTTTTTTTGTTTTACGCAATCTGATTGTGGCTTATAAAAGATTTTTGGGTAAATTTTGTAAACACGGAATAACTGGATTTTTCCCTTTTGAAGTTCCTTTCAGAAAAGAGAATAAAAATTACACGAAATTAAATACCTAAGGGGAATCATAATACTTTCGTAAATGCATTATATGAATTATATCGTGTTGCTGAGGGAATTACAAACTACTGGAATTGGAATCTAGCAAGGGTTGATCCAGGTAAAAATTAGGGCCCTTTAGTTGCCTCTTTAAAAATTCAAATCTTTCATTAAAATTCAAATTTTATAAGATGGGTCCCTTCGAAAAATTCAATTTCTTAAAAAGGACCCTTTTACAAAATTTTACTTTATAAAAATGATCTTTTTCTGAAATTGTTTTCCATGCTTTTAGTATTATTTCAAATGACTGTTCAATTAAGCACTATTAACTTGATATTTAACATTATACAGAATGGCAGCAAAAATGCAAGGTTTTACGTTTTTCTTTTCTTTTAAAATCAAAAGTTAAAATTGCATTACAATTTTACTTCCTAAATTAACAGTTTGTAGAAAATATATCATTAGTTTCGAAATATATTAATTAAATGCCATCAATCGCATTTGTTTGTTCTTAATACCTACAATAACTCTATTGCGCGTTCAAAAATGCAGATAAAATATTATTTAGATTATTTAATGGGCAATTTCGTTAAGTATTGTATTTTTTCAACTAATATTAAAATGTTGATATCAATTGTATATTTAAAAAAATAACACTGTATCATTTTCGACTTCGACAGACCGGAATTATCGCTTTGTTAACTATAACAAGTAATTAAAAAAAAAAATTAAAGACAATTCTACTTAAAACAGGAATAAACTACTACGTCAGAAACGCCAAAGAAAAATTATTGAGGTGCATACAGCTGTTTCGGTAGCCTAAAGCGTACCGTCATCAGTGCAAAAAGATGCACTTCTTTTGCACTGATGACGGTACGCTTTAGGCTACCGAAACAGCTGTATGCACCTCAATAATTTTTCTTTGGCGTTTCTGACGTAGTAGTTTATTCCTGTTTTAATATTCCAACGCCAAGTCTCCTGCTATTACAATTCTACTTAGGTCAACAAAGAAAATTTTTATTTTAGTTAATAAATAGAAATAAAAGCGCGCGTGCAAAATCAAATAAAAAGTAAAATAAGATTTATAAATGGACAATATTTAAGCTCGTGGATTCAGTTCAGTGATATAATAAGAATAATTGCAAGTTAAAAAGAACTTTTTATATACCATGTTTTTAAATTTTCTGTTGAATCATATAAGCGCTACCGAAGACAGAAGGAACCCGGAACAATTGGCTAAAAATATTAAAAAAATCCATTGTTATCGTGTCTTGAGCAATTATAAAAGTTTCAAATAGCTAGCTAGCCGGGAAGTTAGGTTAAAAACAGATTGCAAGCTTTGTACTGGTAATGCTGCCAAGGGCAGCAGGAACCGGAAACAGTTGGTTAAAAGTATTTTTAAAATGCATTTTCAGCGTATTCTGATCTATTCCGAAAGTTTCAAATGCATAGCTAGTCGGGAAGTTAAATAAATTTTCTGTTGAATCATATAAACGCTGCCGAAGGCAATAGGTACCTGAAACAGTTGACTAAAAGTATTAAAAAAATGTATTGTCACCATGTTCTGAGCTATCCTGAAAATTTCAAACGTTTAGCTAGTCGGGAAGTTAGTTAAAAATCGATTGCAAGCTTTGTACTAGTAACGCTGCCGAAGGCAGCAGGAACCCGAAACAGTTGGCTAAAAGTATTTAAAAAAATGTATTGTCACCATGTTCTGAGCAATCTTGAAAGTTTCAAATTTCTAGCTAGTCGGGAAGTTAGTAAAAAATCGATTGCAAGATTTGTACAAGATATATATAGAGGGAGTATGAACTAATAGTAGGAATTGAATAATAGTCTTGACATAAGAAAGCATTTAAAATACTGGTGAAAAAGATAAGTATATAATTTTGCCTGTTATTTAGAAATTTTACCTAAAATATCTAATATGGCGAAAAAAAAAAAAAAAAAGAAAAGAAAAAAATCGTTAGAAATATAAGGCTCAAAGATGCTCTTTCCCCAAATTTAAATATTTTAAAACCAATCAGCTAAAAAAAAGAAAATTAGTAACCGCCAAAGATTTGAAAAGAAGAAAAAAAAAAAAAAAAAAAGAGGAAATACACGCCTCCTATGTTGATATCAACAGGTTAGGCAATGTATGACGCATCGGATGCAATTTTCTTTTCAAAAAATAAATGAAACCAGTAAGAAAATTTTTCTACCAGTTGGAGAAAAATCCCGTTGTATTTGCACGCGAGATCGCTCTTGGGGAACGACGAAAAGTAATCCAATTGGCTCTCGTGTTTGCACCACTGAACTGCAAACACTCAGAAACTTCTGGACGGCAGCAGACACTGATACTTGGTCGCGCAATGGACCGTCATTACTTACAGGCGGCACTTCAGACGGAAAGCGAGAGAAAATTATGCATTGTCTCATAATATGAAGTTGTTCTACATCGCTCTGTCGTCTGTAACTGAAAGCTGTCAGTTAGATAATGTTTACTTGGGCTACAGAGAATAATTACTTAAAGAGGGGGATAGAGAATAATTACTTTGTGTAATTTAAGACAAATTTGTGCAACTTTTTATACTCTTTGAGTGCGTATAACTGTGAAATGTAAGTTAAAGTTATAAAGTAGGAAAAAGAGTAGAATTATACCGATGAAAAGTTATTAAGAGAGGAGATTTCTGTAAGTGCATGCACATGCAGAGATACACACACATAGAAATAAGAGAGAGCGGGAGAAAATTAAATTATTATTTGTGTAAATGTAAATGTACATGAACATTAAATAGTAAATAAATTAAAAATAATGAAAATTTTTATTTGACGACACTTGATTGCTCAGCGATACAAAGGAATTAGAAAATCATGTTCAATCATGTCATTTAAAAATGACAAAATAAATAAGAGATAAAGTAGAAGTAGAACCAATCATACAGATACAAAAGTCCCCAACTAGGAAAATCTATATAAGTGCACGCATATACAGACATACCCTACCCCCCCCCCAATATATATATATATATATATATATATATATATAATAAATATTTAAGTTTACCAGGCGTCCAACTTTCCCCAAAAAAACCTCTGCAACGCCATATAGTAAAAAGTAAAAATGAAGATAATACTTACTGCAGAAATAAAAGAATAAAGAAAAAAAACTAAAACTTCACGAGAAAATTATGAAAGATTTAATTAATTAACATAGTATTTGTATAAGGTAAAGAAATTGGCATTTGGTTTAAAATGAGATTTGAGACAATTTACGAATTGAGTAATTTAAGATATAAGATATTAGATTACAAATGTGTGAGGCAACATTTTATATTATTTAAAGACATTCATTGAAACAATTTCACTTAATTACAGTAATTTAACTATTAAATATCTTCATCAATAACCTTACTTAAAAAAAATAATAATAAATAATAATAATAATAATAAATTACGATGATGTTAATTTGAATTTATGTTACGTATCAATGACATTGCCAAAAATGTACCATTATAAACTACGTTCAACCAAAAAAAAGAAAAAAAAAAAAATCAATTTAACTGTGAATACTTAGAAAATAGAAAGTATTACACACAAAAAAGATAAAAGAAAACTTTTTAACACAATCGCGAAATTACGGGTAATACTGTAAGTTACCTGAGGAGGTTTCGACACAAAATTTGACAAATTCAAATGTACAACCTTTATAAATTTTTCATTAATTTTTAGGGAACATCTTTCTAAGAATAATTCCCCTATAATAACATATATAATGATGATATATTTAATGTTATAAATCCTTGTAAATATGATCAATAAAACTATGTTAAAAATAATTTATTTAAAACAATTGATCACAAAGCTTCTTTGAGCATTGCTCCCAATTCCCCGTTTTCTCTGTAATTATCATAATTATGCATAAATAGAATGGGTAATAGCGAAATACAATGCATGATTGTTTAAAGATACTTAAATGATATTTTTCGAAAGTATGACTCACCTCAATAGTATTATACAAGAATATACAATCAAAAATATCTTTGTCAATACTAGAACGAGATACATTAACATTAAGACCTTGGTGTCACGGATAAAATAATAATGATAATAATTTGAATTTTAAACTGCGATATTTAAAATTGTGCCATTATATAAAAGTGACTGAACGTTATAAATTGAAACAAAAGTCCTTCACATATAATTGAATCGAATCCTGTTAGAACGAACTTTGCACGACCGGCAATATAAGAAGGGAAAATTAGCAGCGGCCACTAAAAAATTCGTCATAGGTGGCCATAATAGTGGCCACTTTCTGGCTATTTTCTGCATTGTTTAGAAAACTTGCATTTGTGTCAGTTCTCTACTGTTGATTGATTGGTTTGGGCCAAATTTTTACTTTCTCTTACCCATAAGGTAGAGAAAGTATTGTTTTTGGGTCAAATTTTCGAAAGTTATATTTGTTTGTTAGTATATATTAGTTTGTATATATTAGTTAGTATATATTAGTTTGTTATATTTACACGTTTCGAGGTCTCCTGAATACGAAAATCATGTTTTTAGCAAATAGTCTGTGTGTGTGTCTGTCTGTTATTAGCATATCTCAAGAACAAATAGTAGCAGACATTCCAAACTTGGTATTCTAAATGGGTATCATATACGGATGCTACAGTAAATATTGAGAATAAAATGGACTTTTTTTGGATATTTGGTGTTATACTACTTCTCTAATATGGAAATCGTCTGCATTATCATAAAAGATAATTTTTTTAAATAATAATTTTAATAAATTATTTTTAAATAACCGAATTAAATTCTATATAAATGTAGGTGCATTAATGAAACGGGGGGTTGAGTTGAGGGGGGCGGTAGCCCCTCTCACACAGAACTAATTATCATATAAAACTCTTCAGAAGCCTAATATGAATTGTTTAACACAGGTTTACATAGCAGTACTCATTATCTTACCTTTTAATCTGCAACCTGTATTTATAGTATTAAATTTCAGGGTAAAAGAAAGTCGTGTGAGTGACACACCAGATTATTATATTGAGATTTGGTTATAGTTACTGTCAGTTTTGCATCGATTCCCGGGATAGAAACAATTTGCACTTGCTGCAAGTAACCTATTCACTACAGTAGCATTTCAAAATTGCCATAGTTTTTGGAATCAACATCCTACTATTTCTACCCCATTTTTCATAAACCCACGTAGTCCTGATCTGCTGAACAGCATCACATTCATTCATTTGTTATCTGAGATTTTATTTGAAATTAATTAAAATTTTATTGTGTTTTCTAAACAAGGAAAAGGTTTAAAAATATAATCAAGAATTGAATGACTGTAGATGCATACTGTGAGTAATTTTAAAAGTTATCTTTATTTATTATTTTTTTATGAAATAGTGACTACACACAGAGAGATTTTGAAGTAAATAAATAAATGAATATATAGTTATATTTTTTGACATTTAGTGGCCAGTAACAAAAAAAAGTGCGACTAAAATTTTTTTTGAAACTACTGGCCATTAACCAAATTTTTTAATTTTCACCTTTACGGCAAAATCTATTTGTTCCCACTAGTAGAATAACGTTCATTTACAGGAATTTCGATAACAAGTGTTGAAATTTTCTCAACAGAATTTTCATTCAGTCGTATTTTGCTCCACCTCCATTCAAGTACAAACAGCTTTAAGGCATTCATTTTCACCCCAGCAAGAAAAGTGGCACAGCTCAAAAATGTAGTATTTAAAACAATTAACTTAAAGGTAACGATAAAGCATTGATTAATGTACAATAAAAGTGCCTGCCAACGAAAAATACCAACGAATTCTTCTCAGGTGGATAAATTTCGATATAGAGACGTGACGCTTCACGGGCATGTTGGGCATTTCATGTACATTTTTCACAGGCAAATTCAAATCTGCCAATTTTTGACTTGTGTTACTTCTCTTGACAGGGTAGGATAAGTTTTCAAGAACGATAAAAACACATTTTTTTTTTTTTTAATTGGACTTTATATATATATATATATTACTGTATCGACGTTATGAAAATTTGCGTACATTTAACATAAATTATATTTCGAATTTACACCGAAATATAACAATATTAAGTATGTTAAAATTTCACGAAAACTATTTAAATTAAAAAGAAATAAAGTTCAAAATTATTATTATTATTGCAATGCTGACTAATTTTTATTTTATTTATGTATTTTTCCCCGCTCGAATTTAAATGGTTTAACAAACATATTTTAAGCATATTTGGATATTACTTTGTAAAATAAAAATTTAAAAATAATAACAGTAGTAAAAATAATAACAGTAACAATAATAAAAGAAAAAAATAATTTAAATAGTTTTCGAAAAATTTTAAATACTTATTATTGTTATATTTTATTGCATATATACATATATACGAAAAATTGTATAATTCGACTACAGTAATATATATATATATATATATATATATATATATTTAAAACGTCCACCGACCCCTAAATTTAAAGAAAATACGCAAATAGAAATAGGCATTATATATAATGCACTTTACGATTTCCCGACTATTTTACAGAACCTTTCGCCATTAAAATATTTACACAACGAAATTGCATACTATTCAGAATTAATGTCAAACAGCTATAGTGTAACCACGTTTCTCACGCCTAGCTTTCAGGACGAGTCCAAAGGCTTGAAGGGGTGTCAAACTGACCGACAGGTTGAGATTTGGTAAACATTAGTCATTCGGCGTACCCTTATTAATATTTTTTCTGAGATATAAGAGTTGTCAACCCTATTTCAACACTGGACTCGTTCAGTCAGCACTTATGCAGAAGTTACCATGCTCGCAAAAACAGTGGTTAAAGAATAACTATATAATACTTTGTGCAGTAATAGCGAAACTGAAAACATAGGAATTCGGAGAAATTTAATTTGGAAATCATCAGAGATATTGCTAGGATTTTTTTCCCAGGAGTGAAAATACTCCTTGATTTTTTTTTTTTTTTTTTTTTTGAAGGAGCTAATTTGGCGTTATTAGAAGTAAAAAAAAAAAAAAAAAAAAAAGTGGAAGGGGAAGGGGAAGGGGAAAAAGTTGATCTTTCATGAATTCATGCCAAATTTTACTTCTTTCTTAATAAGTTTAAAAATAAAATATATGTATATGAACTCACGTTATAAGTTTCAATTATGAGTTCAAGTTATATTATATGGTCTGGCCAATTGTAATAATATTCCTTTCAGCATAATTTGTACAATATAATATCAGAACTCAGAATATGAACATAATGTGACTTCAGTTTATAAATTACAAGGAACATTGAAAGATGGTAAGGTCATACGTGAATCTGAGAAATTCTATTATTGATGCAAATGTTTACAGTTTTACTCAAAATAATTTTAATTATAAAAACTTTTTATCCATTGTAAAAGAAGATAATAATTGATCTTTTTTTTTTTTTTTTTTTTTTTTTTTGTATGCAGAACATTGAATTGTAGAAAGAACATAAACTTTTTCAGACACATTTAACAAAATAACACTAAATTTAACCTAAAAATACAAAGCATGAAAAATACTCATGATTAGAATTTTAAGGAGCATTTTTCGATTTTAATGCGTAAAATACGCTTGTGGAAGAGTTACAAATATCTCTTAAATATATTTAAAAAAAAAAAAAAAAAAAAAGCTTCACAGAATTGAGCTATCAGCTTAGTAGTTAATGGTTATAGTCAACTATGAATCCTAATTGACTGTAACCACTAACTACTAAGCTCATAGCTGAATTCTGTGAAGCTTTTTTTTTCTTCTTTTTTTAATACTCACAACCGACTTTTAATATCACCCAGTTGCTCATGATATTGCAATATCATAAGCGGATTAGTTTTAAGTACATAATTTTTTGATAGACATCATTGCGTCTGTTATACAATTATTTAGTTTTACATTATCTTTTTTTTTTTTTTTTTTTTTTTTTTTTTTTAAATGGAAATGGACACTGAAAATCGTCAAATCATTTAACGGCAATTGATATTTTCTTTTCTATTCTTCTTTTGGTAAATGCTGTCATGTCACTGTATTTATTCTAAAAAGGTACTGCGCAACTTTCTATATAGACACCAAAGTGGAGATGTATCACAGAAAATCAACCGTTTCATTTCGCACGCTGCAAATTTTGTTTACTGCAGAAAAGTACAGATATTAGGGAAAGTGGCAAAATTTAGGACCTTGTAAAATTATTTTATAAATTATCATTGATTACAAGTTAGACAGCTCAATCTATGTCAAATTCCTGGGTTATGTTTCCAGGTGAGGTCATTTTTCGTTCTAGATAATAAATAATTTGGCTTTTCATCAAAATTGTGTAGTTATCAATGTAACTGCTTAACAAATTCTTAAATGATGAAATTAGAGTATTAAATAGAGCTGTTTAATAACGGCCAAATATATTGACATCGGAAAAAAGTTACTCACTACGCTTCTATCAGCTAAAAATAAACTTCGATGTTAATTACTTAACTTTCAAATGGGGACGTGAGAAATGTTCATACTCTAGGGATGTGAGGTCCACCTGAATCCGATTTTTTTAATTTTTCAAAATAAATTTATTGTTTTTTATTTATACTATGTATTGTATCATGTTTATTAACTAGGATTAGCTCATTAGATAGTGTATTAACTCATGTTTATTAACTAGGATTAGTAGCAGGTTTCGTAAACAATAAAAGGACCCTGTAAAAAACAAAATTTATTAAAATGTTCCAAATGTACTTGTTTGAGTTTTTGAGTACTGGGGTCTATTGAACCTCACATTCCTATTTAGAAGTTATCATCATTCACAATTCATATACGGTTACTAAAAACATGACACGAATCTGTCTCACTTAGGACTTTTCTCCAGATGAAATACATTAATATAACTCTGATAAAATATGGATATGGCAAAGCACAGCACAGCTGATCAGTAACTAGCATCAAACGAATTTCATTGCTAAACGTACGCAATATCGGATACATCATCGGATTGTAATTTATTTTTGTATGTATTAGTAGACTGCAAAAGAGCATACTAAATGGTTTTATCGGCACTTTTGGTCCCGATTGGCTTTTACTATAATACCGAATAATCTTAAAGTGGTATACCACTTAATCGATAAATTTCCTAATTCAATGAATATTACAGGCACCTCACTGAAATAGCACTGAACTGCATTGTCAAAACACCCCCCACCCCAACCACACAAATAATTTTTTTAAATGCTCATTTCTACTAACAATTTCTATCAAGTGATAAAGAAAAGAAATATGTAAAATGGGCTACATCAATGGTTTGCAATAGTTGTTTCACTTTTTTTCCAATATGTTATTTATAAAAATGAAATTGCTTAAAAACTATTTACAAAAAAAATAAATAAATAAATAAATAAATAATAATAATAATAAGCGTAAATCTTAAAAACTTTAATATAAAAGATTAAAATCGAAAAGTTTTTTGACAGGAAATCTTGGCATCGTGTTTTAATAGTTTTCACGTGGATTTTATCTTATTTCTATTTAGAAGGGAATACATTATAAAATTGTTTAATAAAAACTTACGCTATTTAAACATTATTTAAAAACAATACATCCATAGATAATTTGCTACTTATTACCTTTTTCTGCAAACTTTTCGTTGTTTTATTTATTTCGGTGTAAAAAGTAAATTACCTCCCTTACCATTTTCGTTGCTTTATTACGCATTTCGTTATAAAAAGGTAAATTACCTCCCTCTGTTTAGTCCTCTCATGGAAGTTCAAATACATGGAAATTTTATTTTCCCAGTTGCCACAGGTTTTGCCCATTAAAAAAATTAATTTAATAATTTATTATTAGTCAATTAATTTATTTATTTAATAGAAATTCAACTAATAAAACACATTTGTTGAAGACATTAAATGAACGTATTTACTCCTTTTAAATAATTTGTAATTTATAATTTCGATACGGCTTTATTTGGTGTAATTATTTTTTAATCAGTATATTTAAAATTCAGATCTTCTTATCGACTAAATTAGTTCATATACATGTGTGTCATCAATTGCTTACAACTGGGACAAACTATGATTCATGTAAGACAGAATAAATAAGGTTGCGACTTTTTTAATATGCAAAAGCATGCCTTCTCGACAATCTGTCTCATTTAAAAACAGATAAAACGAACAATTATGATACAATAAGATGAAAAATATGTAAATAGAAATAAGAAATTTAAACATAGTAAAACAAATTAAAAATCCAAGCGATAACAATTACAAAGGAAAATTAACTCACATGTATAAATAATGAGTTTTAGTAAATGAACAGATGTGCTTTTTTAAATCTAAGCCTACAGCGTAATATATACGTAAAGAAGATGAAAATAGAAATAGGTAATTATGGTTGCGTAGTAATTAGTGTTAACAATTAATAGAAAATTTCTACTTAAAAATGCGGTAATATAGGTAAAGGGCGAAACTGGAAAAAGTCATTAGTGGTAGTGGCCAGTGGCCACCAAAAGCAATTTTTTTAATGATCTTTTTTTTTTTTTTTTTTTTTTTTTTTTTGTTAAGTTGGAAATGATAAAGAAAAAGATGTCTTTTAAAGACATCTTTTCTGAATTTATTAGTATCGATGTAAGATTATACAATACAAGTAAATACGCTAATATTAATAATATTAAAAATACTTTTAAAAAGTTATTAAGGGACAATTCTACTTCACGAAGCAGAACAAGTATTTTGTTAACTGCTAAACAAAAAATGCAACTTTCAATATATATATTCCCCCTAGTTAATTGCCATTTTTTGACGAATTCAATGGTGTAATTGAAAAAAAAGAAAAAAAAAAAAAAAAAAAAAAAAAAAAGCTAATTTTATAAAACCAATAGACCAGGGCTTCACAAGATACTGAAAAGTAGGGTAAAAAAATATTTGATTCAGGGCGATGCTACACTCTTCTAATTTTGAAATGCTAATGCAAACTTACTTGAATTTGAACTTGCTTGTCCAAGTTCAAATTTTTATTGAAAAAAAGATATAACTTTCTTCCGAAAATGACTTGTACATTAATATAAAAATTTCAGTCTAAATTAATCAATCAACGATAGGAAAGTGACAAACATTTTTTCAAAATAATACAACAGGCAGCTAGAAAAGTGACCATTATGTCGGCCATCAATTGCAAATTTATTGGTGGCAAATTTTTAGTAGCAGGTGGCCATGTGAATAGTGGACAGTGCTAATCTTGTCCTATAAATATAGGAGCTAATTTTATTTCTGAGTTATTCGAGAATATCACGAATACTGGTCCCAGATTAAAATAATTTTCAGTAATTTTTTTAAGCAGCATAGTAATTAGCTTTTAACAATTAGAGAAATATTGCTATTTAGAAGTATGGCGATATGAAGGAATTTCATTTCTCAGTTATTTGACGCTATCATTAATGAAATACTGGCCCTAGGTTACCTTTTATTTATTTTACTTTTAATTATAATATACTTTTCAATAACACATACTATTTCACTTATGTTACTTATAAAACATTTGAAATTTGCATTCTAATTCTAATCATATGGTACTTTTGAAGATTTATTAATAGTCTAATAATAATACATAAAAAAAATTATCATAGGCACGCCCAACAAACTTTTGTTTTTTAAATAATAAAGTTATTTCAATCTTTTAAAAACAAGTCACAGAAAGGGAAGTTAAGTTAAAATTTAGAATTTTCCCAATTCATTAAAAAAGTTGCAAACACAGTTCTATTTCTATATTTTGAAAACTTGATTTTAAATTTTAAATATGTATGTACAGTATACATTGTATATTATACCTAAAGATAACGAAAAGAAAAAATAAATAACAAAAAGTATTTACGATGGTCAAACTAAATATACTCCCCTTTTAAGAAAAATGATTAACATTTTCATAAATTGTAAAACATTTCAGCTGTCTTCACTTAAGAAATAAAGAAATACATATATCCTTAATTCATATACTAAGGTAATAATATGAGAACTTTTTTTTTTTTATACAAATACTAATCTATAGTTAAAGCAGTTTTCTGTAAACTTTTATATAAAATTCTAGTTCACCATTAATTCACAAAGTTGAGTAACAAGTTTTTGATTTGGAATCGCTGAGAAGGAGAACCAGAGGTTTTTTTTTAGAACACCTGCCCGATGACGTCATATTAACTTACGTCACGATGCTATGACGTGATGTCGAATCTAAGGATCGTCTGAGAGTCAAGAAAAAGTGTTCAAAACCAATTTATTTTCTCAGAGTTTTTCTTTCTAGGAATGGCAAAAATGCTGCGTGCTTTTTGATTGTTTCAATAACACAGACGTATTTTGATAAAAACCATTGCCTGTAAATTTGCTTATTCATGGATTAAAATAAATAAAGTTTTATTTACTTACTTATTTATGCATACTGTGTCAGACTGACTGTCAGTTTGACTATATAAAATATTTAGCGGAGTTGAGTTGTTAACTTTTTCAATACACAAAATTCTTTATATATATAAAATAATATTAACTTTTATAACAAAAAAAGTATACAGTATAAACATATTGATATTATGTGCAAACCTGTAATTATTTAAATTCTGTAGTATATCTACACATATTTGCAAATTTATTTTTAAATTCTTCTATGAAAACTAAAGTTTGTTTCAGGCAGTGGTACTAACCACGTAAATAACAACTTTTTACTGGCACTACATTTTTCGCAAAAACAGTACATTTGACTTTTGCAAACATGACATCCTCTTACTCTAATTTTTTATCAACCACTCGGTTCCAATAATATTTTCTCAAAATTTGGAATGACAGAAGAGGTGATATTCAATTTAAACGATCAGAGTGTCAAGTTTGTTACATATAGTTTATAATTTTGAAATGCTTTCCTCTAAATAAATATAATTTTAATTTAGTAATTACGATGTTGTGTTAGTTTAAAAAAGCATAAACTTTAACAGGCAAGTTTGAGGAGACTGCCTTTTGAGAAATTGACTACGTTTTCAAATAAAAGTATAAAGTTTCAATGTCAAATTTTATGGTCATTATAAAACGTCATATTTACTAATATATTACAAAAAAAAAAAAAAAAAAAAAAGAATGAAAGAAAAGACTCGATTTAAAGCAATTTGGACCGTGTTTACTATATAATCCTGTTATCTTTATAATTTATTAATCATTGCTTTATATAGCCGGTTCATATAATACAAGTATGACCTGTATGTCTTTGAACATTAGATACAAAAATTTCGCGCTAAATTCCTATTTATTATAAATATTTTTTTCTCCGTGTTTGAAAACGTTTTTCTTTTGTTTTTTCAAAAGCTTAAATATATATATTGCAAGTACACATGAGATATATTAAACAAGTAGCCTATAGACTGATGATACGACTTGCACATGTTGATTACATGCTTAAAAAATAAAAATATAAATAAATGTTTAAGATGAACAACACAATTATTTTTATTTCAAATAATTAAATTATTACCATCATTGTAGTTCGAAATACACACGTAGTAAAACATATGAAATCATTTCAATAGAACATAGATATAGAGAAATTGTTTTACACTTCAATTATTAAAACGATAAAAATATTATATTTGTAAATTTTTTGTAATGGTACATCAGGAGACAAAATTTGAATAGAAACTATCTTTAGTTAAAACAAATAAATAAATAGAATAATTCTCATTCCGTTTTAACCCACCACCACCCCTTCTTCTTAAATGCGGACAATAACTAATCTTGCTGATAGCCGTGGCCCATGATATTCCATGGAAAAATTTGTTTTCATAATTACTCATTATACAATGCATTAAAAAAAAAAAATCTCTTTTTCACATTAAGAAAATTCATAAACGTTAATTGATACTCGTTTTCCAAAAATTGATTTTTTTTTTCTTTTAATTTTTAGTATTTTATTTTGCGGCTAGAAAATGAGAAAAATACACTTAGTGAAAATTCCCATTTTTGAACTCAAAAAAAAAAAAAAAAAAAAAAAAAATTAAAAAATCAGTTTTTCGAAAATAAATACTAATTTAATATTTATGAATTTTGTGAATGTGAAAACGGAGTTAAAAAAAAAAAGGGGGGGGGGGGGGTAATGAGTAATTGTGGGAGCTAATTTTCCTATAGAATTTTCCTAATTTCCTATAGAATTTCCATGCTATTGCATGGATCTTGGCTGTCGGCGATATTAGGTATTGTCCCCTCTTAATGGACGTTATTAAGTTGCAAACATGTATCATGAAGTTGTCATGTGGAAAATATATTAACATTCAATACAGTTTAAATCAATACAACAAAAATTTTAATGAAATTACAATAGCCCTATTACAATCATTTCATTAAAAATGATTGTGAGATAAAACCTATATAAAATGAAGGCACTTTTATGTAACAGATGTTTTAGTGCATTTAAAATCTGAAAATAAACCTTGCTTGCTGTGCCAAAAAAGATGTTTCCCCACTTATTACCAACGTTTTCTTGCTGATAACAATAATAGCCTTTGTATTAAACTTTAGCACGGCAAGTACGAAAATAGATTCGGATTTTCACGATCTTAAATGTAACACAAAGTAGATTATGTACTTCATTTTTATGGTATGAATAAATCGTAAAATACGTGGGCACGGAAAATTTTATGCAAATATTTATAAGCTGGAAAGCTCGTAATGAAAAAATATCTAATTGCCAGGATAATGCTCATCACGTCCTCTCTAGACTAAAATTCTCAAGAAAGCATCGCCTCTTGGGAAAAAAGACATGCAACAGCTAACAAGTCACGTGACGAGTTGCGTGTGAATGTTTAGCCGCGAAAACACAGAAAAGAAAGTGGAACTCCCCCCAAGGGAATTTAAGTTTTAAAGATTTTTATATAATGAAGTTTTAGGTGGGGCATTTTACTCGTAAGTCAGAAAAAAAAATGCAAAGATTGTGCCTGAAAAATGGTTAAATTAAAGGGTTAGCTGTAAACGTAAATATTAGCTTTATGGTAAGGATGAAAACTTAAGTTTAAAGAAAATTGGAAGGGCGTAACGCAGACGCTGACAAACAAAATGGATGAAGTGCTTACATAAAAAAAGAGACTGAAATGCATTCAAAACAACAAAAGATGATTATGATTCGTATTTTGGTACCTTTGTAAGTTACATGCTAATGAAGTTCATATTCTTTCTTTTTAAACCTAAAATGAAAAAGAAAAGGACACGAGATAGAAATGAAAATAGTATTCAAAGATTAACATCTCGAAACGTCAAAGAAAGGAAAAGGAAAGTGGAATTTGCTGTTTCATTTGTACAAATGCTGATAGAGACATAAAAGACTTGACACTGTAATTTCCTCTCAAATGTTAAAAGTGCAATTATAATTGTTATTATTATGTGCTTTTATAATCACGAATTAGTTTACTTACATTCTGAAATTTTCATTAATTACAATTCACAATACGAAAATTGCCATCCATTATATTTCGATATATTTCAACTGTATAACGGATGTACAGAGAATTAATAGTTTTAATTACACTTTTAATATCTAAGAAAAATAAAATTTGACTTTGCTTTCCCTCCTTAATATCATATGTAAATAATTAAGGACAAGCGTATTATTGATAAAGGACAATAAAAATATTTAATTTTTTAAGAAAATTTCAATCCAAAGACAAAGGACAAAAGTGGGCAAAGGGAGTATAAAATTTTAATGTGTCTTTTGATGGCATTAAAATTTCCTAATGGCAGGTGATATTGATTAAAATGCTTATTTTAAAATTGCCTTTAAAACTGAAGAAGAAGAAAAGAACAAGCAGAGAAACTTACAAATAACGTGAATCTGTACATAAAGTTTTACCAAGTCTTCTGGTTTTTTTCAAGCAAATAGCAATCACATTTTATATATACAGAAAAAGAAACAGGTGTTGGTATCCTTGGTATCTGGTATCAGGGTTACATTGATTTTGCCCGACCCGAAAAAAATCCAAGTAGTTTTTATTTTTATTTATTTATTTCAAATTCCTTATTTAAAATAGCACTTTTATGAACAAAGAATTTCTCAAAATATTGGAGGTGCTCAAATTGCTCTGTAGAACAAAATCTCGAACAGATATCTGATTAAAACACAATGAAAAATACAATAAAACCTCTCTAAGTTGGACACCTGCGATTCCAGGAAAAAGTGTTCAACTTATAGGGGTGCTTATATTTTTTGATTTTATTAATAAACTGTATCTATGCATGCCTTTTAACTTTTAATAATATCTAAATATAACATAATTAAGTATTCATAACTTACATACAAAAAATTATTAATTTGCCAATTTAAAATCTAAATTTAAACTGGTATATTGTGGCCATAGTAACACTTTCTTCTACATTTTTTTATATATTAGCGCCATCCACCAGTTAATATGATTGAAAATTTAATCAATAAAGATTTTGCATATGCGTTTTGGTGCAATTTTATTCAATAGACGCTGCGGTAGTTATATGGAAAATCGGAGAATGTTATTAAAAGTAGCACCACTTTGTCTACTGATATACGCCCAAATTAAGATAACATTCATTTTCATAATAGCTATCTCACTCATGAAGTTTGGTGAATTTATTCGTTCAAAAAATTGAAATTTAATTTTTCCTTTAACGGGGAAAACTGTAGAAAAACAGCGACACCTGTCGATTGATATGCATCCATATTGAATCAGCATATTTTTTCACTATAGATAGATCTCTCACATAAAGTTTAGTGCAATTATACACTCAAGTAAAACTTGGTAGGAAAAATAAAAGGGACAAATGAAGAGGAACCCTAACAACCGAAATGTATTGTCTAATGCTCATTTTAAAACAGTCTAAGTCAAAACATGCCTGTAGGATCTCTATTGGATATTTCCTGGAGAAAAGGACAAAAACAATTCATGCAAATCAATAAAAAGAAAGACTCTTTCATTATGAGCCAAAATTCAGTTATTTGTGAACTTTTCAATTGAAGAAAATATATATATTTTTTACAAGATGAGACAGAGATGAATATACTGTGGCAAGAAACACTGTTTTTTAGATATTTACAGCTATTTCTAAAAGATATAAATAAAATTTCTAAAAAAAAAAGTGAGAAAACGGAAGTTTTATATCTTTTTCTCCTGTCTCATTGGGTAAAAGTGTCCAACTTAGGACAGTATTTGACTGTCCAACGTCCAAGTTAGAGGGGTGTCCAACTTATAGAGGTTGGACATGTTAATCCTATGGATACATTCCGTTCCGAGAAAAAGTGTCCAACTTAGAGGGGTGTCCAACTTGAGAGGTTTCACTGTATTACATAAACAAATAAAAGCAAGAAAAAACAGTGTTGTTAGAAAACTGTGGGACTCAAGGAATATAAAATACAAATAAATAAAAATCAAATTTTTAAAAATATCTGGAAACTTTAACAATTTAAAACTGCTAATTAATAGAGGACAATGATTATAACCTTTGATGAAAATCTATTAAATATAAAAATTACCAAAAAAACCAATAAAACCTATCGGGCTGGGTTTTTTTCCAACCATGGTTGATGTTGGGTTAAGACCAACTGTCTACGAGGAAGGACCGGCTTGGATGGGGGCCCTTTTTTCTAAGAGATCCTAACTTTTATATTCGCAAGTTTTAAAGAAAATCACAAAAAACTCAGAACGGCTGTCAAAAGTAAACAAATCCATAAAAAGTATTATGATTGTAAGTAAGATTGAATAACCTCACATAAATAAGATTTTTTTCAATTGTTTGGATGAGAATTCTTTTCCGAGCATAATGGTATCAGTAATCTGAATTTAAACTGCCGAAACTTCTGAATTATATCATGATTTTCATTTATTTATTTCTCCTTTAGCAATGTACAATATAATGTCAATAAAAAATTCTGAATTAAAAGATGCAAAGATAAAGAAGGAAAAGGAAAAGATACAAAGATAAAGAATAAAATTTAAAGAGCAGTTATAGAGTTTTCAAATCATACATGCCCAAATGTATTGTAAAACCCCCTCTCGAAGCAGCGTATTAAAATAGTAAAATGCGACAGAAATTAACTTTCCTTGTAAATTAAATTAAAGATTGCCGCAAAAATTATGAACACATATATTGTTTTGAGAAACATTTTTACTAAAATTTGCTTTAGCACATAAAAAAAAAAAAAAAAAAGTAGTTTTAGTTTTACAGACTTTTTAAATAAATTAGATATAAAAAAACATAATTAATCAAATAAATATTAAAATATAAATAACTGATTAATTGATATTATTTTAAATAATACGTAATATATTATTTCTAGAACACTTGAAAATGCAGCCTATTTTTTAATTCGTATGCTTTATTAATAAACATACATATAAAAAAAAAATAAAAACACTGAAATATATATATATAGCCGTAGTGGCTTCTGGTCCTTCTTCTAATTATTATTTACTATTATTATTATTATTATTATTCTGTTACATTTTGTACAACTTATTAACATTTCAATATCTTTTGTGTATATATATATATATATATATATATATATATATATATATTAATTGGGAGGGGAGGGGGACTGTATGTTAAAACATAAATAAATGAGACAAAAATAAAAATTATTTTAATGAAATTTAATATTTGTTGCAGAGATAAAAAATCAAGCACAGCCCCGAATAAATGTAAGTTAAGTAAATACTGAATATATTAAAAGTATATAAGTATGCAAGTATATATATATTAAATATAACGTTAGAGTGGAGGGGAAAAGCAGGGGGTCGATCCAGGTTTTAATTTTTGGGTCCCTTTTTTGTGAAAAACAAATTATTTTTGTGAAATTTTTATTTATTTTTGTGAAATATAAAATATTTTTGTGAAAAAGTAAAATATTGTGTAAAATCTTCAGTTTTTAAAATCACGTTATGTAATGTTTAATATCAAGTTAATAGAGTTTCGTTGAGCCAAATTAAGGCATTAATTAAAATTAATACTGAAAATATGAAAACATTTAATAAAAGGATCATTTTTATAAAACAAAATCTTGTGAAGGG
Organism: Salticus scenicus; assembly: GCA_963930645.1. NCBI lineage: Eukaryota > Metazoa > Arthropoda > Arachnida > Araneae > Salticidae > Salticus > Salticus scenicus. The sequence goes on along the minus strand of OZ005653.1, from coordinate 136,368,218 downwards.
ACTCATTTTATAAATTTGAATTTTGTGAAGGGTCCCTTTTTAAAGATTTTAATTTTGTGAAGGGTCCCTTTTTATGAATTTGAATTTTGTGAAGGGTCCCTTTTTATGAATTTGTATTTTGTGAAGGGTCCCTTTTTACTATGTGGAATTTTGTGAAGGGGCCGTAAAAGGGACCCAAATTTTGCCTGGATCGACCCCTGAAAAGTAAGAAGAAAATACAAATATAACTTCATCTACATACAAATTATGAAAAGTTTTTAAAGAGTTTTTTGGATAATACCAGACAATATTACCTTTGATGAAACAAAAGTCCAGTTCATTAGAACTACAATATACATAGAGATGTTAATTTCTAGCTTTAGAACGAAATTAAAATACCAAGATCGGTTTACTGAGCAAGTAATAAGTTAAATTAACGAAAATTTTCCTCACATTTGTTAAATAATATAAAAATAAAACCAAATGATAAGTTGAATTAGGAGGAAAGACATCACCGCCTTCAACTAAAAAATAATTATCTTGAAATCAAAAGGTTTATAGAAAATTTAGCAAAATATGAATAAAAATTTTGTCAATTCAAGTAATCAATGAATGAAAAGATACAGGAAATATTCAATTACGATGTATCGTAATTAAATTACTCATGCCCATTCATAAAAACACAAATTCATTCATTCATTGAAAATGTGAATAATTACAAAGTTTACACCAAAGAACTTTTTTCTTCTTTTAAACGAATGATAACTCACCCCCCCCCCCTCTCCCATTCGTCATTTTTTAAAAGAAAACAATTATACAGCGAACATCAACAGAAAAATATTAAAAAAGAAGGAAAAACAAACATTGCTGGCGTTTTAACTTTCTGACAGTCAATAAAAAAGATGTTTTGTTCCATCAATATTCCAGGAAAGCCTTTGAACACGGGCGGATATATTTACAAATGGATGGGTGGTTTTATAATACTCACGGTAAAACTGTTAAATTAAATTTAGAATGAGAGAAATCAATACTTAATTGTTTTTCCGAGAAAATAAAAATAATAAATTTTATTTTCTTTTTTCAGGGACACAGATCAATTTGGTATAGAGAGAGAGAGAGAGAGAACTTAGTTTTATAAAGACTTAAGGAAGGTGTTGAAATATGTATGTCATAAATGGGCAATAATTATTTGTAAAAGAAACCAATGGAAAGAGTTTTTTTTTCTACCTTTTAAGAGCATTTCCGATACAGAAACACTTCTTTCCTTGAAATACAAACAAAAGAATATGTCATCAAATTTTCCCATTTATATAATATTAAAGTTACAGAAGTTAATTAAATTAACTTCTTTCACAGTTAAAACTAAAAACTAATTAAAAATAAATACAATAAGATAACTGATAGAAAGAAATTTAACGTAATTGAAAGGATTTTTTTTTTTTTTTTTTTGATATCGTAGGAGCTATAATAATAATAAATTCTGATGTTTTTTAAAAATAGAAATTAGAAAATAACATTATTAAACATTATACAGAGTGACTGATAAAATTGAAGGTTTAACACGATATTTTTCCCCCACAGAAATACATAAAAATATCACAAATATTTTTATCTTTCATAAAAATATTTATTTTTTAACACTACTTTTTTTTTTTTTTTTTTTTTTTTTTTGTCCAAATGGTTATACACGATATGTCTCTTCATGTACATGCATGCAACGAAAAATTAGTTAATAAAAATTGGTCAAAAATAATTTATTCTATTACATATAGATTTTTCTATTTTAAAGATAAAAATTTTATTTATTTATATATTTTAACAGCTGTGTAATACTAAACATCTTTTCAATGTAAGATAAAACTAAAATATTCTAACCAGAAGTTGATTCAGAAAAAAAAAATGAGGCTCTTTTACAAAACTCCACTTCATAGAAAGACCCTCTTCATAAAATTCAAATTTATGAAAATAGACCTTTCACATAATTCAAATTTATAAAAATAGACCTTTCACATAATTCAAATTTATAAAAACGGACCTTTTACAAAATCTCGTTTATTAAAAATAATCCTTTCATAAAATTTTTCATGTCTTTTTTTTTTTTTTTTTTCCCTCTCTCTCAATGACTGCCTGTATTTTATTCAACATAACGTCATTAATTTCATATTAAACATTATACAGAGTGACTGATAAAATTGAAGGTTTAACACGATATTTTTTTCCCACAGAAATAAATAAAAATTTCACAATTTTTTTTTTTTGTCTTTCATAAAAATATTTATTTTTTAACAAAAATAGGCAAAAAAATGTAAAACTTGGATTGACCCGTACTTATTTTGATATTTCTACGAGATTCATTTTCATAGTAAGGTAACATATGCTTTAAAAATATCATGCTGACTGAAATTGGAAATCATAGGTTATTATTAACACAATAGTTTTCAAACCATCAATCAATAATATAAATAAATAAATAAATGGCCATGTCTTTAAAAATTGTTACACCGCAAATACTGGACAGAGAAAAAAGAATCAGTAACAATAGACGTTTCATAATTGTTTTTAGTGTACGAAAAGGAGAGATTAGAAGAGAATAAACTAAAATACCCTTACATTAAAAGAAGATGATGCTCTTTCCTACAGTTAGGTAACATTTGCTTCAACAAAATTGCATGTTGATTGAGTTATGAGATCATACGGTTGTTATTAATAGAGCAATCCCCAAATCATCAATCAAAAAAAGAAAAAAAAAAAGAGAGAGAGAAGTTTGGCCACAGCATTAGAGATTATTTTGTTGTCCCCTTATTCATGCCTAGTTCAGGGAAGGGTGGATGTTATTGTTACAGCTGTTGGAGTATTAAATATATTGCGCGCCTCAAAGAAACGCCCCCAGCTGTGTCAATGCAACTTAGCATTCAGGTGCTGGTGAAGGTGTCAAATCCGTGATCATAAAGCCTGGCGAAATAGATTCAGATACTGCGGGGGAGAGGGACTAATACATAACTGATTATTTTATTATTGTAATCAATAGCAGCAAACTGATTTCTACATTTCTTTCTTTTTCCCCTTTAAATGGCTGAAAATTAAGGCTGTCCATTAATCAGATTCACCATTTATCACTCACCATATAATCCTATGGGTTTTCGTTGCTTCGATGCCTGATTCCACAGTGGAGTTTTTTAAAATAACACTTTTTGAACATGTCTCCTTTCATCTTAGTCAGAATTCTATATACAGGGTGGCCATAATTAAACTGACAGTGCTTACAGTGTTCTGCAGCGCAATCTAATTGTAAGAATAGCGTCAAACTTTGTAGAATATTAAACAAGACGGGGGAGGAAAAAAAAGTTCAAAAATTTACCGTTAGGGAAATATGTAGCGCTGTTTGCATTTTTTTTTTTTTTTTTCTTTTGTCCCCATTTGTTATTTTGGAAGCGGAGACACCACGCTATGTCCCCACTTTTCCATTTTTTAAAACTATCTTTTCTGTTACACAGCGCCTCCCACATATTCCCCTAATGGCGACTTTTAGAAATTTTTATTTTATTTTATTTTTATTTATTTATTTCATTGCGAAAATCTTTGTCCCCCCTCTTGTTTAATTTCCTACAAACTTTGGTGCCACTCTTGCAATATTAGATCACACTACACTGTAAGCACTGTCAGTTTAATTATGATAACCTTGTAAATACATATTTAAATTTTTTATTTCCCTAAGTAAAATTTGAGCCCTAATTTCAATCTCGAGACACTGACACTGGTTATTTTACACACTCTGAATGAATAATATTATATTAAAACAGCTATTCTACCTATATTTGCCAGAAATAATTTATACAAATACGCACTTTCATAATAATATTAATAATAAGATGATGAAGATTTTTTTTTTTTTTTTTTTAACTTCAATGCTTTTCTCTTAACAATAAAGTTATATGAAGAATTTGAAAAAAAAAAAAAAAAAAAAGAGCAAACATCATGAAACGAATATTATTTTATCTCGTTTATTTACAATGTTTTTTCTTAATCGCTCAATGCCAGGTTTTGTGATAAGTTAAAACATGCTTATGTAAAATTTAATTGCGAAATGTAAATAAATTTGCGAGCAATTTGAAAAATATTCAAATTCTTACTTAATCTTGTGAATAAAGCAAGTTCCAACAAACAACATCACTATTAAGTATGGCTGCCACACAAACCTTTAAAGAAATTCTCAGAGTTTTCCCTGACTCTTTTAAAAGTAAAATAGGTGATACGCAATTATGAAATAGAATCCACCGCGTTTATTAGTCAATCGAACATACCTATATTAATTTTATTATCTTACTATAGTTGGAGACAATCATATAATTGAATTTTTTTTTTTTTTTTTTTTTTTTCATTATAAAGAACTAAAATAAAATATAAAAAAAAAATATCTAAACTATAAAACCGGAGATTTTAAACTTAAAGACTAAGAACTTTATTGTAAAAAAAAAAAAATTCCTATTCCCCCCCCCCCCCCCCCAACCAAAAAAAAAAAAAAAAATCTAAATTTTCTGTAATTTTCCTGTTTTTGCAATAAAATTTGAAATTTGTAGTTTTCCCTGTTCTTAATTGATTTTTCAAATTCACAAGTTTTCCAGGTTTTATTTCTGGTACCACAGCAACTCATTATCAAAGAGTAGCCTTATTTAGTAAATAATGAAATTAAAATGGAAAAAAGAAAAAAATTCGTAAAGAATTAATAATAATAATAATAATAGTAATAATAATATTAATTCCAAAATGTACGAACAGGTCATAAATGTCACAGTACACTGTTAAAAATTTCAGTTCAAGGTTGAACCAAATGTTGGTACTACAGTAGCTTCAGTTTGCTAGGTTGAACCAAAACATGGTACATTTTTGCTGCCACCATGCGATGGTGAAACCTTCTACTATGATTTGGCGTTTCTTGTTTAAAAAAAGCACCAAATTATGGTAAAAAATTTCTCCGTCTTATGGATGTAGCTATTGAAGTACCAAGCCTTGGTTTAGTAATGCACCAAATAATGGTAAAAGGTTTCACCATCACATGGTGGCAGCAAAAATGTACCATGTTTTGGTTCAACCTAGGAGAAAATTTTTAACAGTGTAGCAAAAAGAAACAGGACAAAAATCCGCAAAAATGTTCGCTTTACTTTTTAAAAAGCAAAACAAACAAAAAAAAAATTGCAATTGAAACTTATTTCCAAATTACCTGCTAGATCCGGTTTAGGGACAGTATGTTTTGAGTTACCTATTGCAGTATACAACACGTACGAACACATGACAAATAGTAAACACTTCCACGAATTATAGTCATGTGCTATAACAGATTCAGTTTCAACGTAAAGTTTGTTCATGCTGCGGATATGACAAACGTACTGGCAACAACGACTCACGCTTCACTTAGCGATCGGCTGAGTGAATACGGGAGCCAATTAGACATCAACCAATTGCTTCAAATGATGCTGCTTACCGAGTATTTACCAAGCATAAAAAATTTGGTTATAAGGTTGAACTTTTACTTCTCATGTGAAACAGGTCATTTTTCTGTGTTACATAGGAAATTTTTCCATTTTAATGTAGACTTACTTAAATGCTACTCAAGGCCCGACCAAGAAATTTTTGTGTCCAGAGCACTTTTAAATTTTCGTCTCACCTTAGAACAGTAAAATTTTTTTAAAACTACTTCGGACACAGTGAGCAGTGGGGTAGACTGTTGAAGAAAACTGTAGGTAGACTGTTGAAGTTGTTCATACTTGAAGAAAAATACTTTATAAGACCTACCGTAAAAAAAAAAAGTCTATTTCTATAATTGACACAATTTTTATCAGGCTAACATGCCGGGTTGGCTAAAAAAAGTATTTTGCTAAAGATGAATTGCCTTCTTCCTGCTTTTGGCCACAAAGGTAAAGAATAATTGTTCCAGTCAGCATAATAGCAGATTATTGTTATTATTTTTATTTTTCTCATATACGTGAAACAGGTGAGTAAGTGGAGAAAACGTAGTTTTATAACAAATAATATAGACCTTCAGCCAGTTTAAAGCAAAATTAAAATGACTAATTTTGCCTCCCCCCCCCCCATCCCAAATGATTCCTAACATCCTAACACGTTATTTCAATTTCGAATTTGTCAGATGCTAAGATATTTAGAAATAAAATAATTGGCATAGTTAAACATTTTAGAGCATATTTTCTGATTATAGAGGTAGTTTGAATGAAAAAAAAAAAAAAAAAAAATTGTGTCTCTTAAAAATTTTGGGCCCATGGCAAGGGTTCCGGATGGCCATGCGATAGTCAGGCCAAGAAATGAAAAAATGGGTAGAAGAAATGATTCTATGGCCAAGCAATATATAATAATTCATCATTATAATGATCAAACACCAGAAAATGAAATCTTTTAAAATCATATATCATATAACTATAAGTATAACAAGTCCCAACAAACTTGAGAAAAATTTACGGCTAAAGAATTCACAATTAACGGAATAGACATGACTTACAAGACATAACTTAAAATAATAAATAAAATTAGAATAAGTGAAAAAAAGCATACAATAACAATATTTCAACGGAGGCTTTGATACTGTATGTAAAATATGTGTAATGTCTGTTATTATATACATTATACTTACTTCTATAATAATTTGTTCGGAGAAACATCAATTATGGACATTTTTAAAACAAAAAATGTTTGTAATAATAAATATTATGATGCGGTTGTATGTGAGAACTAATTTCGATTTCTGCGTTATCAACTAAATTAATAAATTAAATATCATAGGTAAAGTTACGACTGACCAATAGCAGCATTTGTGGTCAAAGATGCTCTTTGTATAACGTGAATTTTAGATAATCCCCCAGTAAAGCTGGAAATTAGCGGTCGCCACTCGCCACATGGCGACTAGATTTTTAAAAGTGGCGACTAAAGAAATTGCCTTTGGTCGCCACTGCAGTGGCCACTTCTCTTCTACCCATTCTTTATAAAATATACCCCATTCCACGGCAAACTTGGATCGCACGGCGGCTTTTTCGCGGTAAACGCGCCGCGCAAAGAATTCAGGCTGTTCTAAAATCTTACCTCGCCACTTGCAAACATATTTCGGAAGTCAATTTTAATAGTAAACACTTAAAATTCTTCTACCCATTCTTTATAGAATACCCCATTCCAATGCAAACTTGGATCGCGCGGCGGCGTTTTCGCAGTAAACGCGCCGTGCGCCTCGAATTCAGGCTTTCTCAAATCTAACATCTCCACTTACAGACATTTTCGGAAGTCAATTTTAACTGGAAATTGGCAGGTAGTCTTATTCATATACTAAAAAAACGTATGGCTTTTTTCCATTTTTCTATAAAAGTATTAGATTTTGATTTTAAAAAAATGTCAAAATGAGAGTTTCGGCCGACTTTCGGAAGACAGAGACGAAAAGGAAGCTCGTGAGATAATCAATCGGCTGAAACTCTGATTGTATTACGTTCGCAGAAAAATTAAAAACGTCATTCGACGCATTTTCTTTGTTATTTTATACCACTTTCTTTTCAAACTTGGCATTTCTATCTATTCCCAACGGCCGTATCGCATTCAGTCATACGCGTGGTTTGTCGAAATTTCAATCTTTAAAACAAGCTTTATATAGTAATATAAATTTTGGATTTATTGCTTTAATATGAAGAGATTTAAAGTAAATCCTGAATCACAAAGCAACCGTAGTGGTAGTAAACGTGGAGCTACAGATAATTCTGTAAAAATATCTTTTTTCGGGAAAAAGTAAGTGCGTTTTCTGTTATTATTAAAAAAAAAAAAAAAAAAAAAAAAAAAATGTATATATGTATGTATATTTTTAGTTCTTAATCAGAAGAATGCATAATTTATTGAATATTTTATTTATTTACTACATATTATTTAATATTTGTTATTGCATATGAACTATTTTTTACTTTCTTCTATATGTAATATAGAGAAAGTATTGGATTCGCGAAAATTTTCGACCTCCGTTTTTTGACGGATCTACACGTTTTGGGGTGTCCTGAACACGAATTGATAGTTTTTAAAAAATGTCTGTGTGTGTGTGTCTGTGGTTTAGTGTTTTCACCGTATCTCACGAACCAATGAATGAAACTCAACCAAACTTGGTATATAGTTGGAGCCTGGCCAGCCACACTCTCTAAATTCAGTTAGAGAGGGGGATTATAATTGCAAATTATTAAAAATTCATTATTATTAAAGAAAAATTAATTTATAATTCATTTGTAACATGAAAAAAAAAAAAAAAAAAAAAAAAAAAACGGAAAAAGAAACTTGCAAAATAAAGTATTATTAAAAAAATGTTTTTTTTATTTACATATACTAATATATTTTCATGAATCAAAGATGTTTTTTTTTTTGGAAAAAGTAGAAAATTGACACCATTCAGGATAGTGAAGGGGCAATATAATCAGAATTTTTCTGTTATAAAATAATATAACCAAAAGAGCATTTTAAACATATGAATTTTGTATTGAATAGTATTTTCTTACATTCATAGTATAAATTATGTAAATCTATTCCTATTTCATTTATTAAAATTTATCAGAAATGTATTATTGTGGATGAGTTTCAAAAAGTTGACTACCTTAATTATTTTCTTAATGATTTATCGAGACTGAACATTGAAAAAATTAAAGAAAAGAAAATTTTATTTTACTTTTACTTTTATCAGCGAGTGGCCAGTGGCCACTAACTAGTGGTCACTAACTTTTTAAAAGTGGCCACTAAAAAAATGAAGGCTAGTGGCCAGTGGCCACCAACCAAATTTCTTAATTTCCACCTTTATCCCCCAGTCCTAAAACATATACGTTCCATGTTAAAATACTATTAAAAATTTGATTTTTAATAATCAAGAACTTCCCCCCTATCCCCCCCCCCTTTTTTTTAACTGTATAATTCTTTTCTGTTATACAAGTTGTACTTCAGCAAAATAGAAAGGGGTGGATAGACAGAAAGAAAGATAACATAAATGGAAAATATTTGTAAATCTACAAAATAATACTAATAATAATGATTACTAGGGAAAGCTAATTTATATATCTTTAAAGTTTCCTGGAATTAATTTATGATCAAATTAATAGATGCATTTTAGACTATTTTGATGGGAAATAATAATACACATTCTTATTTAATTGTTTAATTGAAATATATTTCTAAAAATTTTGCTAATAATAATAATAAAAAAATATTTTTAATTTTAAAGTTATCTACTAGATTATTAAAAAAAGAAAATAGAAAAGGGTGCCTTTTTTTTTTTTTTTTTTTTTTTTTTTAACATCAACTTTCTAGATTGTATTATACATTTCAGTGGATTAAAAAATAAGTCAATCAATTCAAAACTTAAAAAAGAAAAGAAAAATGCCATAAAATGTATTTATAATGTTCCTCCATTAAAATATGGCAAGTTAGAAAAAAAAAAAAAAAAAAAAAAAGGAACGTTTGATACAGATTGGTGAAGAAAATGAATTAAGATATTTTTTCTCTTCTTTCCACAGCTACTAACATTCTCACAGACTTCTGTACTAACTGTAAAAACGAAAAACTTCATAAAACTTCTATCGCTTCGTTAAACTGAAAATAAAAGAGAGAAGATGAAAAAAAAGTTCTTGGAATTCCTATAAAAGGTAAGGGGGGAAAAATAAGAAATTAATAAAAGAGTGAGCATTTACAAATTCAATAAATCGAGCTCGAGAAAATTTCCGATTGGTTTCTCTCTCGTAACAGTCAATTAAAACTATCGACCTTTTTTACATTTATACCAGAAAATAAATTCCACCTTCTGTACAAGATAAAGTCTTGTTTTTAATTAAGCGTCTTCCATTCGTCAGGAAGAATGTGAAAGGGATAAATAGAAATTTTTGCGGTGAAAATAAATAATCAGTGAAAAACAAAGCAAATTATAAGATTATTAAAAATATCAAGTTATTTTTCTTCCCGGCGTCGATAAATTATACGAGACATTGATAGAACAAAAATATAGATTTTGGAACAATGATTAAAAAAGTTTTTAATGAAGTTTATACAAATGAATTAGTAATTAATTCGTAATGAAAGTATGGATTTAAAAGCGTAGTAAATTGAGTATAAAGCTTTATTTAAAGAATATTTAACCTAATTTTAATTTAAAATTGAATTTTAAAATTTTTATTTTATTATTTTTTTTTAATAATATTGACTGTCTTTCTTTATGAGATATATTTAAATACGTAAATAAATAAATAAAGCTGACAGGTGTCGCAGTTTAGATAAGGGTTTACTTATACTTTGCATCTTTAAAAATATATTCTTTACTTTAAATTGTCGCTGGAAAAAGGGGCGGAGATATTCCACATTAGAAAATAATTTTCAGATTTTTATTTATATTGTATGCATGTATATATCAAAATCATTCCAAAAATATGTGAAATGCTCTGTATAAACATTTATAAAAATACTATTCGTGAATGAAAAAAGAACTTTTCCCCCAAAAAATTTTAATTGAAATTATAGCTTATATTCGGACATCATCCTTTTTTTCTCGAAACTACTTATTAATAATATCTTCTGGAATACAATTAGAATTACGGAAGAAAAATACACATATGATTAACAGAAATTAAACCATCATTTTGAGTAAAGCTTAATTTTATTTGATCAGATAATTTTATCAATCACACAAATATTGATAATTTTATGCATGTTAATTTGATGAAAATTACATAAAAAGACATAAAACGTTAAACCCGGAGAAAGAAAAGATAGTCCAAATGAAGCATTAAAGTAATTCATTAAAATGGCACAAAAAAGAAATGTAATACCAAGAAATTAGGGACATTATAGAATGGTACAAGAATTTTAAACTCTCAAAACTATAGAAACTACCCACAATTAAAGCATACACGCAACACTTAATATAGCGTATTATGTACTAAAACAGGGTTGTTCGTACGGGCCTTATTTTTTCCCTGAGTCTTTTTAGAACGATTTTCGTTATAAAATAGAAACTAGTAGTGCTTACAATAACATACCTGCCAACACTGAAGGATAAAAATAACGGAGATTTTATAAGCGGCATTTTCAGGCCTAGACAACACCATACCTGCCAACGTTGAAAGATCAAAATAACGGAGCTTTTATAAGCGGCATTTTCAGGCCTAGAAAACACCGATGAGTTTTCAACATATGACAGTATTTAATAGTTTAATCCAAGGTTTAAATTGTCGAAAATCTATATGCGTAAGTTAAATTTAATTATTAAGTAAAAATTTAGTAATTAGGCAATAAATTTATGGTGTGTGAAAAAGTTTTTTAGTTTAAATAATTATTGTGCGTCACTTCTTCAATTTAATTATTATGTATAGTTACATTTTTTTATTCAAAATAAAACAAAATTCTCAACAGTGATATTCAAATGCACTCCATGTCCATGGTGATCATTTAAGACACAATTTACAAAGTTAGATATGAAATTTTTACATACACAGATAAAAGAATAAATAAGACTATTTTAGTAATAATAAACATTTATAATTACATGTCATAATACAATTTAGTAATGTTTGAATGATACTGTATATAATTTTCCACATGCATTTTGAGAAAATTATTTTATCATCAGTTTAATTGATAGAAATATATATATATATTTATTTTTCTGTTTACAGTAAAAAAAAAAAAAAAAAAAAAAAAAAAAAAAACTCTATAACCCCCCCCCCCCCCCCCCCAAAAAAAAAAAAAAAAAAAAAAAAAAAAAACCTTCCCTCAGGTTATTCTCTTCGTTAAGCATAATCAGAGTTTATGCCCTCTTTTCATGATTGGGGTTTATTTTATCGAACAGCCAATGCTGTTTTTTGCGTGATCAAAAACAGCTGCATTGTCTCTAACAAAGTCATAGAAATTCCCGATTTACATGAAATCCCAAAACCTTATGTAAATATCGTTTTCTTCTGTTCCTTAAAAAAAAAAAAAAAAAAAGAGCATTTATTTTTATTTTATTTTATTTATTGTTATTTGAAGAAATTTTAACCACAGTTTTTGTAATTATTAGCATTTTTTATTTATTATTATTATGTAACTTAACAGCACAACTTTCCACGTGTGATAAATACGTGCTTTAAAAAACTTCCGTGTTATATATATACAAAAAAATAAAATTAATTAATAAATAAATTAAATTAAATTAAATTAAATTAAAAAATAAAATAATAACTTCATAAAAATACGTAACTTTCAGAGTTTAACTGGAGAAAAAAAAAAAAAAAAAAAAAAGACGAAGGAAGGGAGGAAGGAAGAGAAAGAATGAAAAAAGGAAAATGAAATAAACAATAAAGTATATAATATAATTGAAGAGTGAGCATCATTTAACCCTTAAATGCCCGATTATTTTTTTAAATCATATACAGTTCCCGCCGCTTATTAAAATCACATTCGTTCTGAGCCAAAGTGATTTTATTAAGCGGCTGATTTTTATATACGGCGAACTTTCCTGCACTTAAGGAAAAGGTATTACTTCCCTGAATTTGGAAAGAAACTTCAAATGGTAACGAATAATGAAATTAGTAAACAATATTAATTAATTTTTTATAGATAATTAATTAATTATTCCTTCGATATAAGTAAATTAAGCGCATTCCAATTTCCTATGCGCTCTCCTTTAGAGGAAAATCATCATTACTTTACCAAAAGTTCACGCTTTCTTATAAACTTAAAATCTTTTCGTTTAAACCTCATGAATTATAGTAATTTCAAAATAAGAACTAAAAATTGTCTTAATTAGAAAAAAAAAAAAAAAATCATTTCAAATTAAATTTGTAGCTTATTACTGCGCTTTGAAGAATACGTTTCTTGAAATTGTTACGGAGATAAGTTATGGGGCGTGTTTAATTTGTAACTGTGCTGCAAGTGTAAAATTTTCGACAATCAACGATAACGGAGGATTTGTCGTGCTTTAATTTCTTTTTCTATAAAAAAAAAAAAAAAAAAAAAAAAAAAAAAGAATAATAATAATAATCACAAAGCTTTTTTTTTATGAATACATATTTTTGGCTACTGAGGAGATATTTGAGTTTATTAACCGGCGATGTTGATTTTATTAAGCGGCGGCTTCAAAAGTAGTTTGTATTGATTTGATTTCGGTCCTGGCAATTTGATCAGATTAAGCGGCTGATTTTATTAACCAGTGATTTTATTAAGCGGCGGTTACTGTATATATATTTAACTATCAGAGATGAGAGTGGGAAATAGAGAAAAAGTCTGAAAGTAAAAACTCAAAGATAATTTAATTTTAGTAATAAAAGAAGAAACAGATACACAAAATCACATTTTCTATAAACAAAAATAGAGAATATATGAAAATAAGTTGTTTAGAAACAGTCACAAGAAGGAAAATTGAACAAAAATAAGAATATTTAGAATAAAAATCCTGAAAATTGTTTTTTAAAAAATTAAGAAAAGTCTGAAATTCCTACTGAAGTCTGAAAATTCTCATCCCTAAACTATGGTTTACAGCTAAAAAGCAATTTGTTGTCAATCCACAAATATGAGGCATTAGAGACATTCAATATTATTCTAATAACACTTTAGAAGACAAAATTGGGTATGTTGCCGAAAGGTTTAATGGTTAGAATTTTAATATCTATGATATTTTTTTATGAAAATTCGCGCAGTACAAATTATTTATCAAAGTCTTTTTAAGATGAATGCAGACTTATATCACCTCAGAGAAAAACTTCCGTGTTACATATATACAAAAAAAAAAAAAAAAAATTAATTAATTAAATAAATAAATAAAATAAAATAAATAAAAAATAAACTTTCAGAGTTTAACTGGAGAAAGAAAGAAAAAAGAAGAAGAAGAAGGAAGAGAAAGAATGAAAAAAGGAAAATGAAATAAACAATAAAAAATATAATATAATTGAAGAGTGAGCATCATTTAACCCTTAAATGCCCGATTATTTTTTTTAAAATCAATTTAAAAATGTTTTATTCTTACCTCTATTAAATAAATCACGGGAAAAATAACTTTAAAGTAATCATATATATATTAACTATGGTTTACAGCTAAAAAGCAATTTGTTGTCAATCCACAAATATGAGGAATTAGAGACATTCAATATTATTCTAATAATACTTTGGAAGACATATCAAAAGAAAGTCATTTTTGTGCCGAGAATAGAGAAAAAAAAAAAAAAAAAAATGAAAAGAGTCGATTAATTTGTTTTAAATAATCCCAGATCTATGGTTCAATCATTCGATTTATAGGTATTGATGAGTTCTTTTGAAAAATATTCATATTTGTAGCGCTCCAATGCTACAACCCAAGCGCCCCCTAGTGGCCCTATTGCGAACTTTTGCCAAGAACCGAAACAACTTAGAGGAGAGACAGACTGTTGATCTACCGAGTGTGGTCGAAGTTTCGCCGCAATGGAGTACGGCCATAAATCAAACTTTGTATTGAAAAATATTCATATTGAAATTTTCTCCCTCAAGGGGGTATTCAATGTTCTTCCATATATAAAACATTTTTCATGGTGATTTTTTTTTTACTTTCACCTTTAAAATTTAAAAATAACTCTCATTATTGCATAGAGAATTTTGACCTATACTGCCATATTAAAAATTTATGAAAAAAATAAAGACAGCGCTCTTTATTGAACAATTTTCACCAAAAGTAACCAGCGCCAAATTAAGTTACGATTGAACTGAATGTCAGGTTTGGTTAAACTTCCTTCTGTTCGTGCGATACATCGTTTGCAAAATTTTTGATAAAGAGATAGACATTCTTCTTTCTTCTGTTCGTGTGATACAATTTTTTATACACATACACAGGGAGAGACAGAGAGACATTTTATAAAGATGGTCAAATTGCATTCAGGACATCTTGAAACGTGTAAATCCATCGAAAAACGGTGGTCGAAAATTTCCACGAATCCAATACTTTTTTCATAGTATATATATAGAGAGAGAAGAAAGTAAATATACTGACTCATGCATTCCATGCGGTAAATTAAGCGTTCTCATTCCACAGAGAAAATGTGAAAGCAAATAAAATAAGAGATTTTTGTAATGATTAAATTGTCATTGAAGGGTGGTAAAAAAGTTAAGTGGCTGTGCACTTCGAAATAAGTTATTTTTATTTATTTATTTATTATTATTATTATTATTTTAAATCTAATACGTAAATTTACTCACTATCAATGAAATATCAATGAAATAGCAAAGTAAAATGATATTAAAAGAGGTACAAAAACAAATAGATTTTGAAAGTGTTGACAATTTTTACTTAATAAATTTATAGATGAAAATAAAAAGAATTTGTAAGTACTGAATACAAATAACTAAAACTTATGAAAGCGGATTACGGTGCTGGGAAAAATCAGTCCTATTTTTTTTACACACCTTTTATTATTTTGTCATCACTATTTTAAAACAATATTTTTTTTTTTTTTTTTTTTTTTTTAATTCTATTACAGCTCTAAAGCCTTCAAAAGAATCTCTGAAAAGAACAAAAACACACGTAAAAATATCGGACAGCTGCAACCACATGGAAAAGGTGAATCTTTTCGTCATAGCGTATGCATAACATATTTTTACATTTCTTTTTTTTTTTTTCCTGGGATCATGAATTCCGTTAAAGACTGTTTCTGTTGTCATAAACAGTACCCTATTTAAATTAAAGATTTCTTTTTCCATGCTGAATTACATTGACAACATATTTCTAAAATATTAATGCTGTACGGACCATAGATATAGTAATATATATAGATCTACCATCCCCATGTTATCGAGCAAAAAATTTTGATGCCGAAAAATGGTTCTAAAATCAGCCATTAAGTGGTATTGAAAAAAAGAAAAAAACAAACAAAAATGAATTTGAAATGAAACTGTATCTGGAGTTTTTCATTCAGCTTGAGCTTGAGAAAATAAATTATTCATACATTTTATTTACTAAATTATCCGTGTGTATTCCTGTGTGTGATTTATTCGAGGAAAGACAGCCATTAGAGTGTCTTTTCCCGAAAAAAAAAAAAAAAAAAAAAAAAAAAAAAAAGGCATCACTTTTCCCCCATCCAAACGATCAATCTATGTCTTATAACTATATCTATGGTTAAGACACGATTTGCTTTTTAAATTTGTACGTTTACAAGTAATACAATGAAGAAATTTTGCACATTACTTTATTAGTATATGGACCACTTGAGGATCGGGTATAAAATTTAATTTTTGCAAAGCAATATGACGATATTCTTTTATGAACGGAGAATCGACGTCGTCAGTCTAACCTCTCGAGATACGGAAAAGTGTTTGAGTCAGCTTATTTTCTTAATTTTGTAAATGGCTTTATTAAAGCATGCTTTTTAAATTCTAATTGATTTTATAAAATCTATGTACCTTTTTATGCAATCATGCATTTTATCACGTATGTCTGAGATCAATATTTAAAGATATAAAGCAGAGGTTAAGGTTTTTCGAACTGTATTAAGCAATTGATTTTATAATCATGATGTATACAAATGTACGTTCTGCTGGAAACCTATACTCTTATCATCACATATAGTGAGTCATTATTGCATTAACTCTTATCCTAAATGTTTTTTTAAAGGTCTTTCTCACAAGCTGCTAAATTGTGGGATATTGAAGTATCTAAAACGGAAATTACGAAGACGAAAGATACATTGTAGAAAATGATTCCAAGCCCAGCTTAAGTTTAAACACAAGTACTTTTGATAAGCGTTTCCGCTGTAGTTACTTATATTAATGAGGCGTAACAAGAACACGCAGTTTATCGATAAAAAAAACCACGGGAAAATGCTGTATGATTACTTTAATTTGGCTAAAATGAAACTAAATATGTTGTAGCCACCACAAAACTTTCTTCTGGAGCATTCCATTTAATTTCGCCACCGATCGGTTGGCATGTACAAAAGTTTAATCAAGATAGCTTCTCACAATTTACAATGCATATGCAGTTCTGCGCAATTTCAATCTATATATGCTGAAATATAGCCATCTAGAAAATTGTAGAAAGTAATAGCAGCGCTACCTCTCAGACGATTATACACCCAAATTGATTCAGCATAATTTTCCTAATGTCTTACATACCAAGTTTGGTGCATTTTTACAACTAAAATTCTAAGACATAGCGTATTCGTAAAAAAATATATATATATATATAGCATAGCAGCGCCACGTGTCGTCCGATATGCACTCAAATTGAATCAGCAAAGTTTTACACAATATTTTTCTCACATACCAAGTTTGGAGCATTTATACACTAACACTATAGAGATATATTTCCCCCTTAATCTGGGGAAACAGCAGCAGAGCAAGTGCGGAACAGGACAATTCCGCCGAGATTTTAATCCCCTATTCCCCGCATAGGACAATTCCGCCGAGAATTTTAACCCCCCTTTTCCCACATAGGACAACTCCGCCGCGCCATTTTCCTGAGACGAGAAGAGGGGGTCTGCAGCAGTACTTCCACTTTTGGCGACGTATCGCACTTTGGCGGCATATTGAGCATTATAAGAGGCCTTCCCCTTCGCTTTGGAAAGTTAAGTAAAATTAAAGCGGATTTTAACCAAAATATGAATTAAAAATTGTACTCATAAACATGCATTTAATTTAATTTTTCATTATTATTATATGTTCTTTTATTTAATAATTATTTATTCGTAATTATAAATTCTTCTATTATTAAATTTATTTCTAATTTTCGTGTAGCACTTGAATATCATAAGATTCAAGTAACAGTTAACTTAAGAAAAATTACTCAACTTAATTTAAATTGTTCCGATTACATTTATGAAATTATTAAAGGATAAATAAGAACTAAAATTTCTTTACTTAACGTGTATTCAAATATATATTATTTAACTTTAACTTGTATAAACTTATATTAAATCTACTTTACTTAACTTACATTTCTTTACTTTGCTTTTTTTTTAAATTTTTATTCAACAGTGATAAATAACAGTAATAATAACAGTAATAATTATCTTTGTTGAAATCGCAGAAAATCTCCTTCTGCATATATCGTGGAAAATAATTTTAATAAATAATAATTTTACTAAATAATTTATAATACGTGAATTTGTATAGAAAAAGTATAGAAGGAAGTTTCGTGGTTGTTATAACATAACTACTAGTTGATATTGGAGGAACATTCAGAAGATAGTTTTTAGTAACATAGCTGATTTTTTGGGAGACTGGAAAAAAATCACTCTGGGAAAAGAAAAAAAAAAAAAAAAATCCCAGAAAATTTTACCATGAAAAATATCTTCCCAGAAAAAGTGTCCACGTATTAATGTATAAAAATTTTTATAATGGTATTCTGGATCGATTAAAAATAAAAATGATGGAATATAAATGTCCAAAAATAACTCTTTTAAACGGATAACTTTTTGTAATATAAATGATGAATTGATTATTATAGAATGTTATTCCAATTTAATATTTGGTAATACCTGTAACTAAAATTGGTGTTAATTAACCTTAGAGATAGAAGGTGGCTCTGTCATGTAGCAGTTTTCCCCATTCTAAGGAAGTTTATAGCCTCTATTGAGTAAAAGCGTACCAAAACTGTGCATGTGATATGTATATCATGTAAAATTCTGTTGATTTAATTTGGTTGCATATCAGTCGACAAGTGCTATACTCAAATTTTATCATATTTACATGAACACTATATCCCAGATTCTATGTTATACAGATACTCTAAACTTGGTTTAAGATGTACAAATTATAAAAAAATATGCTGATTGAGATTTACAGATACACTGTACAAAAAGGTGTACAAAACTTACAAAACACACAGATACACGGTACAAAAAGGTGACGCTGCTATTATTGTTTTTAGTACGAAAAGTTTATACTTGAAATTTGATGAAGTTTTTACCAAGAGATGCTGAGGCAAAACCATTTGGAAAATCGTAGAAATTAATAGTAGTACCACTTATCGGTCGATATACACCCGAATAAAATCAGCATAATCTTTCATGATATATATTTTATATAGCAAGTTTGTTGCCGGTACATAACATAAAAGCTGAGATGGTCTTAAACTGAAACGTTGTTAAATTGCAATATAGCAGTGTCATTTTTTGTCCAATATGCATTCAAAATGAATAGCATATAGTAATAAATACACTTTTTAAAAATAAGTAATCAAGTTTCAGTTAATTAGAAGGAATTACGTTTTATATATATATTAAAAAAAAAAAAAAAAATTCAAATTATAGTTGACGTAAATCACGAATAATAATAATAATAATAATAATTACATCATAAATAAATTAGAAAAAATAATTATAACTTTTATAAATCAAATCTTTTTTTTTTTTGTCTCTATGTTCAATAGTATTAAATTATGACTTTTCATTCGTTCAGTCAATAAGCATTTCTAAGTCTAAAGGTTGTTGCCTTTTAAAATGAAAAATCTGTTGTTGAAAAATATAGGGAAGCTACATCTATACAAATTACTGTGTCTATGGGTTTTACTGAAGTTTAAGAAATTGACAAATTAATCAATTTTATTCTATAAAAATTTTTAATACAAAATACGTGTATAAAATGAAAAAGTGCATAAAAAAAAGATATTTTTGAATGTCTTTTTGATATTCTAAGAGATTAACTTTTCCCTTAAATTCTCATTAACCATAACTTTCTAACAATATCATTTTCAATCCTCTACCCCTATAATTAATACTATGTTAAAAACGTACGGCAAATTTCATGTTTGCGTATTAATATATAGATTATTACTATTCTTTTGTGTATTTAATTTTAACAAAATTTGAATGCCTGAAGTTTCAGCATGAAAAGTGTCGCCAACTTTTACTTCGCCAAAGGTAATGCCTTCCCCTCCTCAGTCGGCGGAATTGTCCTATCGAGGGAAAATAGCGGAAAGGAATGTGGCGGAGTTGTCCCAGTGGGGGAAACAGCTGATGAAATTTTCGGCGGAGTTGTCCTATGCTTCGGCGGAATCACGTCGTGCCCGAGCAAGTGCTATTCCAAAAACTAATCAATGCACTCCAAAACTAATCAAAATTGAAAATTTTAGTAAAATTTTGAATTTCACAGTTTCAAAATAAAATATTAACCCGTTCGTAGTCGCTATAAACAGTGGCTATAGATTGCGCACTTTTTATTTAACTCTCACCAATAATTTTAAGAAGTGATGTGATCGACGTTCCTTCGATTTTATTCACGTTTTACGTATATCAAATGCTACTTCTAAAAATTTTTGGTGTCTATTGAATAAAAAAATCTGTCAACACTGAAGGATGGGCGGCAAATCGACCAACTAGTGACTACTAACGGGTTTAAAAAAAAAAAAAAAATTGTGTTGGAAAACAAGCACACGTCTTGACTTTTCTGAACATGAAAACGGAATTTGAAAATATGCATTCATATAATCAATAATAATGGGGATATTTTCCCATGGGTTTAATATAGGCTTTGGCTGAACTTGACGCGCTATTTGATGCATCACCTCAAGCCTCCAGTAAGCTCAATTCGTGATTTTACTTCTGTTTTCTTCTCAAAACGTTAAAAAATGCCATCAATTTTTTACGTTAAATCCAAGGTCATAAACAAGTTCTGTCAACATTGAAATCTATAAATTATAGAGCGTTACGAATATTTGTGACGTTATAAACAAGTTGACGATATAGCTGAGGTCATTATGACCGAGTTAAACTGTAATTTGGTCAACTAGTTAAAGTTACAAGCTCAATGTCATTGATATATATATATATATATATATGTTATGATAACAATAAGAATTAGAATGAAAATAAACAAATGAATAATTTGACACAACCCACCACAAAAGCCAATTTGGTATGTATATCTACATACACACACACATATATGTATATATTACAGGGTTGCCAACTTTTCAAAAACAGTTTGAGGAATATTCAGAGAAATTTTGAGGAGCATTTTGGCTACTTTGAGGAGCAATTTTAAAAATACATAAAAAATAAATAAAAAATAAATAAAAGAAATAAACTACTCACAAAAATAAATTAACAATAATCATATGAAATTTAGAAATATTTATTGATAATCAAATATATTTAGCAAAACAGTGAAGAGAGATAAGAATGCGAAATGATTAAGTCTGAATATAAACTTAAAACCCAAAAGTAATTTGTTTTTTGCATAATGGCATATTTTCCATACGTAAATAAAGGCAATATATGAAAGTAGATTATTCAGTTACATTGAAAAAAAAAAAAAAAAAGAAAGAAAGAGAAGCACAAAGGGAAAAAAAAATAATTTCCAACAATTTTCATGAATGTCAAAATAATTATACTATCACATAAAAATCTAAAAACGAAATCATATAAATGTGTAAATGATCTCATCTCTAAGTCAACTCCCTCTAATCTGCATAGCTTGGGACCATATGTTTTGTAAACTTTAGAATTTTGCAGATTATTGGTCATAATTTGTTTACTTATTTTTTTTCCCAGATACAAATGAAGATATAATAATAAATCATTAATGCTTTAAGTGAATGATAAAATAAAAGCATAATTATTTCAAATAAATCTTAAATAAAGCGTTGTCAATCGGCCTTAAAGTTCAGTAGCTTTGAATCCATTATTTTTATCGATAAATAATTAAAATAAACAATTTTTTTTTCTTTCTTTCCTCCTTTCAGCTTGTAGTTTTAATTAAACACACTCTTAGCTAATGTAAACAAATACTTGTTCCTGTTCTGAGCCAGCAATATTTCGATCACTAGAATGTTTTCTTTCTTTCATTCTTTTTTTTTTTTTTTTTTTTTTTTGTTTAGTATTATTTATGAGTAGTGTAGGATGAAGCGTGTGGTTCTTCAGCTAAATTGTAAAAGTTAGTTTTATTTTTTTTATTTTCAAGATACGTTGAAGCGCTTTCATAGATATAAAATAAAATTCAAAGAATGTTTTATGCGGCAACTGTTGGAAATGCAAAATCAAAAGTTGATAAAGATTGGATAACGATTTCTGCCTAGATGTGTGCAAGGAAAAAAAAATAAAGAAAAAAGAAATTTTTTTTTTCAGTGTCTGCCACTATTCAATTTTATGTATTTAATAAAAGATATTTAATTAGGTGGTCAAGACTGAATTTGCGGAGCATAAACATTACTTCGCGGAATTGCGGAGTTTTTAAAATTTTCCGGAGAAACTCCGCAAAAATCGGAGCAGTTGGTAACCAAGTATATATATATATATATGAAGAAATCTTTCCAAAAATTTCATACGAAGAAAAATGAAACACCACATGATAAAATGGAAGATGTAGTTAAAAAAGATATTCAAAATCAAAGAATGAAAGCATACATTAAAACAATAATTCTTCAGAGGCAGCGAATGATTAATGTATGCAAAAAGCCAAAAAAGTTACAGATATTACTGCCCAATTTACCCCAAACACACGTCACCGATGAAGCATGAAAGCAAGATGAATTTAGTATAGAAATTAAATGGAATGTAAAGAGAAAGTAAAAAAGTACTTACTAACATAATTGGGAAAGAAAAAAAAATTCATTTACAATCAGAATTAATTTGTTCAAGATAAGCGTTAACACAACAGGTTTAAATATCTTATTAACTGTAAGCAGAAGTTCCAAGTAGTAAAAATATTCGTAAAAATACATAATAATTAATAAAGACTTCAAAATAATAATAATTTATATTCTTATAACTAATCAGTGCAGTAATAAACCAAATAAAAAATAATGTCTAGTTTATAATTAAATTTACAAAACGGGGGGGGGGGGGGCTGTTCTTTGTACACCTTAGGGGGAAAGATGAAGATGCATCCTCGCGGAACCATTCTTATAAATTAATTTTACAATGGAAAATAATTAAAGAACGAGAGCTATTCAAAATATCTCAACCGAAAAGAGATACGTGAGTATGGAACAGTCAGGGATGTGTCACAAATCCACCATCTTCCCACTCTAGAAATCGTGCCCGATTCTTTATACATCCGATGTAGCCTTTCACTACTGAAAATAATAAAACAAACTTTCACGAGATGTGTCCGAAAACTTGTTTCAAACAGAATTGAAGTAGAAATGTAATTACAGGCAATGACTTAGTCACGCTTTTCTGTTTTGACGTTGTTATTGATAGAACGTAGTTCTCTCACGGTTGCCGGTTTTCCATTCACCAGTAGACAAAGTACTACGTTACGTATGGTAACACCATCTATAAAATCGGTACACATAACAAATTGACAAAAGGTGTTCTTGATCGTACCGTCCAAAACAGGGTAATTTTAGAGAAAAGGTGTCCCGAAATATTGATGTTGAAAGAAAACTTTGCAATTAAACACCGTTAATTACAAAAACAGTTGTTTCGAGTCGAAATAAATGAGTATGACTCTTCATCGGGCAAAAAGAAATACATTGTGTGATCCCATTAATACTTTTTTTTTTTGCGCGGAGGGGGGGGGGGGCATTTTTAATAAAGAAAATGTAAGAACTGGCCTCGTATTTCAAATATGCAAAGAACATTCTGGAATTCACACTTTAGAGTAACGATTTACTCACGAGTGCAATTAAGGGATTAACAAAAAATTGAAGAAAAATAAAAGTATTTCGGATTCCCCAGTACCATAAAAAGCTACAAATGATTTGTAACAATATCACGTGATTTCACTTACGACTTACATGTTTGTATGCTGTTTTTTTATTTATTTATTTATTTATTATTTTTTTTTTTTTTGTAGGAATAGTACAAATGTTTAGACAGATGATATATCTTTTCACTGGTATTAATATTAAAATATTTTTTTAAGTTTTTTGTTGATGATAAGAAAGAGTTTTAACTCTAGAGTATATAGTACTTACTATAGAAATTAAGGCAATTTTTTCAAAACTCGCCTTAAAATTGATAAAATGTTGAAGAAATATTTAAAAAAAAAAAAAAAAAAAAGTAATGATATTTAAATTTTCTGGTAATTGTTATCTTTTTTAGCTCTTATTAGATTTTTGTTCTTAGCATCAATATCTAAAACCAGCACGGGTCATTTTAATTTCAAAGCAATTTTGTTTTCGTTTTTCTCAAAAGATACAAACGAAACTTATCTCTTTCTATATTAATAAATATCTGTAAATAAATAAATAAATTAGTTAATTAATTAAATAAAACTCGTAGCTCTTATTATTGTTGAAATCATTAATATCTTAAACATTAATGAGACAAAAACTGCTTAATGGATCATTCTGACCCAGGAATGTTTGCATACTGTATTATTTCAGTGATAATAATAATATATTTTCCCTTTAATGCACATAAAGCAGGGTTGTTACAAAAATCTGAAAATAAATAAAAATAATTCCTTGAGTTTGCCCAGTCTCTTTTAAAAGTAAAATAGATGACCGGCAATTATGTAGCATTACAATTTCGGGAGTAAGGCCGATTGACTGCACTAGAATCCTAGGCCTGAGGAAAAGTGCCCTCCGTGGGGGTCTTTTTAAGGGAACTTTGCCCGTATTTATATGTAGCACTAAAATCTCGCAGGTTTCCAAGTCAACTGAACTCAAGGGTATATTAATTTTGTTACTATATAAACTACTACTACAGTTGGGAGAAAGTCGCACATTTTTTTTTTTTTATCTTCATTATAAAGCGCTAAAATAAAAAAAATGGGGAAAAAAAGAGAGAGAGAGAGAGAGAAAGGGGGAGGGAGTTTTCTCCAAATTACAAAATTAGACAATTTAAAATTAAAAACATCAATTAAAATTTCATTTGTATATAAAAAAAAAAAATTACCGTGTTTTTCAAAAAAAAAAAAAAAAAAAAAAACTTAAAGTTTACCAGTTTTTTGCAATAAATTTTAAAATTACTTGAAAGTCTTAATTTTTAAATACTTTTTTTTTTTTTTTTTTTTCGAATTTCCTGAGTTATCTAGTTCTTCCCCAAATTCCAGGTACCGTAGTAACCATATAGACGTTAAAAATAAAGTCATCACCGTTCAAATATAGGTTATTTTTGCATAGTAAAATCTACAAATCGATGTCAAATTGACCCTGCTTACAGATTATTACCGCTTTATTTAGATTTTGGTGGTATATAGAAATTTAACGAGATTTTAATATTAAAAGTCCCCCTGAAACCCGAACTCGACCAACAAAAAGTATTTAAATATATTCAACCCAATACAGAACTCCATTAGAGACTAACCACTCAGACTACAGATTTGCTATCACGAGTAGCATTTTCGTATCATTTTGCCATTATTGATTTGCTAAAAGCGAATAAATGATGAGTACTATTTCCTGTAAAGACCAGGTCTGTTTGCGTGAGACCGGTTTTTATCATTTCCCGTCGTTCCGATTCTCCTTCTTAATTCAGTTTCCATTGTTATGTCTTTATGAGGTGCAACAACACTGGAAAGTTCTTTTCAAATTTGCATTCATCAATTCGATGATTTTAAAGATAAATTCAGAAGAGATCACTGTTCTTCCGTTGTTCGTTAACTTAAAACAAAGCTTAGCAGACCGTACGTGCAGATTAATTTAACTGATACCATGAAAAATATACATTCTGTCAACAGTAAATTAAATATAGAATAAATATTGACCAAACAGGGTATGAAATTCTGAAAATTAAAAAAGGGAACATGCGTGATAACTGGCAGCATTTCCTGTTTTTAATGAAAGATAAATATAGATAAAATTAAATGCATTTTTATGTTTAATAAAAAGATAAATTACAAGCTTCGAATTCTAAATTAGTTGTGTAAAAGTATTTGGAAATGCATTTTAGTATTTAGTTAAGCGTATAATTTTGGAATTGCAAGAACTTTGCCGAGTACATTTTTAAGAAAACATTACAATAATAAAGGAAGATTTTTCAAAAGTAATATAAAAGATAATGTTGCCTAACCCTTCCAGGAATTTCTTATTGTTTATTGATTATGGCACCATAACATAAGCGTAACTAAATAAAGTTGGGTGGGGGTGGGGGTGGGGGGGGGGGGAGGGACTTTTTTCTTTTTAAACTGTGGATTAAACAACGCTTTCGCATCTATTGTATAAGACTTTCAGATTTTTGCATCATAATAAATTTAACTGGCATTGTGCATGACGATTCTTCCATTACTATTAATGTGTGTTGGTCCACTAATTAGTGAGTTTAAGCGTTAATTTACCATACAATTCTACATCTAATATTCTTACGTTTTATTAAGATTGTAATAACGTATCTAAGAACATCTCCTACCTTATAGGAACTCAGATATATCACCACTTACAAAAATCTCCCTACAGAAAACTTCGAATTTTCGTGCAACATTTACAATTATTTAAAAGTAACTTAAATTACCTACTTCAGAAAAAGATTTTTAAAAGCAGGGGAAGGAGGGAGAAGACATATAAAACTTCGAAATCAACTGATAATTCAATTTATCCATAACCTAATTTACATTCGATGGTTTCGATTTCTGCAAGTACAGGCGAAAATTCCAGATTCTAAAATCATATTTATGAATCTCTCACTTATTCTTAAATTTCTAGTAACTTCCAGTTGCAGTTAGATGGTTGTATATTTAAATAGTATTAAATATTAATGTATTAAAAAAATTCTCTGCAACGGTAAAAATACAATATAAACAAGTAGCTAAGGCTAGATGTATCACACTAACCCGTTGGCGCCCAGTGTCCTCATTTGAGGACAGCTAATAAAATGGCACGTATATATTTTGTGGTTTCTTGGAATGATTTCTGCTTTTTAGTGACAGTTTATAGTGTCACTCTAAATGATCCCTGAAAGTTCTATGTGCCTGCTATTAATTATTATTTCATAATTTGGATAGTCATTTTATGATATTTCATTCGTCGCACACATATTTGCTTTTTGCGCAGGTATACTAACTTAAATCAAGTTGAATAATAATATTATATATATTATAACACTTTACTTTCGAGATCTTTGTCAACATATAATAAGAAATTAATCTCGAAGTTTTTCTATCTCGAAGTTTTCTCGCTAGAACACTAAACGTCAATAAATGAGGATTGGCTTTAAATTTGAAACTAACAGAAAAATTGTTTAAGTTAATATATTTTACTGTCAGTTGTCTATATTTATTTGGAAGTGAAATAATCAGCTAATAATATTTTGCAAAATTAATTCGGGCGTTAACGGGTTAATGGATTTCGACTTTTTTCAGTTGACCCGTTATATTGAACTACCTTTTCCAATGACTTATCGACGCCTGCAACGGGAAAACTATTCTTGGCAGTGATTAAAAAAAACAGAATAATTCGATATTTAAAATGCGTTGCGCCACGAAGTGAAAAATTCTGAAGGTGGTAAGGGGAATATTGCCCCAGGTTATATAAAACACAGTATAAAAGGACTATGACTAGAATGGATTCTCCCTCTCCCCCACTTAAACCGGATTATTTACTTATAATTCTCCCCCCATCTCACACTTTCAAATGTTCCTCCTCTCAACCAATTCCGGTAAAATATGCAACACTGTGTTGGTGTATACTTGGATTTTTTTCCGATACACTGTTCAACACATTTTCTTAATAAATTAGGGGATCCCGGTTTTAATTTTTGGGACCTTTTTCGTGAATATATCTTTTCTATAATGAATATAGAGCTAACAGTATTTCATTGAACCAAGTAATAAATAAGTACACATTTGAAATAATACAAAAAACGTGGAAATTAAAAAAAAAAAAAAAAAAAAAAAATTGTGAAATGACCGTTTTTACCAATTTGAATTTTGTGAAGGGATCCAATTTTTTAGAATTTCATTTTGTGGAGGGGCAGCAAAGGAGCCCCAATCATTGCATTGATCCGCTCCTGTAAAATGCATGAAATTTTCAAGTATTTTTATTCGAATAGTGGAAATAGGGAAATATGTGTGGGAATATTTTATTATGAAGCAAAAAGAATTTTTTGAAAACTATCGTAAATATGGCACTTCGACACGACTTTGAGCTGATTTTCGATCCGATACGCTATTTTTATTTATTTATTTATTTAAACTCGATTTTGAATTCGATTTTGTAAACTACAGAAATTTTTCCAATTTGTTACTTGCGCATTTCCCTTTCAAAAAGACACCAAAAATCATTTGTCGGGCAGTAAAGTCAGAACATTTAATATAGTACAGATCTCCAATGTACCGATTAAATAAAAAGATAATAATAATTATACTAATAACAGAATTAATAGAAATGTTTTATATACGCTTAAATAAGTTGCCACATAAAAATTTATGATTCAGAACCTCAAAGCAGTAACAAAATGCATAAACTGTCAAAAATAGTTTAAATCCCTTTTACTTTGTAAATGCAGTTACTGCTGGAGCCACATAGGATTAACATAAATCCTATTAATCACACAAATTTATGAAGTAATAATAAAAAATCTTTCATATACTGTAGAAATATAAATTTAGTTATTTCATATAACACAAAGTGTTTCTTTCCCTCCAATCTTTATCGCATAATTCACACAATTTAAACGATGAAATATTCCGATTGTATAATATTAAAATTATCACAATAATGCATCACACACACACACATATAATATATATCTACTAAATCAACTATATATGTACAGTTAAACCCGTTTAAGAAGGTCATATTTTCTATAACAAATTTCTAAAATACTAAAATCTGCTTTTTAAGAAGTTTTTCCCGCTTAATCTGTTACGCTGCGAATTTCCCTTTCGAATTTTATACACACACACATATATATATGTATTATATATTGTCTAATATGTAAAAATATTTCTGAAAATTAAATAGAAGGTAGTGAGGCAAAGTTATTTTAAAGCACATTTAATGAACATGAATTAACAGACAAATAGTACAATGCTAAATAGAGAGAGAGTTTTTAAAAATATCAACAGGAGGCAAGGCGAAAAGTGTTACTAGATGAAATATTTATATACACTTAAGACAGTTGGAGTGTTTTCAATTACAGTAGTCCTGCATCTGGTTGGGCAACCGAGGTTTACCCGCTTTGCGGGTCGGGTGTGGGTAAGATTTCCATTAATTTTTGACCTGTTAATTTTGACTTAAAAATGTTTGACCTAAAATATCAACAGGCGGCGAAAAGTGTTACTAGATAAAATATTTATATGCTTAAGACAGTTGGAGTGTTTTCAATTACAGTAGTCCTGCATCGGGTTGGGCAACCAAGGTTTACCCGCTTTGCGGGTCGGATGCGGGTAAGATTTCCATTAATTTTTGACCTGCAGATAAACTCAAAAGTTACTCGAAAGATGATGTTTTCATCGAAAAAAAAAAGTATGTTATTTTTTTAACGACATTTTTCTAATGCAACTTTTTGAATGCAATTATTGGATGGCATTCTGTTCCTCCATAATAATTTATAGCAACATGACTCATAACAGAAGTTTAATTACAATTATGTATATACAGTTCCCGCCGCTTATTAAAATCACATTCGTTCTGAGCCAAAGTGATTTTATTAAGCGGCTGATGATTTTTATATCCGGCGAACGTTCCTGCCCTTAAGGAAGAGGTATTACTTCCCTGAATTTCGAAAGAAATTTCAAAAGGTAATGAATAATATAATTAGTAAACAATATTAATTAATTTTTGGTAGATAATTAACTAATTGTTTCTTCGATATAAGTAAATTAAACGCAGTGTAAGTTCCCATGAACTTTCGTTAGAGGAAAATCATCATTAATTTACCAAAAGTTCACGCTGTTCTTATAAATTTAAAACATTTCCGTTTAAACCTCATGAATTATAGTAATTTCAAAACAAGAACTAAAAATTGCCTTTTAATAATTAGAAAAAAAAGGGATCATTTAAAATCAAATTTGTATTTTATTACGGCGCTTTGAAAAATACGTTCCTTGAAATTATTAAGGAGATAAGTTGCGGGGCGTGTTTAATTTGTAACTGTTCTGCAAGTATAAAATCTTGAACAAAGAGCGATAACGGAGGGTTTGTTGTGCTTTAATTTCTTTTCCTATTAAAAAAAAAAAAAAAAAAATCACAATGTAAAAAAAAAAAAAAAAAAAAAAAATTAGTGTGCATAAATGCATTTTTGGCTGCTGAGAAGATATTTTTGAGTTTATTAACCAGCGATGCTGATTTTATTAACCGGAGGCTTTAAAAGTAGTTTGTATTGATTTGATTTCGGTCCTGGCGATTTGATCATATTAAGCGGCTGATTTTATAAACCAGTGATTTTATTAAGCGGTGGTTACTGTATTAATATTTAACGTTTGAAACTATATAAGAAAATTATTTGTTCACTAATGTACATTTGCTTCCTAATTTTACTTCTTTTTAAAATCAGTCATAATATTTGGAACCATGGATATTTAAAAATAAGGTTTATACATTTGAGATCTTGTTTTATTACTCACTGAAATTTCGTTTACAATTAGACTTCTATACTTGTAATTTTTTTTATGTACCATGAAAGATATTCTCATTTTTTATTTGCATTTCCTGTAAGATTTGTTGAAAAATATAATTATATTTTTGTGTAACAAAATACGTTTATTGGTCGCGGTTCAGGTTGCGCATCGAAAATCATTTTGTGGGTCGGGTCGGGTGCGGGTCAAGTTTATTCGACTCACACAGGACTGTAAATTACTGATTTCTGAAAAAAAAAAAAAAAAAAAAAAAACTGAAACAAATAACTACACATGATTTTTTTTCTTTAAAAGGAACATCTAAGAATGACAAAGACAAATGTTTTGTCATTAAACATTAAATTAAATAAATAAATAAAAAGTTAAAGTACGTATATTATTTTAATTTGACTATTTTTATGAGTTCAAATTAAATAGTAAAATTTATCTTTTTTTTTTTTTTTTTATAGAATACCATCTGTATGCTTTTAATAATGCTTTAAAAACCACTTGAATAATTTTTTATAATTATTTTTATTATTCGTAGTCTTCCTGTAAATATTTTTTTTCCGTCTAAGAAGTTTTTCTTCCATTCCCTTGGAAAACTTTGAATAAAAAAGAAACGAGCATGGATTAGGTTAAAGACATTAAAATTGAAAGATGTTAAAAGAGAGAGGGGGGAGGGGAGGAAAGATGAAATACAACATATTCACATAAACCAAATACCAACAAACACATAATTCATTATCCCAAGAAGTTATCCGAAAAAAAGCTTACGGTAGAAAACAAATGGTATTAAGAATAATAATCAATAATCACAGAGGTAATTATCAATAATCAAAGATTTACAGCATTTGTATTTCTTCTTCATGGCACGTATGCACACCGGCAAATCAGATAAGAGGAAATAAAATTAACAAACTTATAGAGAGAGCATTTCGTGGAAAATTTTTGTTTGTTGCATTATTGGGCATTCACGATACAATCCTTTACTCAAATATGGAATGCAATGTCTGCATTTTTTACATACTGCTTAGTAAAACGCTGCGTTCATTTTCCTTTCTGCGTTTAAGAGGTTTCGGAGATAAGATATCATTTTTCGATAACTTACAATCAATCGATACAATTTCTTTTTGCGGATAACATTGTTAAGACACACATAAACTTACATGCAACCAAATCGGAAAGGAAAGGATTAAGTGAAAAAGCAAGCAAGGACATGTTGAACGCAAGGGGAATTAACTGTCTCGCATTTAAATAGCATTGTTAGAGAGACATTCTTCTAAAGAGAGAAAAATGAAAATTTTTAGGATAAAATTAAATTATTTTTATTTAATTGAGGATCAGAAAGTTTGGAATTGAATGAGAATGATTTAATACCAATTTTTTATTAATGTTGACAAAATTTATCTTTTTTTTTTTTTCCCATAAAGGGCATTAAAGAGAAATAAAACAAATAAATAAAATAATTGCAAATGATAACAAATTTTATCACCCCCCTCCTTTCCCTAAAAGAAGAAAAATATAATTTTTTATGAATTTATTATTATTCAACTAAAGGAACGATCAGAAAGTTTTAAAATTAATTAGAAGGACTTAAAACATTTAACATCTTAATAATAATTTTTCTTTTTCTTCCTGCCCCACTATAAAGGAAGAGATATAACTTTTGGTATAAATTGTATTTTTTTTTTAAAGGAAGATCAGAAAGTTTTAAACTTAATGAAAGTGATTTAAAACATTTCAAATTTAAATGTTAATTCTTTACTAATGCTGACAAATTTTGACATAACCACCTATCCCCAACTAAAGGAAGAAAAAATTTTTTTTTTTTTTTTTTTTTTTTTTTTTTTGCAAATGTGTGCAAATTTTATCAACTTGTTTTTTCCTTTCACTAAAAATATACATCATTTTTACTGATGTTGATAAATTATTATTAACATCTTTTTTCCAAACTGAAAAAGGGTAAATTTAACTTTCTAAGATTTTCCTTTATGAAAACTACAAATATTTTTTACAATCCTTAATGAATTTATATGATAAAAATGTTCAGTGTTCGTCAAAATAAGCATTCATTTTTACTACTTACTTTGAACAAGCAGCTGATTTGATTAACAAATGGTTCAAATAAACGACAAATATTATGTTCCCGTTATTTGTTCTGAATTGTACATCAGTATAAAAATATTATTATCTTGAAGGAAAAAGGACATTTTATGGAATATTTTCCCAATAATATTGAATTATATTTTGTCATAAGATTATTATTTATCAAAAAAATTTTGGTACATTTTTTATACATTGTAAAACTAAATTTTATTTCATAAAGTTATTTTTAAATTCATTGAATAGTATATAGACAAAAAGAAACCACAATTAAAATTATTTTAACAATTTTAAGCTTGGTTTATGTATAAACAAGTTAAAATGGCTTCTTGTTTATAAATTGTATGGGTGACAGCTTTAAAATAGACCCACATCTGTAAACTTCGATAATCAAGGTCGTAAGCAGCAAACAATTTCAGAGGGGAATTTCAAACTTTATTACATAATGTTCAGTGATAAAAAGGACGTAAAACTAAAAATTTTTCAATAAATCTGCATAATTTGGGGGGGAAGGAGGGACCAACCCCCCTTGTCCACAGTTTTGATGATAATAAATAAAGTTATTATACAATTAAAGGCCTATAATGATAATTTTAAAGACAATAAACACTTATAATAAGAAAGCACCACAGAACTGGCGTTTTAAAGTAACAAGTCAGGGTTTAAACTGCTATTAGTTTTTTTAGCATTTTGCTAAAAGGTATCACATTTTGCTAAAACAAGTCGGTCAGAATTTCGCTAAAAAGCTAAAACTGGATAACTGTATAAAATATCTCTATATAATAATTCAGTTTTTTTTTTTTTTTTTTTTGTAATATTTGCAGGCAAAAACTACGAAAGGACTGAAATTTTTGGGAATCCTTATTTATATAGTAATTTGGATTTATTTATAATTTTCAATGATTGAATTTAAATGCAAAAATATTTAAAAGTATGTTAGAATTCAGAATTTGCTCCATAGAAGCATTTTTAGCACTAGTATTTCACAATTATCTACCACTACACTTTGATTTTTAAATTGCTTTTTCATTTTACACATATGATATGAATACCTCTTTTTCTATTGATAAAATCAAAACATAGTTTCCCTGATTCATATTTTTAAAGTCACAAACATGGTTGCTTGGTTAAAATCATCAATGAACAAAAGGAATAGAAAACAAAACTGAGGATAATAAAGCTAAGTAAAAGAAATCAATGATATCCAAATAATTAACTTTCGAAAAAGCTAAAATAGTGCTTGCCTATTTTCGCTGAAATGCTAAAGTAATTTTTTTGCCAGATTAAACCCTGTAACAAGTACAGAACTTTGAATAAACACCATTAAATGCAATAAACTCGCAACAATGGTTTCGGATCGAAAAAACACACGACCCTTCGCCCCGCTTTGATTGCAGTACTCGTGCCTACTTTGTTCGCCTGACGAAGGGTCGTGTGTTTTTTCGACCCGAAACAATTGTTGCGAGTTTATTGCATTTTATGGTGTTTATTCAAAGTTTTGTACTTATTACAAAAAAAGCTTAATTTACATACTAATTATTTCCTGTACTAGTCTGTAATGATTAGAATAATGCGAACATTTTCCTCTAAAACTTAAGCTAAACAAAATGGATAATTCCATCACATCAGGCCTATTATGATTCATACATAATACACTCTTCCCCCAGAAATAAAAATAATGCTCTCAGACAAGCAAATAATAATAGAAGTAGTGAAGTTCAATAATCTCCAATTCATAAAAGATTACTTCACTAACATGAGAAAATAGTCAAGTAAAAAATAAATAAATAAATAAGTCCGCTTTATATAGACTTGATTTTCATTGAACTATGAAGATTTAAACTTGTTGGAATAGTCATGTGTATAGCAAACTACCTCCAACTTTCTCCTTCAGTGTGTTTGTCTTTGCAGCTCATCATTTGTCACAAATTTATGGTCTGTGAATTTAGGGACATTCAAGCGTTACATTTCAGGAGTAATGTCGTATATGAATACCAGTCATATAATTGAATTCGTGTGTTAGTTCTATACAAAAATAAATAAATAAAATTTGTTTTTATTAAATTTATAGAAATATTTGCTGTCTTTACTCCTAGGTTCCATTTTAATTCACGATAGAGAAAAAATATTATACCTAAAATACTATACGTCTCATAAATATATCCATAAAAACGAAGCATGAATGATGAAAGTAGAAGAAAACAATACTTTTGTAAACAATAAGAAGATCTCATAATTTCTAAAAATTTTCAATATTTCAATCTATGTGTTATTTATTAATTTTCAACTAAAAGGCAAAATTTTGCAGGGGAAAAAAATAATTTTAGGTTTTTCATATACTTAGGGGCCTTGGTAGAATGTTTGAATTAGTCATGCGGTAACATAAATTAAGAGACAAAATCACTCAATGTGATTGATTTCTAGTCCTGGAAATTTAGTCCTGAATTTTACATGCAAATTCTACAACAATGTGAAACATTTTTATTTTTCTTGATTCTTCCGGAAAAAATAAATCTTCCTGACTTTTCTGGGTTTAATCTCAACTTCCAGGATTTTTTTTTTTTTTAATTAGGTAAAAATTCTTGATTTTTCCGGTTTTCCCCGATTTCGAGGTTTTCCAAATCATTAGTTACGTTGAAATTTCAGGATTCAGAAATGATCAATTACGTACAAAAGTTACCAAAACACATTTAGTACAATTGTTATTCTATAAGTTATTCAATTGGTATTTAATATATATGTATACGAAAACAGTACGGTCCACGAAGAAAAGAAATCACATAAACTTAATTTATTTTTTTTAATTTTATAATTAACTGCGTTAAAATACAACATTTTTAAATTCTCCAAAAAGAAAATTTCAAAACAACTCATAAAATTCTATGTTAAAATAGATTAGAAAAATAATCAACTTTTTAAAAAGTTACAATCTATTCGAATATTTTTGTGTCTATATATACATAAAAAAAACAAAAAACAAAAATCAGTGTTCCCCTTTTTTTGGGGACAAGGCAGTCACTAATTTTCCTTCTTTCTTCCAATGAATAAATTTAACGGCCGGCCTTAACTATATTCAAAATAAACTTCCTTCCAATTAGGTTATTTTGTTTCCTCATATCAAAACATCTGCCCGTGAAAGTTTTGATATCCCACTCATCCAGCATAAGCTTTGTAGCCTAAAAGTACAGTGATTATTATTTTTATTGCGTCAATGACCCCTACTCAGTAGCCAGTCTAGTAAATCTTTTTTTTTCTTTTTTTTTTTTTTTACCCTTCTGATACTCTTTGATCAGTTTTGTTGTTGATTTGGTCTAGCCCAGGGCTGACCGAACTGGTAAATCGTGCAGGGAAGTTCCGTTGACCTCAAGCAAGCGACCCCAACTATTTTTTTTATTTAATATGTATTTTTTTCCTTCTTTTTGCCAGTTGTATATATGAACTAGCTCATGTGCGCTCGTTTATGCAAATTGTAGCTGAAACACTAATGAACAGATGTCATATATCATTTAGAACATTCAATGAGATTTGTCTAACGAACTGTTTTGTTTAATCAGATGCAGATGATATGAGGTCAAAGTTTGCGTTAAGGTGGTAAAAATATAAAAGTTTTAATATTTAAAAAAAGTATTCATAAATAATCCATCTGGTAGGATTTTTCTTCTTCTTTTTTTTCTTTTTTTTTTTTTTTTTTTTTACACACGTCACGTGATGTGACTTTTGAATTAGGTTTATCTGTCATAACAGCTAATGATGTGATTCACATCATGGATAAAAATGTACAAATGATTATACGTATTTAATTGGCAACTGTGCATATCTGAACGCAATATCTGTAATTATTAAGGTTTTCTAAAGGTGTTTCCTTTTACACAAGGGATTAGAAAAACACGTGATCTGTTCATCTGCCTAAATGATTAACTTCTAAATTTATTTAATGAATTGTTTTGTGTTATCAGATACGATTCACAAGAGAATAAAGTTTGAGTCAGTACATAGACACTAGTGAAATAAAAAGTTAAACTAAATAATTTTGGACGGCTATTTAATCAATTATTTTAATGTATCAAGGTATGACTTCCTTTTGAACTTGTGAAATATAATTATCAACCCTTTTTATTTCCTTCATTACGTAAGAAACAAATAATGTATTTCAAATATTTTTTTTATTTATTTAAGATGAATTTTAAAAAAAATAAACAATAAAAATTATGCACATCGCTTTAGCATTATAATTAATACAAATAATTAATGAGGTAGTAATTTAGAGTACCATTGGTATATATAGAGGTCTAAAGAAGCTAAAGAACTTGAAAAAGTTGTAAAATTCAAAAACCTTAAACTTTAATATTTTGCTGGCCAAGTTTGTCGCTGGGATGCCACTTAATTTCCATTTTGCCTGTAAATCTACTTTCACTGCAACAGATATATTGAGGCAGGAAAGAGATGTGAGACAGTTTCATATTTTGCTCACATATTATTCCAGAGGAAAAAAAAAGAAAATTAAAAAGAAATTAATATTAAAAGTTAAATTTCAGCTGTGCATTAAATAAAGAAGAGTATATTTAAAAAATTCACAACAAAATTTTTTTAAATAAATTTTTAATGCTAGAAACTTAAAATGTACTCTATATTAAATATATTCAACATTTTTATTTAAAAAATTTAAATTTGACAATAAAGAAAAGGTATTTAATTGCAAGAAATAAAAAAAGGTTAGATATTTTTTGCCTAGAATCACACTTTAAAAGACTCACATCTAAACAATACTCAGTGTTAGAAATTTTTAATGCTAGAAACTTTAAAGTGCGATTCTAGGCAAAAATATCTGTGCCCCCCCCCCCCCCCCCTTTTTTTTTTTTTTTTTTTTTCGTGCAATTAAACTTTTTTTTTTTTTTCGTGCAGTTAAACACCTTTTCTTTGTTGTCAAATTTAATATTTTTTTAAATAAAATTGCTAAATTATGTTAAATATAAATTATTTGTGTGTTACATATTAATGATAAAAATTACTTTAATTACATTTTTTTCTTAAAAAAAAAAAAAAAAAAAATCTCATATTACATCTTTAGTAACGGACTTGATAGAGAGTGGGGGACAAATATTGTAATCAAATTTTGAAAAATGGCCCATTTAATCCGCTGCAACACTATAAATTAATTATAACAGAGGTGAAGATAATAAAAAATTGGCAATCAGAAACAGCGACAGCACGCTATAAAATTTTATGTAAAACGGCTTCATGTAGCGTCTAGTACCATAGAGTAAGGTTAAAGTAAACGGATATACATTCGATTCTTATAATGGCCCACATCTCTTTCCTGCCTCAATATGGCTGTTGCAGTGAAAGTAGATTTACAGGCAAAATGGAAATTAAGTGGCATCCCAGCGACAAACTCGGCGAGCAAAAAATTGAAGTTTAAGGTTTTAGAATTTTACAACTTTTCAAGTTCTTTACCTTCTTTAAACCTCTATATATACCAATGGTACTCTAAATTACTACCTCATTATTATTTTTTTTTTTATTATTAATTATTATGCTGAAGTGATATGCATAATTTTATTGTTTATATCTTTAAAAATTTATCTTAAATAACTAAAAAAAAGTATTTGAAATACATTACTGTTTCTTACGTAATGAAATTTATTCTATAAATTTAATTTTTTACGCTTTTCAATCAAATGGGACATTTAAGGCGTCACGTTAGTAGATAAAAGGATAAAAAATCCACTTAGAATGAACGAAAAAAAAGAAAAAGAAAAAATCAGTTAAATACCCTAAAGCTTAAAAATAAATAAATAAAATATGAATAGTGCTGTAGAACAAACACATCGTGTTCTTAATCTTTCAAATAACTGAAATTTTTTCAAGAAGAGGAGTCAATGTGTTTTTCTTGATACAAATTCAACGAATTCATTCATACTCATGATTTAAAATGAATTAAAATTTTTAAAACCGAGCAATAATTTCTATGAAAAGAAAAGAGTTTAACTCTTTGACGCAGATGGGACACCGGTGTCCCTTTTGCTTATTTATTTTTTGACGCTCTTATTAAAAATATTATTATTATATGATAGTTTTTTATTATAAAAGAGAGTCTAATAGTTACTATAAAAAATCTATTAGATTATCAGAGTAAATTTTTACTAAAATAAAAATGTTAAATAAAAGTGGTTTGAAAAAATTTTATCAACCAATTTCAAAAATTTATTTCTAATTAAATTTGATTATTTAAAAAAAGATCAGTAATGAATTATTGCTACTCCTATATCTAAGTAATTGTAAATAAGTGCAATTTGTAAAAATATTTATTCATGGGACGCCCGTGTCCCATGATGAATTTACCTTTAACGCAGAAAGGGATATTGGTGCCCCACTCTAATATTTTAGAAACAAAATTAATTAAAATTTTAAATATAACATTTTCCAATTATTTAGATCTAAAATAACTTAAAACTATCAAAAAAGTGTAAAAATTATGTTTGAAGAGAAATCTGCTTCAAAGGGTTAATCAATGCAATTTGTTAGCGTTTATCAATGGTGTGGAAAACACCCAGAAAGTAATAAGATATGAAAATGGACTATTACTATTTGTCGGAAAACAAGAAAATAAATGAAATACATACTAATAGCATTTTCTAATGGTAGTACCCTAAAGACAACCATATAGCCTATAGCCAGAAATCAGAATAGACAGGGGAAATAAGAATATTGGCTGGAGTAAATTCAATGAAAAAACAACATAATAATGGATAGTTAAAAGTCCCAGGGTTTCAGAATAAGATTAAAAATTATTTAATGATGATGGAATGATTTATTTAACCCTTTTCTTCTCGCTCCCGTGAAAATGACGGGGTGAGCTTTCACTCTCTATTTCTCGTGCCCGTGATACTTCCGGTCTGGAGTATCTAAAAGTAACGCAGTAAAATGGTTTAGAAACAAACCATTTCTGATACCCGGGAAAATTTATTTCCTATTTTGCACTCTAGATGGAAGTAGCATCTATTTAAAATAAAATTTGAGATAGTATGTTTATTTTAAAGGGTCAGCACTATTCAATTTTAAATATCTGTAATATTTAAAACCCGAATAAACTACTACGTCAGAAACGCCAAAGAAAAATGTTTGAGATGCATACAGCTGTTTCGGTAGCCTTAAGCGTACCGTCTTCAGTGCAAAAAGAATTCTGAATCTGACCAGGTTCAGAAACCGAAACAGCTGTATGCATCTCAAATATTTTTCTTTGGCGTTTCTGACGTAGTAGTTTATTCGGGTTTTAATATTCCAACCCCACGTCTCCTGTTATTATCTGTAATATTTATTTTGTAATCTTAACTCAGTTAGGCTTTTGAATGCACGTGGTATTGTGCTCTGTATTAAATATATTTTTTAATATTGTGTACTATATGAAATCAGAATTGCAAAGTGATACGGATTGTTATTTCAGTATAAATGCATCGGAGAGTGATTCGGAAATAAGTAATATTTATGAAAAGTTCGGATAGCGAATCTGAGAATAGTGTATTATACGTATAGCGTTGCATTATACGCAAAATTCTTTTCATAAGGTTCTGTTTTAATGTTTAAAATACATATCTTTTATCTTTTCTACTTACTAGAAAACCAACATTCAGTTATAATAACTGACTGCCGTTTTTTTTTTTTTTTTTTTCTGAAAAATTTAATTTTCTTGATTTCAAGCTAAAAATTTTTTCAAAAATTAAAAATGAATATATACATTGTTCTTACCCTTTACTTTATTCAATTTTCTTGAATAAAAAAATTAGGTACTTTTTTTTATTACCGTTTTCTTGGAAATTACAAGGTCGCTAAGGGGTTAAATGCCGTCATCATATATGCAGGAAAAATAGAAACAGCAAACATTCTTCCAACACAGTTTCCTTACTTAATATATAGTTTTACTATATTTAGAATATATTTCATATTGTGTTTCAAAAACGTACTGAATTCAAAATAACATTAAGATCAGGAGAAGAAGTATGGAAATAAATAATCAAAAAGAAAAACTTTTCTTACAATAATCCAGTGACTAGACACATTTGTAAAAATAAATAAATACAGAAATGAAATAAGTCGTAAAACGTTTGTTCATAATTACACAGGAAAAATGAGTAGATTCAGTAAACTAAAATTTATCTACGTTAAAAATGTTTATGCTTCCAAAGTATTACTCTAGTTCTGAAATGATTAAAAACTGATTAGTTCTTCATGTAAAAACATCGTTAAAATGTTTTTTAACAACCAGCTAAAAAAAATATTTTGAGTTAATGCTCACTTTTAACTCAAATTCGAAATTTATTATTATTATTATTATTATGTGAGATGATGTTACAGGGATCTTTATATAGCACAAAAAATGATGTTTATTTTAAGTTTTGATTAATTTAAGTAATAAAGGTAAAATTACGTGCTTTTAATCCAATTAAGATGCAAATTTAGTTGCAAATGTTAATTTTGTCTGTAAATTAAAAAAGAAAGAAAGAAAAAATAAAGATAAGAAATTTTATTATTTAATTAAATTTATTTATGATGATAATTTTATAGGGATCTTTATAGTGCATACGAATTTTTTTTTTTCTTTTTATTTCAAATACAGATAAAATTAAGTGATTTTAATCCAATTAAGACGCACGATTAGATGCAAATGTTAATTTTATTTGTAAGTCGGGGAAAAAAAAAGTGAAAATTCAAAGGAGATAAAAGGGAAAATAAACAAAACATCCTACAAAATAACTTAACTAGCAAGCGTATTAAAAATCTTCAGATTTTTTTTTTTTTTTTTCAGATTAATTAATCGCAACCTGTTTCCTTCTTTTAAGAGAAGCAATAATTTTTAAACTGCTATGAATTCAAATTTTCAAAAAATTCAAGAATTTGAAAATTCAATTTTCAAATTCTTTGGAAGAAATGAATATATATATATATATATATATATATATATATATATATTAAACGATTTTAGAAGAGAAAACTAAATGAAAAAGGATGTTAAAGATACATTACAGATAGGTGTATATTGTACATGCCTCTGAATGTTAAATTAAAACTAGATTTTACTTCCTGTATCCACTTTTCATTTTCTTCTATAATGAATTTCTTGAAAAAATATAATAATTAATTTGTAAACTTGGAATATCACCATAGTAGTAAAAATATCAATAAAT
Organism: Salticus scenicus; assembly: GCA_963930645.1. Lineage (NCBI taxonomy): Eukaryota > Metazoa > Arthropoda > Arachnida > Araneae > Salticidae > Salticus > Salticus scenicus. The sequence continues at coordinate 136,326,567 of OZ005653.1, read as the reverse complement.
TATTTTATAATGAACATAACTCATCGAATTTCTATGTTCGCATGTACAATTTTTGAAGCATTAGAAAAGAGAATAAAAAGAAAAATTAATACGGGAAGAAAAATCAAGCTTTTAATTCACATTTGGAGACATGTGTATCTTCACCTATTTGTGATTTTTTAACACCATTTCTCATTTAAATTTCTTTCCTAAATTGTCCAAATTATTCATTGCTTTCGAAACTTACTTCTGTAAAAAATGGAATTAATAACAGTTTAAAAATTACTACTTATGTTAAAGTCATATAAAGTTCAATTAATAATTTGACAATGAGTATGACATCTAAATTATATGTTCAGGTGTTCATTTGTTTAATTATGCACAAAGGAAGAAAACAGGCTGTTGATTTAATTTTTCACAGGTATTTTTTTTTTTTTTTTTTTTTTTTTTTTAAATAATTATCAAGCAATTCCGTAGCCAGAAAAATTTTACTGAGGGGGTTCAAAGTTTGGAACATAATGTTGAGTGTTGAATATGAAGTATAATTCAAAAAATTTCAGCAAATTTGCAAAATTTTGTGATTACGAGCTTGTTATTATGTGATATCCAACTATGCACAATCTGATTTGACATTTGAGGGGGAAAAAATACATTAAAAATATTCTGAGGACTTTCGTTGACTTTAACAGATGAAAAAGTCGTAAAATTATCGATTCATAGAAAGTTATCGATTAATCGCAATTTACTAGGGTAGGCGCAAAATGTGACACAAAATGCAGTTCATAATGGAAATGGAACGTACAACGCAGTTTTAATAGTGACAGCAGAAAAATTTATGTTTCAAATTTTAAATGCTAATTACGGGGTAATTAGCAATCAGTGCTAATTTGAAACTCTCAGTTTATTTTTGGAAATAGCAATGAATGATTTTTATGATATCCATATTAAATTGTCAAATCCAATGCGTGGAACCCAAGATATAAGCATGAAATTGTAAAAAAAAAACAGAGTTGTTTAATACATTGTAAGGAGGTGAATGATGACTCGCCCAATATTTGGATGTGCTTTAAGAATTTAGTTGAACGATAATCGTTATTCATAACTCCTAAATTAATTTTATATACAGCGGAACTTTTCATAATACACTAACACTTGCAACATATGAAAAACATTCATATATTGCAAGTTTTATGTAATTTTAAGAAAATTTACAACAGTGTTTTGCTGAAAGTATGTAAACTGACAGCAGACGAACAGTTTAAAAAACACTCCTAATTTTTGAAATGTTTCCGCCCGTTAATTAAAACACTGTATCAACTGAGTAGAGAACTATGTTTCAGTTTAGCGTTCAGCCCCGTATTCAGCTTGTGTTCAGATACAACCGGTCGAACCCAAGCTGCAAGCAAAAGCAAGAGGTCTTGAACTAGCAAACTGTGCGTGATAGTTCCGTTGACCTCTAAGGAGTGACCCCGCCATTTCAAGATCCCCCTCCCTCTCTCCTGGAGCCAAACGATTGCTTCTTTCTCCGATGTCATGACCAGGTGTTGCCACGCTTCCAGGTTTCCCGTAGTAACGCTATGTTTACGCCGCCGCCACTCGCTCTCTCTACCTCCGACATATTTGCAATAGTTGAGAGAGTTTCTCTTTCCTTCTGCGCCATTTTGGACACTTGTTGGCGTGATACTTTTTTTCTCGCTCTTCCCACAGTTTTTTTTTTTTTTTTTTTTTGGTTACAGTAAATAATGTGATTTTTTTTTTTTTTTTTAGTGGTAGTAATTTACTGTAAAAAAAAATAATATTTTCACTTGACGATAATAAACAATTGATAAATACTCTATCACAACGGAAAAGTTACATTATTATGTAATTTTAACAAAAGAGTGGGAGAGAAGCAATACAATAGAGTTAGTATTTACATAACATGTGAAAAATGTTTATTCCGTCAAGCAAAAATGCAAATTACCTTTTAATGAATAAATATAATAATTCCGTGGCTTAATTTATAATACAAAAAAAAAAAAAAAAAAAAAAAAAAAAATGTTCAACTTCAGACTTTTGATTAAGTAATAAAATTATCGGATTGCTCTATGAACAGCATGTATATTAAATATAAGTAAAGCAGTCAATCTACTTTTCTATTTTCAAATTATTAATATCATCAAGTTAAAGATAGGGTAAATTTTTAAATGTTTTCTATAATTTACTATTGCATTAACTTAATTTTTTTTTTTTTTTAAATAATAAAATTTTCTAAAATCTTATTTTAATAGAAATGAAAGATGATCGAATGATAAGTGTGAATCATAAACTGTCACAGTGATATACATCAATTCAATGATATATAGCCAAATAATAATAAAATATATGAACAAAATACAGAGATCGGAACAATCTCAATTTTGAATAACACTTTTTTTAAATGAAATATTTAATAATTGTTTCTCTTCGACGGAATATTACTATGACTACTTCCAATATACACACGTCAGCAAAATTAAATGGTTGAAATGTTTTATTAAGAATTATGCCCTTTCAAAATGTGACTAAAATTGCGCACCGCATACTACTTATTTATTTATTTTTCAAATGTTTAGAGAATCATTCACAACCAAGTCTTTATTTACCTTTTCTCAGGAAAATAATGATGTCCTTTCATTAACATAAAAAAATATGTGCAATTAAAGTCTTACATAGTAAAATTTGCTCTTACAACAATATACAACACAAAGTAAAATTGTGTAGAATAAAAATGAGCCAATATAATTAATTTTTAAAGTTTTTCTAATACTTCAGGGATCATACACGAATTAAAAAAGCAAAATATAAAATTTTTCAAAAATTTTATTTTGCACTTGCTCTGTTCAGTTGGTTATAGATTTTTTTTTTTTTTTTTTTTTAAGTTTTTATTAAAATTACACATAAATTTGTATAGTATTTAAGGTTTATTTCAGTTTTTGAAAAAAAAAAAATAAAAAATCATGAAATTAATATGCTTTTTAATTAAAATAAAAATACAGCAAATTATTAATGAAACAAACTTTTTCAGTGTTATTTCATGATCGGTAAGATAACTTAATTTGAAATTTCCATATTAACATAAAACTTGCATTAAAATGGTCCAAAAACTTCATTCTTTAGAATGTATTAATACCTATAAAATAATTAAATATTTTCATTATTTTTAATGACTAATTAATTAAAAATTTCATTCATTTTTGTATATTTACATTCACTGTAAAAAAAGAAAAAAAAAAAAAAAAAAAAAAGGAAAAAAAAGCTACAATCATGGGTTTTTTTGGGTATAATTTTACGGGAAATGACCGTTTTGCCAACTAAACGGTCAAACTCTGTAGAATGATGTAATGAAAGTATAATTTTACGCCACGGGCACTTTTTATCTGAAACTGAAAATTAGGGCTGTGCCGATTAATCGGTTCGGTTAATCGACCAATGCTTGGTCCCGATCAATTTTTTTAATCGAGTTAATCGGATCTAGGATCGGTTAAAGTTTTTCAAAATCCGATTAAAATTTTCAAACTACGAATTAAAGTAAAAATATTGTTCTGCCTACAAAATATTTTTTCACATATTTTGCAAACAAACATTCTAAGAAACATCCATCAAATAATGTAAAAGCAAAAAATTAAAAAATAAAATAAATAAATAAATAAAAATAAAACCTCTCAAAAGAAGTTGTTGCACTTTTGTTGATAGAGAAAAGGGGGAGGACAGTTATTAAACAAAATGCAGCTTCATGTGGATGCTGGAGCAACACCACCTGTCTGTAGCCTTCTACAGAAAGTGTTGGCTAGGGTAATAGTATTCTCAGAAACAAGAAGCTTTCAAAAAATAGAAATGCTAAAGATTAAAAAAAAAAAAAAAAAAAAAGAAGAAGAAGAAGAAGAAGGGATTGAGATTTCCACTAACCCTCTGATGGGGGAAATGTCAACAGAGTTTCACAGTATCTTCAAGCGTTTATTGTCTGTTCAGAATTGCTGATAGTAACTATTGAAGTAGAAACAGAAAATAACATTCTGTGTTCTAGTCCGAAGTGACAAAGAAGAACTAAAATATAAGAATTTGAGATTTTTATGATAATGATATGGAATTTTGAGAATTCATTTAAAAATAGTGACAAGCGGGATGGACAAGACCTGCAAACATAAAACTAAAATATGTATAAATTCATTTCATGTTTCTTTCAAAATGAATCGAAAAATTAATTTAATAATAATAATAATAATAATAATAATAAATACAATTGAATAAGTGAAAATATTTATATAAAATTAATACTTAAAGTCACCAATTATTACTCTGAAAATTGATTTAAATTTCAGTTATGAAACAGATATAATTGATTAGGCAAAAATTTTTGAAAAAAAAAAATTTTTTTTTACTCAAACTTCTGAATAATATATATATATATATATAATGTATACACATTATGAGAGTTTTATTCATCATTGAAATAAAATTATATGAAGAAAAATGAAAACGATTAAAAATCCGACCGATTAATCGATTAATGAACTACGATTAACCCAGTTAAAACTCTTAATCGGTTCCCCACCCTTATTGAAAATGAATTGTAGTTTTATTGATTGAGAGAGCTTATTTATACATTCATACAAAGATTGATATAAAAGAGTTATTGTTTCCCTAATTTAATGCACAGTTGTATGTTTGTCACAACGTAAAATTACAAGGGAATATATCATTTATGGTTCAAATGTCATTTTACGGGCTTTGCCTGAAATCTCTGCTGCGGAGCGTTAACCATAATCTGGCCTGAATTTTTTTTTTACTATGTATTTTTTTTTTTTTTTTTAATAATTTAACACAGAGGATTTCTATGTAATTAAATTATTCTATCAATGCAGTTTTGGGAACATTTAGGGACGAGTAATTTGTTATTGTTAATATATAGATTACAAATAAGTTATAATTATGGATCGTGAAATAACACTGAAAAACTTTGCTGAATTAATTGTCACATTTTTATAAAATTAATTAAGAGTATTAATTTTAAAATTCCCCTAAAGCTAAAATTAGTCTTATACAACCTACAAATTTTCGAGATATAGTTATAATTGTGATCAACAAAAACAGACTGATCACTTTCTTTTCTTCCATATTAAAAAAAAAAATCATTTCAATCGTAAGAATTTTCGACATCCGGTTTTCGATAAATTTACTCACTTTAAGAGTTTCAGAACACGATTGCAAAATTTTTAGAAATGTTTGTCAGTCTGTGTATGACAAACATATTCTGGCAACTGTATCTCTGGAACTACTGCACAGAATTTTATATAAAATTATATGTAGTTGAACATTGACATATATTAGTGCCTATCAACTTCTGGTGCAAATCGCTCGACAGATGGCGCTGCGACTTTTTTTCCATTTAAGAGAAAGCTATATCTCGGGTCTTATTGTGCATAATCGAACAAAACTTGATTTGTGAGAGAGAGGGCCATAATGTATCATTATACTAATTACAATTAAGGTGCATAGCGGCCGATAGGTGGCTCTGCCATATTGCAATTTTCCCTGACTCTTGTAAAAGGGAAAGCTATACTTCAGATTCTATTGTATATAATTGCACAAAACTTGGTATATGAGAGGGCTATTATGATTCAATATGTGTGCATAGGTGGCGCCCTGCTGTGTTGAAATTTACCAAGTGAATATGAAGTCTAAATCTTAAATTGTATGGCACTCTATCTGTTATGAAAATGAATGCTGACTTGATTTCAGTGTGTATCGGCCGATATTTTTAAATCATACTTTTTGCCTCTTTCTAATAAACACATTTAAAAATTTACATGATATAACGTTGCAAGGAAAAGCGTGAGAGAACACATCAATCATATTACATGTATATAATGAAAATATTCTTCAATACAAAAAAAAAAAGAAAGAAAGAAAGAAAAAGAAAAAAGAGAATAAAAAGGTAAAATAAATAAATAATTTTATATAAATTCATCGTTTAAAACTGAATATATTATATAAGCGTACTGAATTGGAATTGCTATAAAATAATTTAAAATGAATTTAAAATACTGTAAAATATAAATTTTATTAACAAGCGTTTTTAAAAATAAAATTGTTAAAAAAATATTGAAACATTATTTTAATTTTGTGCCCCCCCCCCCCCCAAAAAAAAAAAAAAATAAATAAATAAATAAAATAAATAAATAAAAGCTTACTGACGATTTAAAAAATTCAAATTAAACCCGTTAACCCATTATTATTGTGTACTCGTAAAAAAAAAAAAAAAAATAGTACTTTAGTAAAATAAGTAAATAAATAAATTTCCCTCTCTCTCTCTCTCTCTAAACACACACACACACACACATATATATATAAAGAAAGAAAAAAAAAAGTATAAACATTTTTTAAAACTTCCCCTATCCTTTTTGAACACTTGATTCTATATATACTTTTTCCAACTCAGTTTCATATTTTTTTTTTTTTTAAGAAAATGAAAATAAACTGCCCAGAAAAAGAATAAAATAATCTTAAAAACTACACAAATCTATAAACTAAAATTATACTGCCTATTTAATAAACATACTTATATAAAAGTACATACCAAATAATGTTACAAGTAAAAACGTGACAGCATACATCACTCACATCTTTTTTTTTTTTTTTTACATACCAGCTTAGTTATTTAAATACAGCTGGAACGAGATAAATGAGATTACGATGCCTAACACTAAATAGCAGAATTTAAAAAATGCCAGTCAGAAATCTTCTAACGTTAAGTCTCTTTTAAGACTCTGCACAAGGCGATAATCAGCTGTTCTTATTTTGCATTTTCAGTTAAAGAAAAAAAAAAAGCATGTGTTCACGTAAGGTTTCTTTATTAATCTCATTGTGCATAGCAGTGGTTCTTAAACTTTTGACCACTGTCACTATCTTTACATTTACATGCTGATGTCTACTTTTCCTTTTCACTCGATGGGACATGGAGATAAATTTACATGTACTATGTAGCGTTTCTGTAGTTGTCTTTGAAGGGAATTGGGAGGGAGACGTAAAAGAAAAAAGGATTAAATTAAATTAAGTGAGAAAATGAAAAGTGCTTTTTAAAGATTAAAATATTAAATTACGCCCGTCATTTAGTATTATCCTTTTAACTTAAATATTAGAATACTATTAGCTGCACGCCAATGCAGTTATATGTTTTTCACATTAAAATAATAATCACTGTATTATGTATAAGCAGTAGTTCTTAAGCTTTTGATAGAAGTCACTGTCATTTTATACAAGTCATTTACATGCTGATGCCTATTTTTCTTTTTTCCTTGATGGAAAACAGATAAATTTACATGTACTATGTATTACTACGACGGAAACGTCGGCTGTACACCTTTCTAGAATTCATAAATTTTCTACCAGCCTTTATCTGCCTTCGCAATTATTAATTTTCGTAATTTTGTTAGAAACTCTTTCTCTCTCTCCCCCCCCCCCCCCTCTTTGAGTGTCTTTTTTTTTTTTTTTTTTTTTTTACATTAATTAAAGACAACTAATAAGCATAATTTGATTCATAGTACTCTATTTAGAACTCAGATACAGTCATTTTTCTTGATTAAATATCAACCTGATTGAACATAAATCACTTAAAAATTAGCATTTAACGTATAGAATGTATATTTACTCAAAATATATATTAATATATTATCTGTATCTCTTGCTTATAAATAATACAAAAATTTTAATTTAAGAAAAATAATTTACGCTAAATAAGGTAAAAATGTAGTGTGACAGACACGACCAGAAAAAAAAAAAAAAAATAAATAAATAAAGATATTTTTAGTGATTCATTTTTATTGCTCACTTGCTTTAAATTGAGACACATTTGAAGATCATAGATTTTATACAAACAAAACTTATTATACCTTATTCTATTTATTTATTTTTCAAGTTTTAAAATTTAAATAAATATATTAAAAAAATATATATTCAGTAGTGTGACAGACACATGAGATGTGTAAAAATTTAGAATTATCTTTTGCTTACTAATTTTAAATTATCTTTTTAAATTAATAATTAAATATATATATATGTGTGTGTGTGTGTGTGTGTGTGCAATTCAGATGCGTTTTTTCTCACCCTTATTATACATATATTTTAAAATTTATTTATTACTTTATTTATAAATACTGCAACGAAATTATAAACTATCTTTTAAAAAGAATTAAATTATTAATTTTACTAAAATCGTTTTCATATAGAGTTAAATTTGCAAGAATTTAAGTTCTTTATTAAAAATTTGACTATGACTATATACCTCATCTCATATACGTTAGTTCCTTGAAAGTTGTATAAAAGATTCTCTATGTAGCTACACGGTAATATAGTCGTAAGCATTACTTATAAAAGTGATAAAATAAAATACTTTTACATTTGGATAAGACATATGATGAATTCTAAACGAATTACTATATCATGATATCACATAATAAAATCATATTATTTTTTAAACATAAATGTTTCTGTTCGAGGGAAAAAATAAAGAAAGCAAAATCTAGATTTTATTTCTTAAGAAATGGTATTTTAAATTGTACGAGCATCGCAGATTTTTAATATTTTTGTGGAATAGACTGAGTGATTAGAATGCATTTAACATTTGTGGAACTGTGAACGAAATGATATATATATATAGTTGACCTTGACACTGACTGATAAAGATCTCTCATATTTTCAATTTCTTATATATTCCGTACATATATGGTTCAAAAAAGGTAAACGCCATATGATTATTATTGGTAAAAACTGCTAACAAATAAAATCTATATGATTAGGAGACTTTTTATTCCTTTATAAACAGTAGATAAAGCTTTTGAATATGACTATAAGCAAGTTTCAATCCCCTTTGTGAAAAATATTTTACAATTTATTCAATACTCTTTGCATTTAAAAGTTCACCTCTACGCCTTGTTTGAGTAATTACCATTCAATTACAAATAATTTCAAAGAAAAAATATTTTTCATAGCAGTTCACTACGTAAATTACATAATTACCAGGAAAAACCTCTTTATCAACAAACAAAACAAAAATAGCTTTAGTTGATGCTTACAAGAAAAAAAAAATTCTTTTATATCATTAATTTACTATGGCATTAAATACTATAGCATCTGAATATTAATGGCAGTCTAGCTAGAACCGGTTCATAAGAAATAAAAACAAAGTAGCACAGTAAACAAAAAGAAAAAGTAGAGAGAATGGTGAATCATCGTGTTTAGAGCAAAGCAAAGAGGCGAAAACAAAAAGCCGGCCGAAGAAAGTCAAGAAAAAGAAAGAAAGAAGAAAAAAGATCTAAAGAGGGTGCAGTGCTCTTCTTTAGTCCGTGAGATCTTCCAGTGGCGACAGATGGGACTTGCTTGAAGGAACTGGAAATTCCGGTTCGAGCATTGTTTAGGGCCACAATGAAGGTTGTGTTTACGGTTCGGGTTAATAAATAATCTCGAACCATTTTTATTCTCTTTTTTTTATCTTTATTATGGAGTTTTGATAGTTTTCCGTGGGCGGCAGGCAAGCACACATATGCCCGCGTGACAGGGCTACATTTTATTTGTGGACTGTCCGAATTATATATGTTGTTACAGCAGTGTATCTTTTTTCGGAGTGGTGATGTGAACAGAAGACAGAAGCAGATGTGTAATGACCGCATTCGTTGCTGAATCGTCTGTCTGTCTCAGTGAATTAGATAACTAGTTATAAATGGTAGAAACAGTTAAACGTGCTGTGAATTTCGTTTCGTAGCGCGACTTTTTATAATGGCGAGTTCTTTTGGGACTTGTTTATTTATTATTTATTTATTTATTTTTTTATTTATTTATTTATTTTTTTTCATCAAATATCTGCATAGCTGCCAGTATTTCTAATTTTTAAATCAGATTTATCACCAAAGTTTTCAAAAAGAAATTTGTCACATATATTTTCGACGAATAATTAAATTTAAACTGAAAACATTTATTAAAAAAAAAAATTCCAGTATGAAGTCTCAATTGAAAATAACGGAAATTTGCACCTATATATCTACAACTGGTTCAACGCTATACCAACCGGAAGACTCAAAGACTATTTTTCCCGGAGGGGGAGGGGGGATAAATAAAAAAATCGAGAGACAGCTTTTAGGCATTTTTCTAAAACTATACATTATTTTCTAAAAGGATTTTGTCCATTCGTGTTTAGCTCATTTAGTGTTGTCAGCATTTACGTTACTGCATCGATTGCTGAAAATAAAACATAAATGATGATTTGAACACGAATACATAAAATAATGTAATATTTTAACGGAATGGCCAAATGCTGGGCCTCAAAATGCGGTTGTTAAAGTGTTAATTATTAGTGAGGATGATACAGGGAATATTTATAAAATGCATCATAGATCTCGATCTCGTAATATTAAATACATCATTATGGAATATTTGTAGACGGAAATAAAATTAGTTTTCAATGTTACGGCGAAAAGAACGTACTTGTAGACAGTACATTATTTTACACATGGATGTCAAAATTTTACGCCTTGATTGCAGTTTTTTATACTTGTGGAGCAGACAAATGGAAAACAGACAGACTGAAATAGTGAAATGCTTCGTCTGTCTTAATCAGGGATGATTATGACTTAAAGGTAAAAATAAAAAATTTAGAATACTAAAAAAAAAAAACTTGGAATATTAAATGATACTCATATTATTTAGACCAGAAGCCCTCAAACTTTTTGCATCTTGTGATAAAAAATAATATGTTTCCAATAAATAAAAATATACAATTTATTTACATATCACCTGAATGATAATGAAACAATCAGTGAAAACAAAAAATATCTTTGTAGGAAACATAAAAATACGGATGGATTAGATTAAAACCCCCTAAAATCAAGAGTAGCTTCTAAACACAATCACCCCTGCTCGATTATCTATAGAACTAGTTATAAAAGACATATTTTATTTGTATTCTTGAATCTTTTGTTGCGAAAAAATATCGGATTTAGTTTCATGTAAATCTAAATTAATAATTAAAAAAATTAGTCCGAGACATGTTCTTGTGATAATTTGTTTTATTTTATTGGTATAACAAATGTTCCTTTATTGTTAAAATTATACTGTGAAAAACATTTGTTTTCACTAAAAAAAAACAAAAACAAAAAACAAAAACATTTGATACTCTCGTTATCAAATGCCTATTTAAAATTTAGTAAACGTAGTTAAATTCTTATGTAAAGCAAGTACTCATGTGTAAGTTGTGACAAAGGTATTTTATACAAATGCTTATGTGTATAATTAATGATGAAGTAAACAGAGGTGGGCAGTATATTATATACTTGTATATAATATAGTATATTCAATATACATTTGTATATTGTATATTGTATATTTTGCAACATTTTAAAAAGTATTTGTATATTGTATCTAATATACATTTTAGGCAGTATATTGTATATTTTACAGGGCTTAATATACAATATACTTTATCTCAAAATTCCCAACTTCTTAAAAAAAAAAAATCTTTCATCTCAGATTTAGAACACTGTTTTTGCTATGGGAACTCAGCTTTTCTCAATGTTGACTGACTACCAACCCAACACCCCCTGTTGACTGACCTCAATAAGAATTAAGTAATAACATATAAATGGGTATTTTATGATAGCGGACACTTTGAGTATTTAAAAGAAAGTACAAAATACAAAATGTGTTTTTTCCTTCACTTCCTGGCTCCATAGGGGTCTAATTAAGCCTGGTGTTCAAGAAATGACCATAGAGGGAGGGGTAAACCCAAACAAATCAGTTCTCTTTCCATAGATGTCCTCAATGTCCACATGCATCTGTAAAACGGAAGTGATCATTACAGCTTTTTTTTTTTTTTTTTTTTTTTAATCTTGAATCTTTTTATTTGATTGCAGAATTAATTGGGTATCAGAGAAAGCCGTCTTTAAAATAATTTAGTTTAGAGTTGGGGATGGAAATGCCTAGTGAAAAATTTGCTTTTAACTGTTTTCCTATCAAAAATATCTGTTTTCATTTTGTGGACGTTTCATTTTACTTATATAGATCCCAGTCATATAGAAAGGTACAAAATTTTATTTTCTTACATCTTACACATGGATAAAAATGGTGATAATATAAAAAAGAAAGAAAGAAAAAAACTGGGCGGAAAATTTCGTACGATAACTTTAAAAGGTGAAAAGGGGAGTACAATAGAAGATAATAAAATGGATAATAATAATTGTATAATGTATGATAATAATAATAATTATAATAAAATAGTAGTATAATAGAAACAAGAATAAAATCGAAACGTAAAAAATGGTTGACAAAACAAAATTATAAGTAAAGGTTGTTAGGTACATTTATTTATTCTTTCTTTTAATAATTTATTCGATTAAAACATTAATTACCTTAAAGATAAATAAAAGGCATTATACAAAAGAGCCTTAAGGGGGTCCGGGACACCAAATTTTTGTTTTTATTATTTATTGATTAATTGCTGTAATTATTTTTTCTGAAATTGGAGCTTTTTTGACGATGAAGTTGAGCAAGAAAGAATCTTAAAAAACTTTAAATAAAAATAAAAATTAAAAATTAAAAAAATTTTGATAAATTTAAAATTTGTTATATCTTATGAACTAATCGTTCAATTTACAAACTTTTTCACTCTTACATACAGAAAAAATTTATCTTCAATTTATCTTCGGTATTTTTAATTAGGAGTAAAACTTTTTTGGTAATCCAAAAATTATGCATGAAATAAGTACTTTTTTCAAATTAAAATTAATATTTAAAAATGTCCTATTATAATCAGAAATCCTGAAGACAAATTGAAGATAAATCCTTTCTGTATATAAAGATGAAAAAAGTTTGTAAATTGAACCATTAGTTCCTGAGATATAACAAATTTTAAATTTATCAAAAATTTTAAAATTTTATTTAAATTTTTAAATAAAAAAAACAAACAAATTAAGATTCTTTCTTGCTGAACTTCATCGTCAAAAAAGCTTCAATTTCAGAAAAAATAATTACAGCAATTCATCAATAAATAATAAAAACAATAATTTGGTGTCCCGGACCCCCTTAATATCGTGCAAAAGGAGTTCCAAACTTCAGACTGCATTTACACAGGTATGTCTGTATTTATATTTATAAATTATTATATAACATGAATTTATAATATTTAAACACAGCATCACAATAAAACAGTAGAGAATTCTAATCAAATATATAAATTTATATTTTTATGAAAAATAAATCATTCCTTCAGCATTTATAATATATGATACATCATTTTAACAGTTTGTGTTCTTTGGCATTTAGACATCAAAACGTGAGTTGGGATAAGTAGACTCTGCTCAATTCTTTATCATACATTTTCTCATAAATTTCCTACTGTAGGACATATTGTACTCATAGTAAGAGAAATAAACCCGATCGATCAACCAGCATGGCCAAAAATTTAAATCGCTCACCCAATAAGCTACCCTCCCCCAACTTCCATACATTTATGTTATCATAATTTACTAATTAATTTCCCTAGAGTCAATTTCATATTTTAGTTTTCATGAAATTCTATATGCTATTTCCAATGCAATAAACTACATAATGCAAGTTTATGTGAAATAGGGAAATATTTCATATAAACTTGTGATTAAATAATAATAATAATAATAATAATAATAAATACACAGTTTTTCTGCCTTGTTATAAAAAATCTTTAAATTCGCATACCTTAAGAAGCTTTTAAATTAAAATGTTGATTATCAAGAAATGTTAATGCCAATATGATAAATGATATTTTAAAACCAGTCAGACATGTTTATGAAGAAAATAATCTTCATAATATATATTTATGTGAAATTCCTTCATGTTAAGAAAATCTTAAATTTGAAATAACTTACGAATTTTTTAAAATAAAATGTGCCATAGTCATTGTTCATGGCAGTATCATAAATTATATTTTAAAACTGATCTGAGATCTTTATGATGCATATGATCATCATAATACATGTTTATGCCAAATTTTGCATAATTCTACCATGTAAAAGAAACCTTAAATTTTGGATAACTAATGAATTAGTTCCCCATCATACTATAGGTATGGGGAACTTAGGTAATTGTGAAAAATTTCGACCTCGGTTTTTTGACTTTTTTATACGTTTTCAGGTGTGGGGAATCCAAAAAAGACAAAATTTGTATGGTGTCTGTCTGTAGGGTGTCTGTTAGTGTGTTAGTCCGTTAGTTTGTTAGTCGTTTGCACGATATCTCACGAGCAAATGATCGCAGAGGTCAGATCACTTTTAAAATATTACTTTCGATACTGGAAAGAACCCTATTCATTTGCAACATTCGAATTAAAAAACTTCGTAAGTTATTAGAAATTTACGATTTTCTTAACATGGGAGAATAGGAGAAAAATTCACTTAAACGTGCATTAAATGGAAACTTTTTACTGTAAAAATGCCAGACCAGTTTTAAAATATCAGTTTTGATGCCGGAATGAACATCAGCAACTATAAATATGCTACTTTGAAAATTTCGCAAGTTATTGGAAATTTACGAATTTCTTAACATGGCAGTATAGGGCAAAATTTCACATAAACGTCAATTTTGAGAGATATTTTCATCGTAAAGATGTCAAGACTACTTTTGAAATATCATTTAGGACACTGGCGTGAATATTAATGACTATGAATTTTCCAAAATAAAAATTTCGTAAATTATTGGAAATTTACGAATTTCTTAACATGGCAGAATAGAGCAAAATTTCCATAAACGTCAATCTTGAGGGATATTTTCATCGTAAAGATGTCAAACCACTTTCGAAATATTATTGAGGATACTGGCATGAATATCATTGACTATGATTATTCCAATTTAAAAAAATCGTAAATTATTTGGAATTTACGATTTACTTAACATGTCAGAATAAGGTAAAATTGAGCATATACTTCCATTTTGAGGATCATAAATACATTAGACAACTTCAAAATTACATTTATGATATTTGTTTGAACATGATTGAATACAAATATTTTAACAGGAAAATTTCGTAAATTATTCATAATTTACGATTTTATCAATATAGCGAAATTGTAAATTTTTCATATAAATATGAATTTTGAGGATTATTGCATTAGAAATAGTGGCATGAAAACTAAACAACGGAATTGACCCTGATAAAATAAATTAATAGATTAGAATAAGATAAATATATCGAAGTGAACGGTGGATAGGTTATTAGGCGGGGATTTCATTCTGTCACTGTATCAAGCTTTGGTCAAATTCATTTCTTTTAACATGATTATAATATGTCTCGCACTAGAAATTTATGAGAACATAAATATGATGGGCAACTGAGCAGAGTCCACCTACGCCAACTAGTTTTTAAATTAGAATGTTGCAATTCAACAGGGTTCTTTCCAGTATCAAAGTGATATTTTGAAACCTGTCCGACTTCCTTAAGATAATTTGTTTTTGAGATATTGTCTATACAAACTATGACATTAACAAACTAACTTATGTACAGACGGATACCACATACATTTTGTGATTTTCGGATTACTCATCATTACCAAATCTACTATTATGATGTGTTAACTAAACATATAAAATGAACAAGATAATGTAATTGAACGAAGTAAATTAAATTTTTCTTTAATTGTTTGTGTTATCTAATTAGAGAGAATGACAGCATTGTATAACACTGTATTCTATTACATTTTTAAAGGAGTAATTCATTATTATGATAATAGCTTACTTCCAAGAAAATTTTTATGTGCTTATTTTCTAATTATTCATGAATTCCTAATTGCCTAAATATTTTTATTTAAGTGCATAAAACACTGATTTTGATTTCTAAGTAAAATATTAACTCATTTATTCTTAGTAAGAAGTGAAATAAACGAAAAGATACATTTTTACATAATTACAAATACTACAACCACATATAAAAATTAATTTTTAAAAGTATATTCTGAAAGTATATCAAATATACTTTTTGAATCAAGAGTATATTGTATATTGTATATTTTCGAAATTCTAAAAAGTATTTGTATATTGTATATTTTTGGACAAAATAGACGAGTATTTGTATATTGTATATAATATACTTTTTTGAAGTATATTGCCCATCTCTGGAAGTAAATTGAAGTTTTTAAAATATGTTAAAGTACTGCCAAAGTTTCAGTTTGCCTCCTAGTTCTACAATGTTTTAACTTTATTTACAGAACAGCAATAAAAGTATTAATAATAAAATTTCATATCAATATTACAGAGATAAATTCATGTTTTCAAAATTATTATATTTCAAATTTTATTTGAATAGTTTTTTTCTTTTTTTTCCTTTGAAGCTAAAATGTACAATTTTCGTAAAAGTAGCAGATTTAGTTTTTATAAAAATGCAGCAGAATATGCCTTGAAATCCTGTTATACCGCTTAAAATTAAATCAATATATACGTATATATATAAATAACAAAAATAAAACATAATTCTGTTTATTTAATTAAATAAGTTAATGTGTTAAGAGTAATGAGATAATAATAATAGGGCTGTGCCGATTAATCGGTTCGGTTAATCGATCAATGCTTAGTCCCGATCAATTTTTTTAATCGAGTTAATCGGATCGATTAATTCGATTAAAAATTTTCAAAATCCGATTAAAATTTTCAAACTAAGAATTAAAGTAAAAATGCTGTTCTGCCTACAAAATTTTTCTTCGCATATTTTGTAACAAACATTCTAAGAAACATCCATCAAATAATGAAAAAGCAAAAAAAAAAAAAAAAATAAAGAAATAAATAAATAAAGAAATAAATAAATGAAATTAAATAAAACCCCTCAAAAGAAGTTGTTTCACTTTTATTGATAGAGAGGACAGTTATTAAACAAAATGCCGCTCTATGTGCATGCTGGAGCAACACCACCTTTCTGTAGCCTTCTACAGAAAGTGTTGGTTAGGGTAATAGTACTCTCAGAAACAAGAAGCTTTCAAAAATAGAAATGCTAAAAATTTAAAAGAAAAGAAGGAATTGATATTTCCACTATCCCTCTGGTGGGGGAAATGTCAACAGAGTTTCACAATATCTTCAAGCGTTTATTGTCTGGTTAGAATTGCTGATAGTAACTATTGAAGTAGAAACAGAAAATAACATTCTGTGTTCTAGTCCGAAGTGACAAAGAAGTACTGAAATATAAGAATTTAAGATTTTTATGATAATGATATGGAATTTTGCGAATTCATTTAAAAATAGTGACAAGAGAGATGGACAAGGCCTGCAAATATAAAACCAAAATATGTGTAAATTCATTTAATGTTTCTTTCAAAAGTAATTGAAAAATTAATTTATTTAAAAAAAAAAAAAATGAATAAGTGAAAATATTTATATAAAATTAACACTTAAAGTCACCAATTATTACTCTGAAAATTGATTTAAATTTCAGCTATGAAACAGATGTAATTAATTAGACAAAAATTTTTGAATTTTTTTTTTTTTTCTTAATCAAACTTATGAATAATATATATATATACACACACACAATATGAGAGTTTTATTCATTATTGAAATAAAATTACATAAGGAAAAATGAAAACCGATTAAAAATCTGATTAATCGACCGATTAATCGATTAATGAACTACGATTAACCCAGTTAAAACTCTTAATCGATTCCCACCCCTAAATAATAATAATACAGAAACTATTTTTCAAAGCTGAAAGAATTTTATTAACTTTTTTATTAATAAAATAACGGGAAAAAAAAAAAAAAACTGAAAATACTTTGTTTTTCTGATTATATATGGGCATTAACAGTTCAAAACTATTTCTTTTTAACATTTTGTACACAGTATAGACTATATTTTCTTTCCATAACTATGAATTATATAATTCATCTTTTAATATCCCATTAAACTAGATCAGCACAAAATAATATAAAACAGAAAAGAATTCATAAAATGAATACATTAAATATTAAAGTTTACACACATTTATTTATAGTAAATAGGTAGGGGAGAGGGGGTACATTTGGACATGGGGCACATTTCAACAGTTTAAATATCCTTCTATTGGCATTGTTATTTTATTGACTAAAAGATGTTCTATAACATAACAATAGCTGGCCATAGGTTTCTTTCATTTCTTATCATAAGTAACTTTGATGTATAACAAAGTCTGTTTTGTGCACTGCAAAGTAAAATGTCAATTTTGTTTTCAACACTGTATTTTTCCCACTCCATATTCATTGAAGTAAGTGAAATTTATTCATCTTATTAATTAAGAAATTCTACATCTAAGAATACAATTCACTATTTAAAATTCCTTTTCTAAACATAGTTATAGCACTCTAACCATATTGGCTACTTGTGGGGCAGATTTCAACACTGTTGGAATGTGCCTCCACATATTTCTAAGTATCATTGTAGGCAGGTAGTCAGTAGAAAAATCAAAATTAGATCTAAAAATGATGAAATATGAGAAAATAAATAAAAAGGTGAAGCATAGCCTGTCAAAAAGAATTTCATTTGATAAATCTTCCGATAATGCCATTCAAAACAATTCTAAGTGAAGATTTAGAAGAAACTTTATATGGATTTTGAAAATGATGATTCAATAATACAAATACAGTAACCGCCGCTTAATAAAAACACTGGTTAATAAAATCAGCCGCTTAATCTGATCAAATCGCCAGGTCCGGAATCAAATCAATACAAACTACTTTTAAAGCCGCCGCTTAATAAAATCAGCATCGCCAGTTAATAAACTCAAGAATATCCTCAGCAGCCAAAAATATCATTTATACACACAAAAAACTTTTTTATTTACACTGTGATTTTATTTTTTTTTTAATTAAAAAAAAAAAAAAAAAAAAAGAAAAAAAGAAATTAAAGCACAACAAACCCTCCGTAATCGCTCATTGTTCAGTTTAACATTTTATACTTGCTGCATAGTTACAAATTAAACACGCCCCTCAACGTATCTCCGTAACAATTTCAAGGAACGTATATTTCAAAACGCAGTAATAAAATACAAATTTGATTTGATTTGATTTTTTTTTCTTTGTCTAATTATTAGAAGGCAATTTCTAGTTCTTATTTTGAAACTACTATAATTCATGAGGTTAAAATGGAAAGATTTTAAATTTATAAGAACAGCGTGAACTTTTGGTAAAGTAATGGTGATTTTCCTCTAACGAAAGTGCACGGGAACTTACAATGCGTTTACTTTACTTATATCGAAGAATCAATTAGTTAATTATCTACCAAAAATTAATTAATATTGTTTACTAATTATATTATTTGTTACCTTTTGAAGTTTCTTTCGAAATTCAGGGAAGTAATACATTTTTCTTAAGGACAGAAACGTTCGTCGGATATAAAAATCAGCCGCTTAATAAAATCACATTGGCTCAGAACGAATGTGATTTTAATAAGCGGCGGGAACTGTATATGATTTTGTTCTTGTAGAATTTGCAGGAAAGAAAAATAAAATTTTATTTGTAGGGCAAATTGAAGGTAAAGAGGATAACAATTATAAAGTGAAATTTATGCAAATAAAGGAAAATTCCTGGAAATTTTTATTTCCTGAAAAGGAAGAATATTAGTTCAGTTGACAGGACATTCAGTTGAGTCATCCTCAACCAAATGTAATTAGAGGAACCTATAGCGCGATTTCTTCAATGTCATTGACTGTAAATTTTTCATTGATTAAAGATAAAATAATGTAAAATTTAAGCAAGAACACTGCTTGTGTTATTCAGCAATTTATCTTTACAATTAAATTTATTTTGGACTTCTAATTTCTGTTTTCTTTTATTTATAGCCTGTACACATTTTAAATTTTAATAAAACTCAACTTCATATCATTTAAAAATAAAATAAATTGTTATTATTTATTGTTGAAAGGTGCCCCACCACCTGTTGAAATGTCCCCATGGTTAGGGCACATTTCAACAAAAATAGGCTTCTTTTCTTTTAAAATGTAATATTTGACTTTTTAATAATATACCTGTGGCAAAAATTAACAAGTTGGACGACATATTAAAGTAACTAATGGCGCTGAAGATTGAAATGAAATGTTTTATTTTTAGTTAAAAAAATAAAAAATAAAATAAAATTTGTTGAATGGTGCCCCTCTCTCTCCCCTACATACAAAAAAATTAATCTCCAAATATGTTTGATTCATGAAGTAATGTATGTACATAAAGCAAAACTGATGGAGATAATAATGTAACTAAGGAATTAATTACCTCGAACCTCGAACAAAGAAACACAAAAATAATTAAAATTATTTAAAAATATTTTCTTTTAATATTTGTGTAGATCCAGTTTATTCTAACCTCAAGTTTTCGGCAAATGCAATATTCAATCTTATATCTATGGAAAGAAATTATTTTACATGGGCATTTCCTTTAGATTTTTAACTGAACATATATGACTAAATATATATATATATATAATAATAATAATAATAATAATAAATGAACTGAAAATTTAAGATACAGGTGCAAAGAAAGAAAAAAATGCATATATATATATATATGTATAATATATTTTTATTATATTAATACTATCCTAAATTTATTTTTATGAATATAAATTACAGGGGAAAAATAGCAATTTTAATAGTTAAGTCTCTTTTGCAGATTGAAGTTGATAATAATATTTTATAAAAATGTTCATAGGGCAAGATTCGTTTATGTTTTAATCTTTCATCTTTTGAGCAAATTGCAAAGTAGCATCTTTCTCTCTGTAAGAAACTGATACACAAATTTCTTTTGCAGTTTCAATTATTGAATATATGTGACAGTAATCCCTCACTCAAAAATAAATAAATAAATATAAATACATAAAATAAAATAACAAATAAATAATTGTAATTCAGCTGTAAAATGAAGAAAACATTTCTTTTAGGCACAATCAATGCAACAAAAATTGTTATTCAATTCCAGTAAAAGTCAGGAATCTATACCGGATAATCTTTCATAATGTTCAGAAGCAAATAATAATAGTAACAATAATAAAACTTCGAATTAAGAAATACGATTATAATTGAAAATATTTAAATATTTCCATAAATTCCCACTTTCTAATATATTTTCTTTTGTGATAGTCTAATTATTTTAACCTGCCACTTTCAGCAAACACAACTCTATTATATAGCCTTCGAAGAAACTATTTAATGTACAAATTCTCTTTAGAGTTTCAACTGAATATAAATAATAGTAAAAACTCCAAATAAATAAATAAATCTAGCAACTTGGCACTGAAAAGGTGAAAAACTATTTCTTCTATGCACAATCAACATAACAAAAATTATTATTCAATTCCAGTAAAAGTGAGGAAGCTACACAGAAAACTTTCAGATATGTGCAGAGGCAGATGATACCAAAAACATCTGCAGGAAACGATCAGCTACGTACAAACCTACTCTGTGAAGTACAATGGAACACAGAATCATGTGCGTACCGAAGCATAGGACCCTGCCCTTCTCCCTCCTTCTCTAAGCTCTCTTTTCATCAGTTCATGTCGCACTATGGTACACAGGCAGAGAGGGGGAAAAAAAAAAAAACTAGAAAAATGTAAAGAAAGCAAAACATTGCAGACATTTTTATCGTAACGAAATATTAGAGGTTTAAATTTTTTATCCCCCTTTTTTTATAAAGTGAATGATTGAGATATATCTTTTATTATGGAACACATACGTGTACTTCGTGGCTTTGGTTAGAATTATTTTTACGTTGCACAGTAATAGAAATCTTATAAAATGAATTTTTGTTAAATATGATTTTCTTTTTTTAGGATTGTTTAGGCATAAGAATAACGAGGCGGTCTAAAAATTCATGGAAATGAGGTCAAATTGAAATGTAATATTATTTTTTAAAGTGTCTGTTGTGAGTTTAATAATAATAATAATAATTTGTCATTTTAATTTTCTTTTCTTTTATTATTATAATCATTAGGTAACATATAAAAAAAAATTTTAAAATGAAATTTTTAATTAAATAATATTACTATTATTATTGTTTAAGTACTGTTTACAGTACACGTACGAATGAATTGTTATAATGTTTCACAAGAATGTGATCCAAATTTAAATATCATGAGAATTCTTACTGTCTGTGAATTTAATAATAATACTTTGTCTCATTCTTTCTTTAATATTATTTTCTTTTGTTTTATTATTATTAATAAGTATCATATAAATGCAAATTTACAAAATGGAATTTTTAATTAAATATAATTTTCTTTTTAGCATTGTTTACACATAAGAGTAGACTTGGTTTAATAGTTTCATAGGAATGTGATCCAAATTTAATTGTAATGATAATTTAACAATAATAATAATAATTTGTGATCATTTTTTCTTTGATACTATTTTCTTTTGTTTTATTATTAAGTATCATACAAAAGCAAATTTATAAAATGAAATGTTTAATTAAATATAACTTTCTTTTTTGTATTGTTAACATATAACAATGATTGTGACTTAAGGTTCATGGAAATGCAATACAAATTTGAATGTAATGTTAATCTTTACAGTGTCTGCGAATTTAATAATAATGATAATTTGCAATCATTATTTCTTTAATATTATTTTCTTTTCTTTTATTATTATTATTTACTATGTAGCATATAAAAGCAAATTTATAAGATGAAATGTTTAATTAAATATTATTTTCTTTTTAGTATTGTTTATATATACGAATGACTTGGTCTAAAGGTTCATAGGAATGTGACCCAAACTTAAACCTAACATTACTTTTTAGAATGTCTGCGAATTTAATAATAATAATAATAATTTGCAATCTTCTTTCTTTAATAATATTTTCTTCCGTTTTATAGATATCATTTAAGTATTGTTTACACGTACGAATGATGTGGTATAATGTTTCATAACAATGTGATCTAAATTTAAATATAATGATAATTCTTACGGTCTGTGAATTTAAAAATAATAATTATTTGTCTCATTCATTTGCATATAAGTACAAATTTATAAAATAAAAATTTTATTTAAATATAATTGTCTATATTGTATTGTTTATATAAAAGAGTAATGGCTTGGTGTTGTTCTAAAGGTTCATAGGAATGTGAAATGTGATTCAAACATAAATGTAATGCTAATTTTTACATTGTCTGCGAATTTAAAAGTAATAATAATAATTTGTGTAATGATTCTTTATCTTTATTTAATATTACTTTCTGTTTTATTATTATTATTATTATCATTATTATTTTATGTTGCATATAAGTGCAAATTTATAAAAGAATTTTTTAATTAAATATGATTTTCTTTTTTGGAATTTTTAAACACTAGTATAAAGGATCATACGAATGTGGACCAAATTTAAATGTTACAGTAATTTTTGTGGGTCTAGGAATTAAATAATAAGAATAACAATTTTAACACCATTCTTTAATTTTCTTTTATTAATATTATTTATTACAACGTTGTATATAAATGCAAATTTATGAAAATAAATTTTCAATTTTTTTTAGGGTTATTTATATGTAATTGTAATGACGTGGTCTGGTTCCTAGGAATGTCTGTTGTCTAAATTTAAACATAACATATATATTTTCAACGTCTGTGAATTTAATAATAATAATTTTTAATTAAATATATATATCTTTAATATTACTTTCTTTTGTTATTATTATTATTTTGTTGTATATAAATGCAAATTTATATAACGAGCTTTTAATTAAATATGATTTTTTTTTTCTTCTGGATTAATAAGAGTAATTATGGGGTCTAATTGTTCATGAATGTGGTCCACATTTAAATGTATTTTTACTTTCCGAACACTATAGTGAGGAAAGTATTGTAATCATGTCAAAAATCCGAATTGGAGATTTTGATGTTTCTATACGTTTCGAGGTCCCCTGAGTCCGTTTCCACTATTTTTGAGATGATGTATGTATGTGTGTGTGTATGTATGTGTGTATGTCTGTGAGTGAACACGCTAGCGTCTAAACGCTTTGTTCGAATAAGCTGAAAGTTGGTACGTATATTGTAAGTCACCATAGTACGAACCCTATAGATTTTGGTGAATCTAGCACTTATAGTTTTTTACAGGGACACAAAGAAAAATTCTTTATCATTATGGCCTATGGGAGCAAAATCTTAAAAGTGCGATAGCATCTAAACGCCTTATTCAAATGAGCAAAAACTTTATACACATATTATAGGTCACAGATACTCAATCTGTATAGATTTTGGTGAATCTAGCACTTATAGTTTTTTTACAGGGACACAAAGAAAAATTCTTTATCATTATGGCCTATGGGGCCAAATTCTTAAAAGTGTGATAGCGTCTAAACGCCTTATTAATCTGAGCAAAAAATTTGTACACATGTTATAGGTCACATTTGCACCAACTGTATAGATTTTGGTGAATCTAGCACTTACAGTTTTTTTACAGGGACACAAAGAAAAATTCTTTATCATTATGGTCTATGAGACCAAATTTTTAAAAGTGCGATAGCATCTAAACGCCTTATTCAATTGAGCTGAAAATGTGTATGAATATTATAAATCACTGTTGCACTAACTATAAGCATTTTGGTGAATCTAGCATTTATAGATTTTTACAGAGACACAACGAAAAATTCTTTATCATTATGATCTAAGGGCTCAAAGTTCAGTAGCGTTAAATAAAACCTCGTGTGATATATGGAGAAAAATACTCAAACACTCTATTATGGTTTCTCTCTTTTGTTTGTTTAGCAACTCCTCTTTCTTTATTTTATCTACAAAACTGTTAGTTACTCAATGTTCGGAAAGTCGAGTGGAGTCACTCCAGATTTTTTACGTCTATAACAGCAAAAAATTAAAATTTTTCTTCTCCAAAAAAATTTTCTTAAACAACATTTTCTTTCCATTTTTATATTGCAGACTCAAAGCAAATTAATAAAACGAAATTTTCAATTAATAAAAGTTCGATGGCAATGTTGCATATATTTTTAAAGACAAGTGGACCAACACGCTACGGAATAAGTTCAATTCCTACTAACTATATTATACTTAGGTATTACTTAAATTTATTGCTATTTTTTATTTATTTAATTATTTAGATATCCTTTATTATCAAACATGGACGTGTATTCTCGTACCTTTAGTTTAAATATTATTTATTTATTTATTTATTTTTACATTGTTTAGAAATGCAAATTTATGAAATTAAATTATTAATTAAACATGATTTTAAGAAATATAGTAGCAATATAAGGAAAAAAATATTTTTAAAAAATAAATAGGCAAAGAAACTTTGTAATAAGTTAAATTTTTACTCTATTCAGGCATGAGAGTGCAGAAAATTAAAAAAAGAGGAAACACGCGTGTTCATAAAATTAATTTCAAATGAAAAATAACGCGTGCGGGGAAAACTATACAAATGTGTTCATAAAATTTATTTCAAATGAAAAAATAATGCTCACAGGAAAAAACTATACAAAATATTTTAAAAGTGACAAATTAAACTAAAAGAATAACACATCAGCACAATAGAACATATGTTAAAAAAAAAAAAAAAAAAAAAAAAAAACACATTAGCTAGCAATCAACATTTAATAACATTGAGTGGTGGTGGAAAATGAGAAAGGAGGGGGGGGGGGTTAAAAAGTAGTTCATGAGTGAGAAATATTAAACACAATTCTTCTTCTTTATGGGTTCTAGAATATCATAAAGTAAGTTTAAAATTAATATTGACATTTTTGCTGTGGATGGATAAATATTGAAAAATAAAAGACTTCCCGCAGAATGTTTGATTGACGATGATTAGAGATGAAAAAAAAGGGGGGGGAGGACAAAAAAAATTACATGAGTGAGAAATATTGAATAATTCTGTTCTTTTATATGTTATAGAATATGATAAAGCATGTTTAAAATGAATATTGACATTTATATTTTGGATGGAAAAAGATTGAGAATCTAAAGTTTTTCGTGGAGCGTCTGAACACTGATCATTATTGAAATTTGATTTTAACAAAATAAAAAATCGCGAAATTAACGAAAATCACAAAAAGCGGAAAATCGCGGATCCGCGGAAAATTCTCATGCCTGACTCTATTATAATAAAGTTTAATTTCATTTAAATTTATTTAAACATTTTTTTTTTCACTCATTCATAAAGATATCCTTAAAGTACAAATGCATTATCGCGTCCTTAATTTAAATTATTATTATTATTTCATTGCACACCCAGTAGCAGAAATAGTGCAGGAAGGCAGCGAGTGCTGCAGATTGTTTAAAGCTCTGCAGATTAATTTAACAGCTTAAAAAGAAATGCCAAGCCAATTTAAAAAATACTTTAAATATAATTTGCATTAAGTCTCTAGATTACTGTACTTATTGCATATTCTTATTTTTCTTTCTTTTTTAAGATATAAATTTTTCATAATTTATTAACTGCTATACTTTTTTTTTTTTTTTTTTTTTTTTTTCTGATATCTGACATCTTAAGGCATTTTTGGATCACAGATAAATTTTGTTTTGCTGATAGATACAGAAATTTCTGCTACTGGGATTGCACATTAATACAGACTTATAAAATGAAATCTTTAATAAAATATCATTTTACTTTTAGTATTATTTACACTTGCGAATCTTAAGGCCTGATTTCATCTAATGATTCAAATGTTTGTCTCATGCACTATCAAATATACATCAAATATCATTCTTCAAAATTAGTAGAAATGTAACATTTGAATAAAACGTCTTTAGGAATTGGCAACAGTGACTGATATATAAAGCTTTCTCAAAGCAGCATAAAATGTAATTTCTAGCGGAGTGAAAATTCAATTCAGGCTTTAATTGCAAAAAAAGATTGCGAATCAATTCTACAAATTGCACTTCGGCAAGAAAAGTAATGCAAATTAAAAAATGATAAATTTCAGTTTACGTAATTGAAAAATGAGTATGAAGTGCCTCCAGCGTGCACAAAAAGTGTCGCATCTCTTATATCGAAAATTATCCACACCCAAGTAGTATCAGTTTTATTATACATTAGTCAATGCTTTATCGTTGATTTTTCTCAAATACAGCATTTTTGCGTTGTCACTTTTTCTTCCGAGATATATAAACACTGGGTGTGTTACTTTTTTTATTATTTTCCCAACATACATATGTAAGGAAAGTATTGTAATCATGTCAAAAATCGGTGTTTGAGATTTTGATGTTTCTATACGTTTTGAGGTCCCCTGAGTCTGTTTTCACTATTTTTACGATGATGTATGTAATGTATGGGTACGAGTGAATACGCTAGCGTCTAAACGTTTTGCTCGAATGACCTGAAAGTTGGTACGTGTGTTATAAGTCACCGTAGCACGAACCCTATTGATTTTGAGGAATCTAACGCTTATAGTTTTTTTTACAGGGACACCAAGAAAAATTCTTTATCATTATGGCCTATGGAGCCAAATTTTTAAAAGTGTGTTAGCGTCTAAACGCTTTATTAAACTGAGCAAAAAATTTATACATATGTTATAGGTCCCAATTGCACGAACTGTATACATTTTGGTGAATTTAGCACTTACAGTTTTTTTTACAGGGACACAAAGAAAAATTCTTTATCATTATGGCCTATGGGACCAAATTTTTAGAAGTGCGATAGCGTCTAAACGCCTTATTCAATTGAGCTGAAAATTTATATGAATATTATAAGTCACTTTTGCACTAACTATAAGCATTTTGGTGAATCTAGCATTTATAGGTTTTTACAGGGACACAACGAAAAATTCTTTATCATTATGATCTATGGGCTCAAAGTTCAGTAGTGTTAAATTACACCGCGTGTGCTATATGGAGAAAAATACTCAAGCACCCTATTATAATTTTATGCCTTTTGTTTATTTAACAACTTCTCTTATTTTACTTTATCTACAAAACCGTTAATTATTCAATGTTCGGAAAGTCGAGTGGAGTCACTCCAGATTTTTTTTTTTTTTTTTTTTTTTTGTGTACTAACCAATCTGTGCAAATAAAGTTAGTTTTAGAGAAATATACAACAGTGAAAAGTTTAAAAACGTTATCATATCATATAACGTCTCCTTATCAATATAAATAATAAATTTCGAAATAAGCTACCCACTCATAGTAAGGTGTTACTTACTGGTCGAGTTTTTCACAACTTAGCTGTTAATCTTTATTTTATACAAAAATCATTAAAATTTTTAGTTAATTATGTGTCAATCAAGAATTTTCAAGGAACCGTTGAAAACTTTGTTACTTCTAAAATATGTTCAAACTAACATATTTTTCAGTATCCCAGGTAATGCAAAGTAAGTAAAATGTCACACAATTTACAGGTATCTACTTTAGATAGTTGGAAATTGGCCAAGTTTAGTTTTATTGAATTATTATTTTGCCTTTCTAGTTTTTAACATTAAAGGGAATTTTAAATGTTTTCTGGAAAAACTCAAGAAGTTTGAAAAAAATAATAATAAAGGAAAAAGTTTTCCTAGTGATAGACATAATATTATATTATGATCATCTTCTTTTATAAGAAATCCAGCTAGAGCAATGAAGTGAAAATTATAAAATGTGCAAATCGGTTAATAGGAATATAAATAATAACTTATATATATATGTGTGTGTGTGTGTGTTTTCCCTGTTAAATATTCTGTAAAAACCGGATGCATTCAAGCAAAGACAGATGTTTGGCTTTTTCCGTTAGTTGCGCAATGCTGCACTTTCTTAAACAACGTTTAGCAGCTGCCTATGCAATCTAGATAACAGGTTTTAAAGAAAGAGCGCGAAAATCGGGACTCCACCACTCATTTTTATTACATTACGACAGCTCATTATAATCATATTTCAGCAATGAACCTTAAAAAAAGAGAAAAAAAGAAAAAGAATGCAGGGTCATTAGAAATAGTCATAACATCTTTGTGATAATTTATATATTTTTTATCATTTAAATATTAACGCTAGTAAAAACTATGCATAATGATGATGACTGATC
This sequence comes from Salticus scenicus, assembly GCA_963930645.1. Lineage (NCBI taxonomy): Eukaryota > Metazoa > Arthropoda > Arachnida > Araneae > Salticidae > Salticus > Salticus scenicus. The sequence goes on along the minus strand of OZ005653.1, from coordinate 136,297,614 downwards.
GAGAGAGAGAGAGAGAGAGAGAGAGAGAGAGAACAGATTTTCAAAAACATGAAAATTTTCTAAATATATATGCTTTGAAGATCACGCATAATTTACCGAAATGATCAAAAATTTTTTAACAGGGTTCATACTCAAATATGGGAAAAAAATTCCCTGAGTTTTCCCTGAGTTCCCAAACGATTTTCAAGAAAATATTAGCGACATATTAAAAGAAGCGCTCCTCTAGATCGGACAAAATACAGCTACTTCCACTGTATGATGTCATATTACTGCCGATCATGATAGAAATTCAGGTAGAAATCATTATTTACACGCATATTTTCACAATACTTAATCATTTAAATTTTGATACGAAGCTAAACAAGAAAAACATAACTTGAGAGGGAAAAAAAATTGTTTTTCCAGATTTTATAACTGATTTTCCCTGATTTTTAGAGAAATTTTTTTATTTTCCCTGAGTTTTCCCTGACTTTTTTTAACAAATTCCAAATTCCCTGAGTATTCCCTGTTTTCCAGGTTTTCCCTGATGAGTATGAACCCTGTTTAAAGTTTCCAAAAACCAATAAATTTAATTCAACCAGACTTTTATTTTATTTATTTTTCCGCTCTCTCTATTGCCGAAAGTCAAACATCATGTTCAAGCATTCAAGTAGACTTAATTATATTCTGTGAACTGTGAATAAGATAAAGATTTACTGCTTACGAACTCACAGCTGAATTCAGTGTCATAAAGAGGGTGATTATGAGGGTTATTTGTACTGGAGTGCTTTCATCAGAGTTCATAAGGTTTTTAGATACTATATATTAAAAAAACCAAGGAGTAAAACATGGCTTTTACCAACAGACAAAATCCCTTCTGTCCTAAATTAGACAAATATATATATTCCCCATAGAATTATATACTTAGCACGTCAATTTTGTTAGCCAAGAATTCTGCTAAGTTGGCTTCACTTTTCAATATATTTTATTATAGAAACAGTATAATTATATGTTATTTTAAAAAAAAATCTTTTTTAAATAAATAAGGGTGTATATATATATATTATATATACTCGGAAAATTTAGACATATTTGCCATTTTTCAAGCGCGTAAAATTCAATGTGTGATTATAACATTGTTTTTATTGGCTAAATAATTTTTAAATATAATTTCCTTGAAACAATTTTAAATCTTGGGCAAAACTATGAATAAAAATAACAAAATAAACATTTTTTAACAACACACTGTTCTTCTTTTAAGTATAAATTTACTGAAACTATTCTATTCATAGTAGTGTCAAACTTTTCTTTACTAAAAAGAAAACTGAAATATTACCGAATTTTTCCTTTTACACAACTATTATTAAATAGTTAATTAACTATAGTTATACACAACTATAGTTAATTGTTAATAGTAAAAAAGAAAGAAATCATATATAAAAAACAAATAGAAAAAGCTAAATTTTCAGTGTAATACTTCTAGTCAATATGAACCACTACAAATGTAAAAATTTTGATGATGCATGCACCTAAGTAATCTACTCAAAATAGCCTTTTTTTTTTTTTTTTTTTTTTTGTGGGGGGGGGGGGGGGGGATTGTGTCTTGTGAAATCTCCCTAGAAGTGGTGTTACACTTTTTTAAATTTTATAGTATGAGCAAAAATTGCGTTTGTTTCATCTGGTCACATTATTATATAGACACACAAGACACAAATTTGTATAATGTTTAAGGTTTGTTTCAGCTGTTGAAAAATCACAAAACTAATAATTTTAATTACAATATAAAATGTAATAAATGTTTCCAGTGTTATTTTATGATCCGTCAGATAATTTAAATACTTTCATTAATTTGAGCGATAAATTAATTAAAAATTTATTTGTTTATACGTAAAAGTTATCTTACGGATCGTGAAATAACGTTGCGTAATTTGCTACTTTTTTTTTTTTTTAATAACAATCCAGTTGATCCAGGTTTTAATTTTTGGGGCCCATTTTTGTGAAAAACAAATTATTTTTGTGAAATTTTTATTTATTTTTGTGAAAAAAAAAAAAAAAAAAAAAAAAAAAAAAAAGAATTATCGCTAGAAAACTTTCATTTTAGCAATTACTCCATCTAATGTTTAACATCAAGTTAATAGCATTTTATTAAAAAAGTATAGACACTCATTAAAAATAATACTGTAAACATGGAAAATTTTTACTAAAGTATTATTTTTATAAAACAAAATATTGTGAAAGGGCTGTTTTTATAAATCTTAATTTTGTGAAGTGACCCATTTTCTGAATTTGAATTTTGTGAAAGGACCAATTTTAAGGATTTGAATTTTGTAAAGGGCACCATTTTAAGGATTTGAATTTTGTGAAGGGGCAGCAAAAGGGTCCCAATTTTTGCCTGGATCGACACCTGACTAATTTAATTTTATAATTTTCCAAAATCTGAAAGAAATCTTAAGCAACATACAATTTTTTGTGTAATTTTAATAAGATAATAATAATAAAATAAAAAATTATCAGTTTACATGGCATCATTTTCCATTTGTACTGGAATACTTTAAAAAGTATGAGACCTCTGGTATACATATTTTAATTATTTAATTAATTGAAACAATTACTAAAAGGTAAATCATTACTTTAAAAAAAATAACTAAAATAATTAATTGCTTAGATATATCAATGGTTTTGAAGTATGAACTATTGTAATAAATAATGATTAAAATAAGAGTTCTATGGATTTTTCACTTCTTTTATAGTGCATTTTTTTAACATTTTAACTACCCTCAATATTTATCTTTTTTTTTTTTTTTTTTTTAATCTTTTAATTGAAAAAAAAAAAAAAAAAAAAGATGTTTTTGAAACACTGACGATGCTCTATTTCAATTAGAATCAACCAACTCTCTTATATTTATAAAATACTCTTATATTTGTAAAATACTAAGAGAACATGGTTTCTGTGTGCGTAATTTGTTTTCATTTCATGTTTTTCTTTATTTTAATTAAATGAAAAGGCTTAAATAAATAAAATATATAAATAAAGAACTATTTCATCATTATCATTATTTATTGAATTTTTTTGTCTTTTAAGTTGATCATGAATATGTATGTTATAAATTGTTTTCATAAATTATTGTCTTATTAAATTTTACATACATATGCATTGAAATATAACAATATCAAAGATAAATTTTTTTTTAAATAATTTAAATTAAAAATAATAATAAATTACAAAATGTAAGCCTTTAAAAAGATTTTTAAATGCTCCATGTTTTAATTTTTTCCATCAATTTTATATTACCATAGTTTAACAAAAAATATTTTTTATACTTGAATGTTAAACTTTGCATAATAAAATTTCAGTATTTAAACGTAAAATTATAAAAAAAAATAAATAAATAATGCACCTATCAATTTAAAAGTAAAACTCAAATACATCTAGACTATATTATTGAACTATAATAATAATAATAATAATAATAATAATAATATATATATATATATATATATATATGAAAAAGTAGTTAGCATAGAGCATTTAAACAAATTTAAAATTTATCTTTTTAATTTAAACAAGTTTTAAAGAAATTTTAAGACACTTAATATTAATACACTTTTAATGCATATGCATGCAAAATCTCACAACTCTAAGACAATAATTTATAAAAACGATTTATATAACGACACATACTAATTATCCAATTGGAATAATTAGCATAGACACATAACATAGAATTTCATCTGCCAGATTTTTTAATATCACCTGCATGTTTATGATGGATAAATGGTAATTTACCAATTAAAAGTAAAAGCAAGAAAGCTGCACCATTTTAAAAATGGGTCAGAAAGAGATAATAACGAGGGAGTTAAAAAAAAAAAAAAAAAAAAAAAAGTTCATGTTTGCAGATTTTGTAATATTATCATTATTATTATTATTAAATAATTATTTTGCTTATGCATTTAGCACTGCTGGTTTTTCAGTTTAGTAATTAAATTCATTGCCTTTTATTATTATATAAAAAGTAAATAAATAAAAAAATATCCATGTTTGCAAGCATTTGCATTAAAAATTATATTAAAAAAAAAAGAAGAAGAAGAAGGTTGTACGCTTAAATAGAATATTTAAAGGTCGGTGATTTTACACTAAAAGAAGAAAAAATAGTCAAATTAAATGATAGTTTTTACAATTATGAATCTAGTGTTTAAAGCTTATGTTTATTACTTTTTATTACCCATATATGACGAGAAGAAAGTACTGTTTTGAGGGTCATTTCGATAGTGAGTTTTTGCTGTAATTACTTGTTTCGAGGTCCCCTTAATCTGAAAAATTAGGTTTTTAGCGGTGGGTCTGTGTATGCGTCAATGACAGTAAGCATGTTGTTGGCATCAGGAATAGGTATTGGCAGGAAGTCGGTTTTCTCATTCTACATGATATGGGGATATAACACATAATGTTTCATTGAGATCGAACAAAATATTCTTGTGCAAGGACCAGGGTTGGCAAGTTTCTTCCAAGGTGGAAAAAACCGCGGAAAAAACCATGGAAAAAACCGGCCGGAAGAAATAGGTTTCTTCCAAGTGGAAGAAATGGAAGAAACTGTTTTTCTTAAAAATTTATCCTATAAATTGCAGATTTGTAAGATACAATGGATGGATTTGTCTTATAAACAACTTTAAGTAACTTTAATTATACCTATAAAAATTCAATTAATAATTATGAGATTTTTACCAAAGTGATCTTCGGTATCTGATAATCACGTTCCAAAATACTCAAAATCCGGTAAAAAATTCAATTTAAATTTAAAAGCGTAAAGTTTTATAATTTATTATTTAGACAATTTTATTTCTTTAACTGGTAATAAATAATAGTTTGTATCACTTGCTTATACTTTCTGATAAAACAGCTCTTAACAAACATTCAGTTAATTAAAAGAGCCAGTATTCAATAATTACTGTATTACAAAATGTCATCAAAAACTTCATTTTCCTAATACAGTACAGTGAAAAAGAAATTTACATCTCATATTTCAAATAAATTCACATTTCTCACATTATTACTTTTTTTTAATCAAATTTTTAGCTTAATCCTTGCTTTGAAATTCAACTTGAGAGGGGGGGGGGGTAACATTCTTGTATTTATTATCCTGCAATTCATACAGACTAGTGCTTAAAACAAATCACTATTACATCAATGTTTAACAAAATTAATCGGTGATGAATATTATTTCCAAACTTTCAAAAATATTTAGTTTCATATTTTTTAAATATGTTTGTTTACATTTTATAGGTACCTATTATTTGAATATGCTTAAATTATTTATCATATATGAATGTGATCGATTAGTTTTATTAATATTGAAGAAATACTTTATTCTAAAATTTATTAGAAATCGTCTTTCCATTCTGATGCAGGGGTCGATCCAGTCAAAATTTGGGTCCCTTTTGCGGCCCCTTCACAAAATTCCACATACTAAAAAGGGACCCTTCACAAAATTCAAATTCCTAAAAAGGGACCCTTCACAAAATTCAAATTCATAAAAAGGACCCTTCACAAAATTCGAATTTATAAAATGAGTCCCTTCACAAGATTTTGTTTTATAAAAATGATCCTTTTATTAAATGTTTTCATATTTTCAGTATTATTTTTAATTAATGCCTTAATTTGGCTCATAACTTGTTATTAAACATTACATAAAGTGATTGTAAAAACGGAAGATTTGAAGCAATATTTTTTACTTTTTCACAAAAATATTTTATATTTCACAAAAATAAATAAAAATTTCACAAAAATATTTTGTTTTTCACAAAAAAGGGACCCAAAATTTAAAACCTGGATCGACCCCCTGTGATGTCTATTCTCATGAATTAATAACTGACTCTGTATCTGCAAAAGAAAACTGTAAACAAAGGCAATGATCTCTAATCTACAAATTCCTATAATCCGCACAACCTCTAGACAAAATTTTTGAGAGTTAGAGGAAGTTAAAAACTGTAAAACAAATGAAATGTTTTTTTAGAGTAGTTCAATACTGCACTTTATTTTTCAACTTAAAATAGATATACAAACTATGTTTTTTTTTTTTTTAATCCTAGAGAACTTGCAGGAGAGTTTAAAAGTAGGTATATTACTTATAGATACAGTTTACCAGCTTCGAGTTTATACAAAAAATTGTATCCTTTAAAAAAAAAGTGCAAATACTATGGTTAATTCCGTAATTATTATCACTTGTACTGTCTGAATGTATACTAATATGAGATAGTATATATGCAAAAAGTTCTAAAAATATCAGCATTGAAAAGTAAAAACCCATCATCTATAAATATTTAGTGTTTGTTATAAAATAACTTATTTTTCTAACAATATTTTTAATATTAATTGGATTATAGTTTAGATTTGACATTATATTTATGCTTTGAGTTTATATAGTTCATAAATTTTAATTTCGAACATCTGTTTTGTCTTCTGGTTAGTTTCTTCCATTTCTTCCGGTTTCTTCCATTTCTTCCAGTTTCTTCCGGTTTTTTCCAGTTTCTTCCACTGTCCTGGAAGAAACTAGTTTCTTCCGGAAGAAACCCAACCCTGGCAAGGACATACAAAAGAATTTAAATGCTCCTACATCTATGGGCGAAATTTACCATTGGTATACTGCAGCATATTTAGACTGTATTAAATAAAAGGAAATCAATACATATTTTTTATATGTACAAAAAAAATGCTATGAAATGCATTCATCTTTCGATTACGGGGCTGCGCAATCAATTTTCCGAAAACAAAGACTAATTTAACATGGGGCACATTTCCGTATAGGTCAACATGTTGGGGTTTGGTTGATCACGAAGCTCTCTGATTGTCTTAACTTGACGTCAAAGAAAAGAAAATGAGTGATTGACATATATTAATTTTCTTTGTTGATAAACAGTTTAGAATAAAATTGCCAAGTAGTATCTCTACCCACATAACCAAAATTAACAAAGTATCTGCAAGCTTGCCCATATTAAATAAATAAATAAATATAATGATTTAAATAAGTTTTACATATCTGGAAAAATGTGAGAAATAAAATTAATTATTCAGATTTTAGCATGGAAATGGCGAATTACATTTCGTATATGTATTAACTGATTTTTTTATATATTGTATAATTATTGATGTGCTAAATGTTGTGAGTGCATCATATGCGACATCCATATTTTCCGATAATTTATTTCTCTCACTCTTAAACAATAATAATAAAAAAGAAAGAGAAGAAAACCGAAATGTTTCTGGGAAAAAATAATGTATAAGTAGTTGCGCACGACCTGCGTCTACATTATATAACAGCTCTCCCTTTAAAATTGGAGATGATGTAAAATTGCAGACTGAAAGAAATAGCATTAGGGCACTGAAAGCATGGCAAGTGAAAACGTTAACTTAAAGAATTGTGTTCAGTTACGCAATGCTTGATTAATAATATAAAATATTAGGTTGTTCTTATTAAAAGGTAACAGAGACTGAGAATCCAAACCTCCTCAAAATTTAACAATTTACAGAAAATTATTTTGGATGTTTTTTAAACGGATAATTTGTTGCATTTGTAATACGAGTTTAGTTTGATGAGCATATGACGTAGTTAGGAATATTTTAATAAATTAGTTCGCACAAATATGCAAAATAATGAGAAAATGGTGACAAAACGTTTAAACATTAGTCCTAGATTTTTCAAGTTTTAAAAATTCTGTCTATTAGTCTAATACGAGTATTTATAGGTAACTATTTATTTTAATATGATATATTTAATATAATATTTTTCCAGTTATAAAAGTATACTATTTAAAACAACACAATTAAAAAATTTTATTACGTTAATAAATTATAATTAGAAAGAAGTGCTTTATTAAAATAATGCATTTAGGTTAATAAAAACTTACACATAATAAATCAATAAAAACTCGCTCAAAATGTATTATTGATCAAAACAATTAGTTGTTTAAATTTTTGTTGTAAAATACTTCAGTAATTTCAAAATCAAAAACTGCAATTATCCCCCCCCCCCCCCTCCCCCAGTAAAAAAAAAAAAAGTTCACTGAAATGCAGATAATTTATGTAAACAACGTACAATTCTCTTTTAAATCCCTTATTTAATTTATTTTAAATATATATATAAAAATGGACTGCTGTAGCCAGGGGTGTAGCAATTCAAAAATCTTGGAAGGAGCTCAAAAGGTTTTATTTTAAAAATGGTTCAAAATTAATCTTAAGAAAACCAATTAATAATTAGATGCTAATTACTATTCACTAATTATTAGTATTATTTATAAAATATCACTAATTATGAACATTTGTAAAACATAAATTTTATTTTAATTTGGTGATTCTTTTCATTGACTTTAAAAGGAAATTTTTTAATAATGAATAGGGGGGGGGGGGACTTGAGCCCCCTGAGCCCATCCCTTTCCTACGTCCTTGGCTGTAGCAATATTATCCAATTAAAATGTATCTAATCGGAATTTAGCGTAAACATCCATTCGAGTAATTGAATTTTACTAAAATAGTTTTTTATCTTAAGTAGTTTATAAGCTATGGAAATATAAACCCTCAAAATATTTGTTGTGTCAAATATTAATATTTGTTATGTGTCAAATATTAATAGTATATAATATAAGAGATTATACAATAAAATAACATCTGGCAGATAATGGTTTGGTTTTAAAATATGCCCCCACATTACTGACGGTCTGGGGCGAAGAAAGGGAATAAAAGAACTGGAATATTTTTGTTGAAAAATATCTTTCATTATTAAAACTTTCTTTCTTGCATTAATAAGAGTTCACTATTAATTGTATCAACTGTAACAAATATGCATATATAAATATACTAATAATAAAATGTAAAAAAGATATATTTTTTAAATAATTAAAAAAATATATACACCTTTATAAAACCTATAAAATTAATTATGTTTAATAACTCATTAAATGGCTAATATTTTTAACTTGTGCGTAAAATCTACTGGAAACAGCAAAATAAAGAAAAGTTACAGAAAGATAATTAAAGCAATAACAATATGTTTTCGTTACAACATTTGAAAAACATTTAAAAAAATCTGCTTGTTTTATACAATTATTTGTAAGATAATATCTGAATATACAAAAAATAAACAAACAAAAATGAATAACAATTTGTTGAGATGACTGATAATTTATTATTTTGCTAAAGCCACTTACATTTAAAAAAATAAATAAATAAACGGAAATGCATTAAATTTACATTATAATTAAATGGTGTTATCTATAATTTTCCAATTACTGTTGTCTTAGTACTAACTGTAAAAGAAATACAGGAATTTTTTTGCGGTCAAAAAAATAAATGAATAAAAAATACAGTTATTATTTTATTTTGTATAAATACTCACAATTATTATTTTAGTGATACACAAGTCTACTCAATGTATATAAAATTATCTGTTAGCTTAACTTTTAACACCTGAAATATATGCAAACATTTGCATACAGTGTAAGCCGATGAGCGGCAAGAATATTCATTGATATAAGATTATATTTACAGAAAATATATAAGTAAAATAAATAAATAAATATATATATATATATATATATATATTAACATTTATTTTTATGTTTACTTTTATTTTTAAATTAATATTAAAACAATTAAGTCCCTAATTAAAATATAGATAAATAAATAATATTTCTACAACGAATAATTGAATTATCAATTTATTTTTTGCAAAATTATACAAGGTTACATAAATGAGAAAAAAATAAAAATCAATAAATAATAGTAATTCCCAACGTAATCGTCATTTTACAAACGATTTTAGAAATAAAGTAATTTTAAATTTATATTAAAACAATTAAGTCCTGAAGTTCAAATATAGATAAATAAATGGCATTTATTGAACGAATAATTATTAATTTATCTTTTGTAAAAGCATACAATGTTACATTAAGGAAAAAAAAAAGAAAGAAAAGAAATAACGTATATTATTCTAATTCTAATTTCAAAAAAATTTTCTCCATTTTTTTTTTTTTTTTTTTTTAATGATTTCTGATGGTTAACTTTCTTAAATTTTAAACGAAAAATTCATTCTTTGATGGGTCTAATAAGTAATTATTAGCGTAAGTATTAAGTTCAAATTTAATCACCAATAAAGGTTTTAATCAATTAATTTAATGAAAGTAACTGAAACTAATAATGTATCTCCTGAGTGCTAAAATTTACCCTGATTTAAAATTATATTTTGAATGTTGTTGGCATTAACAATGTATTTCTTGAATGCTAAATTTTATAATGATTTACAATTCTCAACTTGGTATATATTCCCCAACATAATCGACTAAAAAGTTATACTATGTGTAATTTAAAAAAAAAAAAAAATGTGTAGAAATTGAGCGATTATACGCACTGTTTCCTATTTTTAAATTATCACTTGCTTTTCACCCCAAATCAATTACAGTAAATTTAAAGATGAAATGGAAATCCCCGAGCTTAATTTTATGCTCGATTTGTGATATGCTACTTGCAATTCACAATTTCTAGAAAGCCCATCTTCTTCTTCTTCTTTGTAATTATATTGATTATTAAATAAAATTTGCTTATGCAACGCAGATAATTTCGAAATTTAATAAATAAGTATTAATTATTAAAATACTCTAGCATCAGAAACATATTTAATATATTAACTTTGCCTAAAAATAAATACACTAATAAAAAAGTAAGAATTAACTTAAACGATAATATAGAGCCTCAAATAAAAAACCCCTAGAATATCAAATGATACTCAAATTATTCCGACCATAAGACTTCAATCTTTTTACAATTCGTTCACATATCATCTGGATGGCAAATGAACAACCAATGAAAACAAGCAATAACTTTGCAAGAAATATGGAAATATAGATGGATTAGGTTAAAAAGCTTGAAATCAAGGGTAACCCCTGAACACAAACACCCCTGTAACATATCATATATAAAACTTCTAATTATTAAAATTTTAATTTAAAAATTTCGCCCACAAAGTAAACAACGGGAAAATTTTAATATTTTTGAGTCTTTCAACTAGTTGAAAAAAAGGAGTTTTAAAGTTTTCTCGAGTTCAAGCCAGCATTCATATTTTGTTTATACAGTAGAACTTGGATAATTCGAAGTTGAAGGGACCAGAAAAAAATTCGAAATATCCAAAAATTCGAATTACATATACTATTTTGTCAAAAAAGTGTTACATTAAAAAATTAAAACTCTACGATCAGAGATTTAACACATAAACTTTATATCTAAGAATACCGCTACATTACCCCTTCCCCCCCCCCCCCCATTAAATCAATATTTTTTACGAGCTTAATTTTCAACACTTTTTAAAAAATAGTCAATTATATATTTTTCTTTTTTAAGTAGAATCTTTGTGTCATAGCATATGACCTAATACAAAAATAGAATCTTCTACATTACACATGACTTTCAATTCACAAAAACCTCGAAGTTCATACACATGCACCATATCTTCTGGTGCACTAGCTAGGGGCTTCTATTGTATTTCCTTATCCTTTTTAGAAAAACTATAAAAATAGACAATGCACTTCAGATGAGTAAAACCTCTGGAACAAATTTTACTGTAATGGTTTAAAGGTAATCGTATGAAAAATTCGAATTATCCAAAATAGAATTCGAATTATCCACAATTTTTTAACATTATTTTAATACAAAAATCAAAGGACCGAGTAAAATATTCGAATTATCCAAAATTTCGAATTAAACAAGTTCGAATTATTCAAGTTTCACTGTATTTATAAAAATACGCACTCTAGCCTCATTTGAAACTTTAACATAAACATAATAAACGTATATACAAACCAGTTAAACTTGAGATATATATTTTAAATGACTAAATATCACTGTTTAGTCACTTAACAGATAAATGCTATAACTTTGGAAAACAAACCAGCATATATATTTTACGAAAACAAACTGTTTTAGAATTTATAAATTGTTTAATAAATTCAATCTAATAACAAACAATTACAATATACTGATAAAACATATTTATACAAATGTTATTCGATATAATAATATTTAAAGGAAAAGATAAAAACTTATGAATGATTATTTAAATATATTGATTAGGGGAATGAAAATATAACATAACGTAAATAAAGTCACGTGTAAAGTGAACAGCTGGTGAATAAACAATTAAACTTACGATGCAATAAAATTATTGGATACGCTTGCTAAGCTACTAGCGTACTATAGCGTTAAGCGAATGTAATAAATATTTTCTTTTTTCAAATTTACAACTTTTGTTTTATCCTTTAAATCAAAATAAGTCTAGTAATTTATTTTGCAATGTAATTTAATAAATAAATACGTATTTTTTTAAAAGCCTCTAAAATTCTTAGGCTAGATTTATGAAATGTACATGAGTGATATGAATAATCTCCATTAATAACAATTTATTTCTAATAAAAATCCCAAAAAATATTTTTGCGCAAAATTTTAACGATTAGTAATTATATTTATATTTTTAGTTTATTTACTCAATCAACTTTTTTAGAACTGGTTGCCAAATGAGTGTAAACAAGTAACTGAAATCTTGGCTTTACGTTTCTAAATATAAACAAGGAGACAAATGAAAAAAAAAAAAAAAAAAAAGCATGTGATTTTGTTTTTTATTCTTAACCTATTTCACAGTGAAAATTACTGCCAAATTTGCCGAAAAAAAAATTCTCTCACAGAAAATCTATCGTGTATAATCTCAGTTACACAGTTAAAAAGTTGCACAGCCAGTAAAAAGCCATAGGCAAAGTCCACCACTAGAGAATGAGCTACGCTCTGACGTCTGAAACGGAAGTTGTACGGAAAACATGACAACTATGCCAACGATGCGAAGCACGGGACGGTAAAGGAGTACTCTCTTTGGGCTCTATACAATCCACATGAGGCCCCGGAGAAAATTGGAGCAAGGATCAATAAGTGTACTTACCGATAAATAAAAGGCTGCGCCTATGTGTTATTTGATAAAATATTCAGGCGTGTTTTTCTAGAGCTATAATCCCGATGAACGTCTTTCCTTGGTATGCCAAGTATGACACAAAGAATCTGCACAACGTCGAGTAGGGTTACCACCACAGGGCCTTTCGCCAAGTATCATGACGCCAACGCCTACAGAGTAAGGTTAAATAGTTCGCCAAAAAGCAAGCCAAGAACTTAGTTTCAGGTCCAGTATAGCAACAAGTTGTTACCTATGAGTGAAGCTGCATTTTTCGCATTCTTTCTAAATATTTTGTTAGATCGCTTAGTTTAGCGGCGCGTAAGGGTTGGAAAACGATGTAAATTGGTCAGTAGGGTTGTTTGAGCTCAGAAGAAGTTATTTTATTGCTTATTTTTTTATACTCTTTAAAATAAAGCATGAAAATAATTTTAAAAGTTAAGATATGCTGTTTAAAGTATTTGTGCGTTCAATAATTTAAAATGTATCAGTTTAAAATACATTGATAAAAATTATCTCTATTACATAAATAATAATAAAGACAAAATGATTAATTAGACTAGAAATTTAATTAAAAATATGCATAATCTTAAAATAATTAAAGACTTGTATTATTTGCTTTGAAACAGAGCGAGAGATAAATAATTTATTAATAGAATAAATAGGCATTTTTAATTTACCAATTATAAAATATTTAATATTTTAAGGCTATTGTTTTAATAAAGTAAAATTACTAAAATAATAATAGTAATAATAATTTTAATATTAAATATACAATTTATTTTAGAATCTTTTTATTGATTTTTCAATATTTCTCCACAAAATAATTTATTTAAATGTGTCAATTTTTTTAAAGTTTAGATTTAAATAAAAAAAAAAAAAAAAAAAAAAAAAAACTGAATTTGTCAAAAATAATTACCTTTGGCGATAATCCACTTTCAGACTTCACTTTTTTTTTTTTTTTAATATGAAACATTTATTATTTTAAACATTCCAATGAAATAAATCCTGCATTTTTAAGGGAATAAACAAAAACACATTTTCTTTTTTGATATATCGAATATCTCGGAGAAATCGAATACGCATAGTTATACCTCATCAGCTGTAATTTAATATTACCACACATTCTAAACTTTTACTATCATTGTCTTTTTGCATTATGCTATATTTGATTAAATTTGAATTACAAGCCATAACTAAACAAAACAACAGCATTTCGTATTTTAACAATGTTTAGAAAATATGAGCAATTTTCTTCATAGATTTTTAAAGATCTTTGATTAAAATATTTCTTAAGTACGTATTTTTAATGCAAAACTGAAACAAATACTATTTTAACCAAAGTTGTAGTGAGCGCAAACTATCACAAACCAAGCAAATACAACTTATCAACATCATCCGAATTTAAAAACATTAGCGATGAACTGGCATTTCTAGCAACCCTGCTTTGAATTTAATCTGTTGCGCATTTGGACTCGCGCAAGGGTGGAGGTTCACTTTCGGAAACGTCATATCCGGCGTCATCGTAGCTCAATTGGTCGAGAGTTGGAGAGCATCATGACGTCTGAGGAATGCTACGAACCAATCAGGAATGGTTTCAATTTTTTGTTGTGTCTTTGTGAAACCGTTGGGAGCTTGGACGTGAGAAAATGCGTAGTGGTAGAGAGAATCCTTGTGGCATAATATTTTGGAATTATAAAGCTTAGTTTCTCTTTCAAAAGGAGTCAGAAAATTATGATCGTTGTAAAAATAATATTCATAACATGTCTATTAATAAATTTTCTTGTTATATTTGAGAGGAATTATAAGGAATAATTTTTTAAGTAAAGTATGAAAATAGTATTATAAACTGTTTCAAATTCATCAGCGAAATTAGAAAAGTGCTTTGCTATTGACAGTTGTTTTTCTTGGATATTTTTTCCTTTTCTGGGTTTTGCGCATTGCTTACTTTACATTAGGGAATAGAGTATCGTGTTGGTAAACAAAGGTAAAGCGATTAACTTAAAATATCTTAGGCTACTTTACTTTATGCTGCTGCTTTTAAGAATTTGAGATCCTCACTCCACGCTGTTTCATATTTACAGCAAATGTACGTACTACACTGTATCTATAAATGATTTATACAGTTAAAGTTTTCCTCAAAGGCTTCGTACTTCTCTATCAGATATTTAATTAGCATTTGTGCAGAAATATTCAATTGTGAAAAATTATTACTCAATTAAATATTTTATTAAATATTTAAGATTTTTTAATTAATATCTCAGATGAAGGTTGCTTCATCGAAATACATATGCAGCCACTTTTAAAAACAGAGATCGTCACTTCTCACTGTTTCAAAACAATATTGACAACACACAATATAAATGTTTTCTACAGTTAAAATGTTTATCAAAGGCCTCTAGAATCTCTGTAAAATCTTTATCATACATGGAGAAAAATTCATTTCTGAAAAGCTATCATTCCATTAAATACTTTATTAAGATGAAGAGTACTTCATCAAAATACACGCAGCCACTTCTAAAAATTTAAGATCCCCACTCTTCTCTTCTTCCTTGTTTCAGATTTAAAGCAATGGAATGGTATTTAATACTCAATATAAATGTATACAATTTATAAAAGAATCCACTTTAAACACGTATAAAATTTTTAATTAAAATCATCAAAAGATACACATTGTGTCAAGGCCTTTCGCCCTGAGCACCAGGGCATCATCAGGACATAGCCATTTTTTAACAAAAAAGTACAGCACCACTATATATACATAAAAACCAATTTCGGTTACAGTTATTAAATATGAAATAGATGCAACAGATGAATTAAAATGAAAACATTCCGAAGGCGAAGAGTCGAGCTTGATTTGATTCACCATGGAGACACAATTTTATGGAGCAGTTGAGGCCATGTATTAATCTGTGTTGAGGAACTTGCATTAATTTAAATCTTTATATGAAAAGTTGGCTGATTGGGTTCCACGCCACACCAGTGCTGCGCAGATGGGAATTCTGTAACAAGTTTTTCTCCTTGTGTCGCTAATTTCCCATCTGCGCAGCACTGGTGTGGCGTGGAACCCAATCAGCCAACTTTTCATATAAAGATTTAAATTAATGCAAGTTCCTCAGCATGTTCCTCAACACAGATTAATACATGGCCTCAACTGCTCCATAAAATTGTGTCTCCATGGTGAACCAAATCAAGCTCGACTCTTCGCCTTCGGAATGTTTTCATTTTAATTCATCTGTTGCATCTATTTCATATTTAATAACTGTAACCGAAATTGGTTTTTTATGTATATATAGTGGTGCTGTACTTTTTTGTTAAAAAATGGCTATGTCCTCATGATGCCCTGATGCTCAGGGCGAAAGGCATTGACACAATGTGTATCTTTTAATGATTTTAATTAAAAATTTTATACGTGTTTACAGTGGATTCTTTTATAAATTGTGGTTTTCTACAAATACACGTGGGATAACATGTCTCTATATGAGATGTATGAGATGTAATTTTATATAAATGTATACAATTAAAATTTTCATCAGAGGACTATTGATCTATGTGAGATCTTTAATTGGCATCGTCTAGAAGTATTTAATTTCTAAAAAATATTATTCTATTAAATAATATATATATATATATGTATATATATTCCATTTTTAAAAACAATCCAAACTATACTTAAAAGGGTGAAAAATATGCATATGCAACTACAGCTCTTTTTATATTAATTCAGACTTTAGGGGCTTCAAAACAAATAATCAACCCCCTCACCCAGCACATACACACAATTTTGAATAAATTTCGATTATTCAGAATCATTCGATAGAACTTTGTAATGAAAAAATTGTATGTTTGTTTAAAAAAAAAAAAAAAAAAAAAAACGCTAATGTATTTCAAGTTTTCTCCGAAGAAATAAATTATATAATAATGCATCTTAAAAATTTTTTGCTGCCTCTGAAGCTTTATATTTAATTCAAATATGAGTATTGATGTTTCTTTAAAAAATAAAAATACAATTCATTTCTTCATAAACCTAGGTTCCAACTCTCTTAGCACTTTCAACTTATACTTGACCATTATTTTCATTTTTCTTTTTTTATCTGTCTATCTGTAAACTTAATGATCATGTTTGTAGAATACACAATATGAAGACTGCAGAATATATTGTACACAGAAATATTCGTGATGAATGATGGTGAATAAAACTTTTGTAAAACAAACACTATAAATTGCAAAAATACGCAATAATTGTTACGAGTTAAAATAATTAATCACGACTTTTCATCAGGCAAAAAAATTACGTTTTATTCTCCAATTCATGGTGTTTCTTTACAATAAACACTGCTTTCATAAACATTGAATATGCCGAGATTGTGTTTCCTAAATTTTGTGAATTATTTTATGGCCGTTAGTATATTTTGCTTAATTTCAAAGATCTGGATATCGAAATAATGGAGTTCTGTACTAAAAATTTAAAATAAATTTTGAATTCATAATATATATGATTACTAGCAGAATTATTCTGAACTGAAATGTCAGGTTATACATATATTCTGCCTTCTATGTAATTAAATTCAAAACAAAAATTTATTGTTTTTGTCAAGAATTTATTATCAAAGTTTCACTATACTCCTTCCTTTAAAAAATTAAAAAGTTATGTATTTAGAAATACTGTTAGTTTTGCATAAAAGGGTGAAATAAATAAATAACCGTAAATTAATGAGACGATTAAATGGTGAAAACGTTTGACCTTCGAAATAGTATTAGAAATATAAATGGGGAAAAAAAGAAAAAAAAAAAGAGCTGTATCTTTGATATGACTTGGGCTGGGTCTTAAGCAAAAGACTAAGGTTTGATTCCTGGTCTGCCCATTTGTAATTATTAATGCAAAGTACTGCTGGAATGCAGAATTTAAGTTTATAAAAGATTTTATTAAGCGAGAATCATGAATTTAAAACTTTACACATTAACTTTTTTTTTTTTTTTTTTAAGTGTTTGCATACTTACCAGAAAATAACAAGAACGAAAAATTATGCGGCACGCAATGATTATTAACACTTTCCAGCAGTACGTACTTCGTGTATTGTATAATTTTCAATGTTCTTAGCCTACATTATCCAAAAAAAAAAAAAAAAAAAAAAAAAAAAAAATGCAGCCATTAATGTTTCTGAATCTTTTAGTGTAGCTCTGTAAATATGAAGGTTAACCATATCATATTCTATACAAAACATTGTTTTAGCATATTAACAATGAATGTCAATATCATGATTTTTACACCAGAAAGTTACTTAAATGTGATTTATAAAAATATCTGTCAAAGTAATCGGTACTAAAACGCAATGCATTGGAATTTTTTTGGGTGTCTCTGTACACAAACCAGTTGTACAGAACCTATTAATGTCATTTTAAATAGGAAACATTCCATAGTAAACATAAATAATATATATATTTTTTTACGAATTCTCAAAATATTTAAGGACGCTGAGAGCGGACAGACGGACAGATAAATGATGGACAGTCGGACCGATAAAAAGATAGGCAGCCGGACAGACAGATGCACAAATTGAAATGATATTCACTGTTAAAAATTATTATAAAGTGTTAAAAACGTTTAATATAAATGAAAATGTAATTCCAGCAAGTTTCCATAGCCCTGAATATTTTTGTGTGGCCTTTTATTGTGACATTAGATTCGAGACACTGGATTACCAACAATTCTTTATTAAATTTCACTCTAAAATAACATATTTCTTTTATTTAAAAATAAGATTAAGGATGGATTTTATGAACACTATGATGATCAGTATA
Organism: Salticus scenicus; assembly: GCA_963930645.1. Lineage (NCBI taxonomy): Eukaryota > Metazoa > Arthropoda > Arachnida > Araneae > Salticidae > Salticus > Salticus scenicus. The sequence goes on along the minus strand of OZ005653.1, from coordinate 136,278,862 downwards.
TTTTACTTAAAATTTTTTTTTGCTTTTAAATTCACTATTGTTATAACGGACTAAGTCTTTTCCCCGGCAACGTTTGTCCTGCTGCAGTGAAAGTAGTTTTACAGTCAAAGTGAAAAAAAGGGCAGTCACGCAGGCACACACACACACACAGACCAACCGCTGAAAACATGTTTTTCGGAATCAGGGAACCTCAAAGCGTGTAAATATAAAAAAAAATCACTTTTGAAATTTTTACCCCAAAACAATATTTTCTCTGCCTACCGTATTTTTGTGTAAGACAAAGTAAAAAAAAAAAAAATAATAATAATAATAATAATAATAATAATAATAAAATCCCTCTATTTTGTCCCTAATACATTTGTGACAGAGTTGTTATTACTTTTGAGCGACCATCTATGGAGAAAGATAAGGAATGTTTGTCATCGAAAAAGAACAGGCCTACTTATTATAGGAAAATAGCGAAGAAAAATCACAAAAAAGTAAAAAACTAAAATTCACAGAAAGTAGGAAAAATAATTTACAAAAATGAGTGTAAACCTGATTCATCTATAGATTCAATTATGAACAGTGTTTGATTGATTACTGAAAAATCTCCGGAAGAACGCACTTCCTCATTGATACTATTGAATATAAGAGAATTATATAAAAGCTACTATGAAACAGCATACAAATACATCTCAAATGCAGAATTTTCTGAAAAAATCTGTTATCTTGTTTATTATTTATTCATTAACTATTAAAACCGATTAACCTCACTAACAATTTCCGAAACCTATCCAATTCACCGAGCTTTTTAGTGTGGCACTAGATTACAGGAACACGCCAACATTCTCAACAATTCTTTATTAAATTTAACTCTAAAAGAACATATTTCTTTTAATTGAAAATAAGACAGAGGATGAATTTTATGAACACTACGATGATCAGTATATTTTATCTTAAATTTATTTTTTGGTTTTTTATACACTAATGTTACAGCGGATTTAGTCTTTCACCCTGCATCGTTCGTCATGTTGCAGTGAAAGTAGTTTTACAGTCAAAGTGAAAAGAAGAGGCAGTCACACACATACACAGACCAACCGCTAAAAGCATGTTTTTCGAAATCACGGAACCTAAAAGAGTGTAAATATAACAAAAACTTATTTTCAAAAAATTTACCCCAAAACAATATTTTCTCTACCAACCGTATATATGGGTAAGAGAAAGTTAAAAAAAAAAAAAAAAAAACTCTATTTTGCCCGTAATACATTAGTGATTGAGAGTTATTATTTTTGAGCTTAGCATCCATGGAAAAAGAAAACGGATGTTTGTCATTAAAAAAGGACACAGACAGACATACTGATTATAGAAAAATGTCGAAGAAAGACCACAAAAAGTAGGATAAAGAATTTACAAAAGATGAGCGTAAACCTGCTTCATTTACAGAGTCAGTTATGAACAGGGTTTGATTAATTACAGAAAATATCAGGAAAAACAAACTTCTCTAAAATTTAAGAGAGGTCCCAAAATGACTGAAAACAAGACTTCGAATCTCCAGTTGCAGATACTCACGCTGAGAACTTTTTTTTCCCCCTGTAAAAGCTGGCCTAAAAAACAAAGAAGTACACACTATTTTTGGAAAGTTCTATCATTTAACCACAAAAAATCTGGATGTTTTGTACCAAAAAGCTGTTAAACCATTACGTACGATCTTGATATTATAAGTCAAAAACCATGTAGTCATACTAATGCAAAACAACGGTAAACATGACCGCTGAATTTTGTCTATAATATTTATATGGAAATATATAGAGGAAAAGGAACTTTAATTATGCTAAGATATACATTTGAATTAAATTTCCCGCATTTATAAATTTGTTTCTACGTGAATAGAAATAAGAAAACTTTCCTGCAATGGATCGTGCACTTGCTTCAGAATCCTTAATACGAAAAATTAAATTAAAAATATTTAGTAATTATTTTTTAATCTAACCATAGATATAGTACTATATATAGATCTATCATCCCCATGTTATCGAGCAAAAAATTTTGATGCCGAAAAAAAAGTTCTAAAATCAGCCATTAGAGAGTATTGAAAAAAAGAATAAAAAGAAAAATGAAGAATGAAGAATTTGAAACTGTATCTGGAGTTTTTCATTCACCTTTAGTAAACAAATTATTCATAAATTTTATTTACTAAATTATCCGTGTGTATTCCTGTGTGTGATTTACTCGGGGAAACGCAGCCATTAGAGTGACATTTCCCGAGAAAAAAGGTATCACTTTTTCCCTCTCGCTGATCAATCTATGTCTTATTACTATATCTATGAATCTAACACTTAAATGAAATCGACTAAATTTTAGTTCATAAAATTTATTTCTTTCAATCTACGCAAAAGCATTATCTGCCGCAACTTGAAATAAAATAGGATTTTCCCCTAGTATGGAACGTGTTCTGTTCTTGTTCTATCTTGTAGAAAATTAAAATGATTAATTTAATTATGGCTATTTATACGTATCGAATTATTTTTATGTATAGATATAGAACAGATAGGTTTTATAGAAATTATAGAAAAAAACAATCATAGATCCTTCGTAAATTATAAAGCACTTATCCGTATTTCCAAGAAAAGAAATAGACGTTGTTGGCTTGTACTAAAATTTGTAGGCGACAGATGTCGATTTATTTATTTATTCAAAATATATCTTACAACAAAATAAAAAAAAAAAAAGTTTATTTAGATATTAATTAAGATAAAATCTTTTTACACACGTATTTTTGAAAGGTCTTTATGTAAAATTACACGGCTAAATGTTATATAACAACGCAAATATTATTTCTTCATAAAGTGTTAAAACAAAGAAAGACGCTTACAGGTATTACGTATAAAATATGCTGCAATATTAATCTCATTGAAAATAAGAAAATTATATAAAACCGATTTTGAAACAGCATACAAATATAACATCTCAAATGCACAATTTTCTGAAAAAAAAAAAAAAAAAGAGTATCTTATCTTGTTTATTATTTATTCATTAACTATTAAAACCGACTAATCTGACCAACAATTTCTGAAAATTATCTAATTCCCCGAGCTGTTTATTGTGATGTTAAAATTAGCATTTCATTATATGAAAATCATACATTTAATTGTATTAAAATCATATATAGAATTCTTTATTAAATTTAACTCTAAAACAACACATTTCTTTCAATTAAAAGAGATAGGGGATGCGTTTTATAAATACTATAATGACCAGTATATTTTACCTTAAATTTATATTTTGATTTTTAAATTCACTATTGTTAAAAAGAATTAAGTTTTTTTTTTTTTTTTTTTCTCTGCATCGTTAGTCCTGTTGTAGTGAAAGTAGTTTTACAGTCAAAGTGAAATAATTATAAGATACAAAAATCTTTTTATATACCATGTTTTAAATTTTCTGATGAATCACAGAGCTCTTATCAATTATCATAAAATTTTAAAAGTGATAATGACGTCAATTTTTGTGAGATGCATAATTTAACTTTTTATAATTTTTTAATGTTCACGTTTAATTAAATGCATTTATTTTTATGTCGAAAGAAAATGAACTCGTACTTTTTTTTTTTTTTTTGCAACAATTAAATTATAGCTAATATTTTAATGGCCATTTTAACGCTATTAGGATGTTATTATTTTCATACTTTAATTAATTATAAGAAAACTAATAAAAAATTCGAAAATCGGACTTCGAAGTATTGTGTTGTCACCGGGTTCTGAGCTACTGTGAAAGTTTCAAATGCCTAGCTAGTAGGGAAGTTAGTTAAATTTCGATTGCAAGATTTGTACCGGACAAACAAACAAACAAGAATAGAAGTTAATATAAACATGGTAAAAAAGAGGCAATTCGCTTACTTTCAGCGAGGTCAGCCTTGGCGAAAAACTTGGCAAACTGGCGGCAAATTTGGGAACTTGACGACCAAATTTAGCGAAAAAGCAATAGTTTAGGGTTCCCGACGATTCGAAGTTGTACGATACCGAGATCTAGAACTTCCCACGGAATTTTGGATAGAATTACCGCTAAACTTCATTGCCAAAAGATAAAAATAGGAGTGAGTTGACTTTTACGGGGAGAGTGTGTAGTCACTGCGATTCAGAATTCTTGAGAGAGCTATTCTGAACAAATGCACCTTGGAGACTGGTGGTTAACACTGGTCGCTAGCTCACGGGAGCTAGCGAAAATTTCTGCTCTGGAGTATTTGACGTTATTTTCTTTATTCTTCTCCTGCGGAACTTATATTAGACAAGACGTAGCTAACCCTCGACGATAGCTTTAGGGCCCCTAGCCCAGACCCTTCCTCTGCTTCGGTTACTTTCTCTTGTCTATTTTGACTTTATATTCCTTCCTGTGTTGGTAGTTTTTTCCCCCCTCACACTTGTGATTGTGAACTTTTTTCCGTTGTCATCGCATGTTATTTTCTATAGATTCTTGACACCCCTCCTCATTTTTTTTTTTTTTTTTTTTTTTTTTACATTCTAATGTGCGGTATCTATGACAGTTTTCTTGGGTTGTTCCAGAACGTTTGTGGATTGATGACTTTTGCAGTAAAATGGACTGCTACCAAACTTCATTAGACTGTTACCATTTGATGGATTAACATTGGCTGAAGCTGGCCCGAACGTGGGGAGGGATCTGGACTAGGTGCCCTGAAGCTATCGTCTTGGATTAGCTTATATAAATTTCCCAGGAGTAAAGTAAATAACTCCAGAACAAATTCTGTTCGATGGATTAAAAGTACTACTGGACTGTTTCGAGAATATTCGTTGAAATCACAGTTTTGCTGCACGCACTGATTCGAGAAGTTACGTTAAATAAGGGGACTAGAACCTGTCTGTTTGTTTACGAACTACTTCCTCATACAGAAAGTCGACAAGTTTTTCGTAACACAGGCTCCTTTTCATAAATAGTTCTTCATTTTACTTTTCTTTGATAATATTCATACGTGTATTTTATATCAACAGATAAATTTAAGATATAAAATTCTGGCCCTTATATTGTTTGTTATAAAAAGCATTCCCCACCTTATTTTAAATTAAAAGAATTTTATATATTAAAGAAATGCAAAATGCAAAGAATTTAGATGTATAATTTTAGAATACATTCATTAAATAGTGTTACATAATTTCAATATAATAATATGTGTGCTTTTGATTGGGATTTTTAACACCACAGCAACCAGTTAGTGAAATTAGAGTAAGATAATAATAAAAAAAAAATTTGGTCACTTTGTAATAATTAATAAATGAAAAATATAAATTGATAAAAAAAAAAAAAAAATAGAATAAAATCGAAATAAATTGAGAATCGAATAAAAAAATCTTAATGGAAACTAGTAATTTCGCGCGCACAATAGTTCTTTCTTTTCCTAAAAATGTGGAAGTGTTTCATAATTTATGAGTGACTGTTTTTACTATGATACACATTTTTCTTATACACGTTCAAATACACACAACGAAATTAAAATCTTATTTTCCCTTTTCCAGAAATTGCAACTGTAACTACATTTCATAATATGGGAGAATGTTTCACCCTACATTAGACTAGGTTGCAAGTTAACAATGATTTTATGTCAGATTGAATACAATTGTGTTAATCATCTAAAATTTAAGATTTCACTTACGTGCTAGAATTTAATTTCGTTACAGCACTTGTCTTATTTTCCGTAAAAAGAACTTTTATCTGTTAAAAACATTCATTTTACACGACACAGAAATAGTGTTTTGTGATTTTTTTCCCGTCTCTCTCTCCAAAAATATGTACCAAAAACTGAAATTATTTCGTATTTAATTTATTAAATTAAATTTATTATTAAAATTATTTCGTATTTTCGTATTCCCCCCCTCCCCCCCCCCACACACACCCCAAAAGAAAAAAAAATGATTCAACCATTGTTTGTTAAAATCAACAAAATTATTTTGTTGATTTAAGAAAACAGTTTTGTTGATTCAGCACACCTTTTGCTCACTGGATATTTCAGAAACATCTATGATATAGCTTATCGGACTGTTTAATGCGACAGTGACTCTTTTTTCAACCATATTCTTTTGGTCAACTGAGGCAGCTTGTTTTGATTAATTAAACAAAATTATTGTAAAAAAAAAAAAAAAAAAATCTAAGAATCAGTCAAAAAAATAAATTTGGTTTTCCTAACTGAACATTTAATTTATAATTTACTTATTTTTTAGTGTAGAGGAATTAAAATCATCTTTCTAACATTTAGATATGTTACTTATTTAGAATTAATACACTAAGCGACAAAAAAAAAAAAAAAAAAAAAAAAAAAAACCGCACTTGAATATTTTTCTTTTTCTCTTCCACAACCATGAATTTTATCGTTAAAAATGTAAATTTTTGAAAAAGTTTTATTACGTCGTCCTTCACGTAAGTTTTGAAAACAAGGGATAATTGTTAAAGAAGTTGTAATTTTGAGAATTATTTTGAAGATGGCGAAGATAAAGCAATTAACTTTACAACAAAAAGTATTAATTTGGGAATGGAAAGTAAATAATATTTCAACGAATGCAATAGCAAAAAAGTTAAAGGTCAACGAATCGTCCGCGAGACTGTTTTTGGCAGTTTAAACAGGAAATTTGGCTCTGGGAGGCCATGTTGCACATCCAGACGAGATGATTGTAATTTGAAAAGACTATTCTGGAAAAATCGATTTATAGCATGTTCGGAACTTAGAAGAGATTTGGAAAAAGTGTCTAACAAAAGCCTTTCTACAAGAACAGTGGAAAGACGATTAAACGAAGCAGGTTTTTAAGGGCTAATAGACCTGCAAAAAAGCCTTTATCATCGAAGAAACTTAAGAAAACAAGACTTCAGTGGGCAAAAATTTAAAAAAAAAAAAAAAAAAAAAAAAAAAAAATGGACAGTTAGTGATTGGGCTAATGTGGTTTCCTCTGATGAGTCGAAGTTCAACTTATCTGAATCTGATGGAATCAACCTAGTTAGACGGAGAACAGGCGAACGACTAAATTAAATTCTCCTTATATTATGTTTTGGGGGTGCATAAATTTTCAAGGAGTTGGGCAAATTTTAATGCTAAAAGGATCAATTAACACTAAAAAGTACATAAAAATTATAAAAGACGGTGACTACCCAACTATTTTGGAGTTATCTCAGACATTTTCCCAACCAATATTTCAAGATGATGATGCTTCTTGTCATATAGCATCTGCAGTAAGTGTATTTTATTCTAATTGTTAAATTTACTTATTCACACACGTAATAACTTATTATCCTGTAACTTAGGACAATTTTATTTTAACTTTAGGTTAAATCCTATAAAGAATAGCTGGGAAGTTCTTCGGTACTATGGCCAAGGAAATAGTCCTGATTTAAATCCAATTGAAAACATATGGTCTATAATGGGGGAAAAAAAAAAAAAAGTCAAAATTTAAAGCCTTCAACATTACAAGAGCTAGAAAACATTATTTACAATGTTTGGAACAATGAAATTTCTGAAGATTATGTTAAAAACTATATAATACTATGACGCAACACATCAAAGCGGTAATTGCAAATAAAGGTGGAATAACGCACTACTAATTATTGTTTTATAAATGATCTCTAAAAAAAGAGTTAATCCCTTTAAAATTCATTTCCCTTTATAATTCCCTTTAAACGCCACTCATATCAGAGTAATTCCTGATGATGCTTTACTATTAAAGCGAAAAGCTTTTCATATTTTTTTTTTTAACATCTTTTAAATAAAATTTAAATTTACGTGTGTTTAAAGTGTTTTTAATATATTTAATTATTGTTTTGTTATTCATTATTGGTTTATACCTGACAAAAATATAGTTCTTATTCATATATTAAAATATTACATGTTTATTTCACGTTTAAAATCATAATTAAATAGAAATAAAAGTTTATTACATTATGTTTGAAAAGGAAATTTTATGAAGTTTTTTTTATTAAATATTTTGTAAAGAGTAATAAAGGTAATTATTGAACTGCAAATGTACATAAGTATTATTTTATTTCTTTGGTATCATGCAAGCATCTTCACTCGTTTAAATGTTTATTTTTTAGTTAATGCAAATTAAAAACTTATAACTTACATTTTCCGAGTACGGCTTTTTTTTTTTTTTGCTTAGTGCATATGTTTTTACTCTCCTGATATACGTATCTTTCCCCCTTGATATAATAATGTCATTTTTAATATCACGGTTGCAATCCTACATACACACACAAAAGGGTTGTGTTGAAACATCAAAGATTTTGTTGAATCAACACACACACGCACACACACACATATATATAGCCTTAACAAAAATTTTGTTATCAGAACTCAAATTATTTTGTTTTTTAACCAAAATATTTTGTCGATTGAACCAATATTTGTTTTAAATTAACAAAACTATTTTGTTGATTTAAGCAAACAATTTTATTGATTAAGCACATTATCGTTCGTTAATTAGCCGTTTACGGAAAAAATCTATGATATAGCTTGTAGGACTGTCCAACGTGACAGTGATCCTTCTTTCAACTACATTCTTTTGCCCAATCGAAGCAAGTTGGTTTCGTTAACTAAACAAAACTATTGTTAAAATGGAAAAATAAATCTAAAAATAAGCCATCAAAATAAATTTGGTTTTTCGAAGATTTTTTTTTTTTTTTTTTTTTTTTTTGTGTGGGGAGTTGAAACCCCCTTTCTTGCTTTTAGATAAGTTATTTTAGAATTAATACATATATGTTTCTAATATGATAATATGCTTGTTTTTCTTTCTTTTTCACTTTGCAGTTGCAATTTCACATAACCCTCCCCCCCCCCCCCACCCTCCTTCCTCAAGAAAATATATATATGTTTTGTTGAAACAGTTAAGGAAAAAAGTAAGACCAATCTAATTTTTTGTTGACATAGCCTTAACAAAAAAAGTTTGTCACCAGGATCGAAAGGAGCACATCGCTCGGCCATTGGCTGTTTCCCTATAGTAGCATCGATCTATCGTATATTGCACGGCTTTTCATCGACTTCTCGAAATTTTTTCGAATAAAAACCGACGTGTTGTTTTGGCAGTATCTTAGACCGGTTTTTAATGAGGGAAATTTTACCGATAAGAGATATTGAACTTATAATAAATAACGTGAAACTCGATGAAAAAATCACATCTTTCTGTCGGATTTTGATTGGACCAGGGGTGCTACAACGAAACTACCGAGACCGTCTCACTCCCGGCAATTCTTGGCTGTGACGTCATGTTCCGAGAGTGTCAAAAAATGTGCTACAACGAAGCTCACGGAAGCTCTCTCTTGGTTTTCGGTCTCGGAAACTCCTGCCGAGATTTATCGAAAAAATATCACCAAGCGTAGAGCTTGTGGGAACGAGTTTTCGGCACCGAAATATATGTAATGTGTCCGCCATTTTAAAAAAATAAAAAATGATGAATTAAAAAGTAAAAAACGTGTACATATGTTATATTTTTTAGAAAGAACTTTCAAAACTATTAATTTTTTGTGTGAACACTATATTCGTATAATTATTACTTTTAAAGATATTCGATTAGAAAGTTCACGAGTGACAAGAGATGTATCCCTTTTGCCAAGTACACTATTAACAGAAACAATCGAATATTGAAGACTAAAGAATAACTTTCTAAATTTAATTAGTTTTTAAGTCCTCAAAGCTATGAATTGGAAGCTAAATTATGTAAATTCATCATTCATAATGAAATACGATGCTAATTTAATGATAGTATATCATAATAAATTAGCTACCAGAACCTATTCCGTCAGTAGCTCGATCGCAGCGTATGTGATTGCTGACCCAAAGTGCTCGGGTTCGATCCGCGGGCGTTTCAGTTTTTTTTTTTAATAATAATAATATATTTTTTTTTTTTTAAAGGGGGGGGGGGCAAACAATTAATTTAAATATTTTTTTTCTTTTTCTTTTCTTTTTCTTTTATTTATTTATTTTAATAAGAAGAGTACTTTAAATATTAGGATTTTCCTAATATATGTATATTACTAACAAGGGAAGTATGAATACTTAATTTATTAATTATAAAATAAATAAATATGTATATATATATATATATATATATATATATATATATATATATATTTTTTTTTTTTTTTTTTTTTCAACTGCAAAAAAATAATTTAAAAATAAACTGCTTGATCGTTTTATTTTACTGCTGATTGTTATCATTACTAATCAGAAATAAATAAATTATTTTTCGTTTTTATTCTTTGCTGATGAGTGCATATAATTCTAATTTGTTTTAATAATTATTTTCTCATAAGTTATTAATTAAATTTAACACACACAAAAAAAGAAAAAAGAGCTTCTTTTCATCTGAAATTAAATAGTCAAAGCTTACAAAGGCATAGATTTCATATATATATTTAAACACAATATTGAACATATATGTATCACTTCCTAATTTTCTTTCTCCTCCCCCCCCCTTCCTTTTTTTAGTATTACTAACAAATAGGATAAGAATAATTAATTTAATTAGAAAAAATAAATAAAAGCACCCCCTCTTTTTTTTTTTTTCAAATTGTAATAAAATATTTAAAATATGAGATACTTACCCTTCGATAATATTTCTACTTTTATAGTCATTATTAATCAGAAAAAAAATTGTAGCGTTTTAATTTTGAAAATACAATTTCTTAAATTTCTTTGTAATTTGTTAAAATATTACAAAGAAAATATTATAAATACATACACACACATAGGTATTTCGAGTTCATGCTAAATTATTTTCTGGTAAATTATTAATTAAATTTAACCACACTCCCCTAGAAAAAATAAAAATTCCAGTCAAAATAAATTATTTTATAAATACTTGATTATTCTTCTGTTTTTAAATAAAAAATCATTATTAATCAAAGATTAAACTTTTAACAACCTTAAAAATTTTTCTTCTATATAAATAATTTATTATTTAATAATTTATTTTTTATTCCTTGCTGAATATTTGTGTAATTCCTGATTTAATTTAGTAGTTATTTTCTATTTCATAATTAAATAAATTTAACTTTTTTCTTTCTTTTTTTTTTTTTTTTTTAGTTAAATAAAAAGTATTTACAAAATAAATTAAATGTTTTAAAAGTAAACATTTTGATGAAAAATTATTTATTTTAAGCAAATATTCTAAGTTTTTTATGACTTCTTTTTTTTTTTTTTTTTTAAGGCAAACAAATATTTAAAATAATTTTTTCTTTTCTTTTTTTTTTAAGAAGAGTAATGCAAATATTAAAATCTTTCTAATTAATATATATATATATATATATTACTAAGAAGGGAAGTATAAATATTTAATTTATTAATTATAAAATATATAAATATGTATATAAATATAAATTTCAATTGCAAAACAACAATTTCAAAATAAAGTGTTTGATAATTTTATTTTACTTCTGATTGCAATCATTACTAATGAGAAATAAATAAATTACATTAATTAAACAAATTATTTTCCATTTTTATTCTTTGTTGACGAGTGCATAGATCTTAATTTGTTTTAATAATTATTTTCTCGTAAATTATTAATTAAATTCAACACAAACACAAAAAGAAAAAAAAGTTATTTTCAGTTGAAATAAAATAGTCAAAGCTCGCAAAAGCATATTTCAATTTTATTTTTCTTAATATATATATTTTTTAAACATAGTATGCCCTAAAAATATATCCTTTGAATATATGTGTAACACTTCCTGATTTTCTTTCTATTTTATTTAATTTTAATTATTTTATTTATTTATTTTAAGTATTACTAACAAGGAGAACATGAATAATTAATTTAATAATTAGAAAAAATAACTAAGAATTTATTATTATTATTATTATTATAAAATATTTAAGAAATGAAATGCTTTCACTTCAATAATATCTCTACTTCTACAGTCATTATTAATCAACTTTTATTGCATATTGCAACTTTTTAACTTCAAAAATACAATTTCTTAATTTTTTTTATAATATTTTGCTAAATCATTATAACGAAAATATTATAAACACACACATATATATATATTTCGAGTTGATGCTAAATTATTTTATGGTAAATTATGAAATAAATTTAACTACCCACCCCTACAAAAAATAACAATTTCACTCGAAATAAATTATTTTACAAATGCTTGATCATTCTTTTGCTTTTAAATAAAAAATCATTATTAATCAAAGATTAAACTCTTAACCTTAAAGATTTATCTTCTATGTAAATAAATTATTTATTACTTATTTATTTTGTATTCCTTGGCACTGAATATCTGTGTAATCCCTGATTTAATTTAGTAATTATTTTCTGTTTCATAATTCATTAAATTTAACTCAACTTCTTTTATTTATTTATTTTTCAGTGAAATAAAAAGTAATAAACATTTGGATTTTGATGACAAATTATTTATTTTAAGCAAATATTCTAAAACGGAGAAAAAAAAAAAAAAGCGGATTAAACGAGGATCGAACCGAGGAACTCTCAGACAACAGAAAGTTACTCAGGCACAGCGCCACTGGCTACCTGCAGAAGTTTTTCCATCAGTCTTGAGTTATATTTTACAACTCTTAAATAGAATCTTCACAATTCTTTCATTATAAACTATGAATTTTACATGGTTTAGCTTAGAATTTATAGCTCTGAATACTCCAAAATTGATTATTTTTCAGAAAATTATTCTTTAGCCTTTAATTTTAGACAGTTTCTTTCGCTTAAAAATGCAGTTGACAAAGCGATATTCCTCTTGTCACTCGTGAACTTTCTAATCGAATATCTTTAAAAATAATGTTTATATGAATATAGTGTCCACACAAAAAATTAATAGTTTTGAAAGTTCTTTTCAAAAAGTATAACTTTGAAGCATATTTTTTGCTTTTTTGTTTCATCAGTTCTTATTTAAAAATGGCTGACAACGTTGGATATATTCGCTTTTGACCACCTACTCACTGATTGGTCAAAAGTATCCGGTACCGATAAAGTTTTATATCTCCGCACTGGGCTTCCGTTACCGGCTTCCAATACGTTCGTTGTAGGGCTAAGTATGAGTCTCGAAAACGTGAGTGCCGGGATCTTGGAAATTCGGTACCGGGAAGTTTCCTGCACGGAAACTTCTCGGCATATACGTTGTAGGGCCCCAGTTTCTAAAACTTCTTGGATTCCGATCATCGAATTCAATTATCCTCGATGAGACATTTCGAATTAATTTCTGATGATATTCATGCTTTTCGATGATTATCAGCTGTTCATCAATTCATCAGATTTTGATGAGAGGTCATTTAATGACCGATTACATTTTGTTGCTAAGGTTTCAACAAAAAGATCCATGACGTAACGTCTCGGACTATCCACTGACAGTGACATTTCATTCAGCCTTATTCTTTTGGTTAACTGGAGCAAGTTGGTTTGGCTAAATGTACAAATTTATTGTTAAAAATCACAAAATACATCTAGAAAATTAGTCACTAAGACAAATTTGGTTTATCCTACATTTTTTTTTTTTTTTTTTTTTTTTTTTTTTTTTTGTACGTGTGTTTGTGTGAAAAGCAAAGAAACCTAAAACTGTTTGAATACACTGAAAAAGAATTTAAAACCAGTCTCTTTTCCCCTCTTTTTGAATTAATTTTCAACAAAAGAACATAATCCTCTTCCATTTCGCAACAATGTATTTTATTTATTTTTCAGTTTAAAGCTGAATTTATACAAAAAAAAAATAAATTTAAAGAGATCTTAAAAACAGTGATAAAAATATCTGCAATGAAGATTTTTGAAACATAAACGGACTGCTGCTGCCCAGCGACGCATTACAAAATAATTTTATTTTTAACTTTACGTTCGATGCCGCTCTATTGAATTTAAATCATATTTGCATTTTAAGTAGTCTATGAAAAGAATGTAAAAGCTCGTTAATTTGTAAACGATTATAATCTGTTCTTTTCATAGTATATTGAAATAAAAGGGATTTAATACAGGAAGATGGTCAACTGCATTGTTCTTTTTAAAAATAGTGCATGAAATATAACAGGAAAACATTATCTGCACGCTCTGATTTTCATGCATATGTATGTAAAGTAGGTGTGTTTAAAATGGTTTTATTACAAAATTCTTAATTTCAAAGGTTATAAATGAATTCAAATAAATCACACAGGTCAACGATAAAAAAAAAATTTTTTCGTGGTGCCTGAAATTTTCAGATTGATTTTGAATATTTTGGTACTGTTAATTCCAAAAATGCCAACCGTTTTTTTTTTTCTAGCAGCTCTAGTTTATGAAATATAATTATAATTATATTGAACGTTATTACTATTATTATTATTTTTATGACTATTACTAATATTATGACTATTACTATTACTATTATTATGATTCTTCTTCTTCTTCTCCTTTTTCTTATTAAAATAAACTCAATGAATGATACTGAGGGGGCGAAAAATTGAAGTGAATAATCTCTTTGGAAATTATAAGACTTCTAACTATGGAGAAAAAGTGGAGAATATACTCAATACTTTTTGTGCACTCGGTTGTAACATGAGCATAAAATTACACTGCCTAAACAGTACTTTGACTTTTTTCCACATCGTTAAATGTATATGGTATTTTTAGCATATAACATAGATAAACTAAAAATCTAGAGCTGATGGGGCAAAAATGAAAACATTTTTGGAACCAGTAACCCAAATATAGCCAGAAATATTTCAAAATTGTTAGGCACCAAAACTACTGTTGACCGGTGTTATGAATGTGCAACCTCTATTCTTATCATCATCATCATCATCATCATTATTATTCTTAATAGTAGTAATAATAATATTTGAAGCACTGCAATGATCATTATATTCTACCAATTAGAACAGAAAAGTTTATTATAATGAATAAATTGTAATATGTGACTTCAATATACACTTGGATTCATCAAAATTATTTAAACTGTTTTTTTTTTTTTTTTTTGTGATATATTTAATTAATAACAAAATTCAATTATTTGAGGACATTTGAGGAAATGTACCTTTCCAGGATTTGATTTTTTTTTTTTTTTTTTTTTTTTTTTGTTCAGAATAAATAAATAAATAAAAATAAATGATAAAAATAAATAAATAAATAAATAAAGACAGATTTGTGTCAAATTGTGACAAATTTGTTCAACCATTTCTTTTCAAAAGGCATTGACGAATTCTTTTCAAAGATATCCGCTCTGAAAATTTTCATCTTCCTGGGAAGGGTATTTCTCCCGGGTGAGGAAGAGGGAGAAGGTGTAATACGATGCCCCATATATATATATATATATATATATATATATTATTCCTGTCATAAATATACATATTTTTTAAATTTCATATTAAAAAGTTTAAAATAACTCTCTTCCTACACATTAAAATTTATTCTATATTGCCTTATTAAAAAATATGAAAAAATGGGATGACAGTGCCACCTTCTGAGCGATGTACACCAAACTGTAATCATCACCAATTTAAGTTAAATTCCAACTTAATGTCAAGTTTGGTTAAATACCGTTTATTTATTCATGAGATACAGCATTCATGGACACACACAGACAGATATTTTCTAAAAAATTGTCAGCTCGTATTTGGGCTTCTCAAAACGTGTAAATTCATCGAAATCTGGAGATAAAAGAACTTCACGAATCCAGTACTTTCTTCTTACATATATAAAAGAAAGTAATAATATAATTTATAGAAGAAATGTTTAAGAACAAACCAATTAAAACTAAGAGAAATGAAGAAAAGAAAATGATTTCAATTTTCCGGTATAAATTGCACTATTATTAATAACTTATTGTATGTATGATGGATGTAAAGTAATAGTTAAAAATAAAATTGAAATTTTATTAATTTGCATAAATTCGTTCTGATATGTACTAAAAAAATATAAAATAAAATAAAATAAAATTCGCTGAAGGGTTTGAGGCACCTTAGTATTAAGGTTAAAAGATTTCTAGGGTGAATTTACTACTTGCAAGGAACACTTAATTTTTATTTGAAAATAATAATTTTTAAGCATCGCATATTTTTTTTTTTTTTTTTTTTTTTTACTATTCCATGTATGCCTATCATTTAACGTTCCTATGAATTATAATATACTGAGTAGAATTTATGAGAGAAAGTAGAGATATTTTAAAATCTACTCTACTTTTGAGGTATATTTTGGAGTGGAGGCCTGTTCTTTTATTATGTCATTTTATAAAATAACTTCAACTATTGATTGAGAAAAAAAGAGAAACATGTTTAAAATTTAGTGCGTGTCTATCGTTTTGCATAAAAAAAAATAAATCTACATTAATAAAATAAGACTTTTGCTTATAAATTTATCAGAATCAAAAAAATTTGCGGCTTCACACACCATGAAAGCCGAAAATGACTTCAGAATTTTTTTCTCTCTCTCTTTGTATGTGTCGTTGTGTCTGTATGTCTGTAACGCTATTTTTGTCCGGGTATCACGCGAGAATAACCGGACAGAATTCAACTTGGCAGGAATTTAGGTCTTTACCCAACTTAAAATTATATATATCGAAAAAAAAAAAAAAAAAAAAAATGAATAGATTTATGAGATATGGGTAAAAAACGTCTGCGCATGCGCCATAAGACTTTTGTCAGTAAAACGCATTGAATGGGGAAAAAAATTGCGTTTTCTTCATATTTCAAACATCAGGGAACCCCAAAATGATTTCCGAATATTTTCGCCGTGTTCATGAGAAAGGTGGAGGTGTATAAAACATTTTTTTATTCTGCCGGGTATCACCGGAAAGCGGTAAGACAGAATGTGATGACACTTGGCTCATGTTTAGGTCTGTACCAAACTTAAAATTATATCCATCGAACCTTCAAAAATTTAATTAGATTTACAGATATATGAGCAAAAAACGTTTCTGTAGCCAGTTAAAAATTATTCGTAGTTATTTAGATACATTAAAATGACTATATTTGACAAAAAACTCGATTTTTTTCATTGTTACTTTGTTTTTTGATGTAAACACGGCGTTCTCTTAAGCAGACGATATCTTTTCCCATTTCTGAAAATTCTTTTAAGAATTTGTAATTCACTTTAAAAGTTAGATTGTTTTGCATATAAAACATATTTTATTGCAAGCGCAATGGCGATTTTTATAATTATTATTAATTCGTGCTTTTTAAGTAATTATTTTTGTGAAGTGCTTTAAGTGCTATATGCATTGCTTTAAATTTAAAAGTAACAATTACATATATTATCAGCGGAAAAAAAAAAAAATAAAAAAAAAAAAAATAACAGAAAATTCTGCTTACATTTTTTGTAAACAGAATTTAATTTATTACGACAGGATTTATTTCAATCTATTCTACCATATAAAGGCATGCAGTAATTGTGTTTCATTCCTAGTCTTGGCGAGAAACGTCTGAGCTATTTCGATGCCAAATTTCAAGTTTCGCCAAGGGTTTCTATAATTAATCTGTTCCATTTCTTTAGAACAGTTTTTCTCGATTTTAATTTAATTATTAAAAAAAAAAAAAAAAAAAATAGTCTGCACGTTCTTTTTTATTTTTTATATAAAAAGAAAGATATTTACTTATATATTTATTTATTTTTGGCTCATAAATAATCGACTCTCGATAAATAGTTTTTAAAATTTTAATAAATTGTTAATTTCCAAATTTATGTCACAGTGTTTGTTTACTTTCAGGAATTTCCATTTCTTTTATTACATTTGAGCCTTTTCCGACTTTTTCCATATATTTTAATTTATTAGAAAATGCTATCATTATTTTAGAAACATGAACTTAATTTTCATGTTTGTATGTTAATTTTTTTTCCCTTTTCTTTCTTTCTTTCTTTTTTCTTTTTCTTTCTTTTTTTTTTTCGGCATAAAAAGTAATATAAAATTCAAGGTAGAACACTACAAAGGGAGACAGCGCAAAACCACAGACTGAAAGAAATAGTACTTTCGCACTAAAAAAAAAAGTCTGGTGTGGAACAATTACACGACTTCCATTACCCACTATTACACGTATTATATGCATTTTTTGGAATTTTCCAGTAAAAGACACTTGATACACGTATAAAGACAAATAAAACAGAGTTTACATGGCGAGTTATGAAAAATGGTATCTAAAATAGATTCAATTTTCAAGAAAATCGTTTGAGCAGTTTTTGAGATACCAACTTTTACCAAAACTTGGTATTCTCAATTATTGACCGGAAAACAATAATTACATACAAAAGGATATTTAAAAGAGAGTTAATATGGCGAGTTTGAAAAAAATTCCTTTAAAGGAATGCTCTTGCGAGACCTGAAATTGAGCTATTTATACAGGACGCCTATCAATTTTACTGAACTAACCAACTATATCATTCGAAAGGGCATCTAATGGAGTGTTTATGCAACTTTGAAGAAAATCGTTAGAGCCGTTTTTGAGATACGGATTTACGGTCCCATTTCCGGTTTCCGATGACCCACTTCCGCTTCTCCAATTTTCACCAAAATTTGGAAAATCCATCTCTACACCAGGCCTGTATCAGCTGTAAAGTTTCGTAGATCAATCTTTATTAATTTCGGAGATGTGATAGCCAGAAGATTCCACACATACATACATACTGACCAATTACCAAAAACTACTTTTTTGGACTTGGGAGGCCTTAAAACATGTAAATCAGGTGAAAACTCGATATCGAATGTTTGGACCGATTACAATACTTCCATTACCTACGGTAGTAAGGTAATGGAAGTAAAAAATGCAATATTATTATTATTATTTTAATAATAACTAATGATAATTAATGCGAATTATACTTATGTCTAGATTATTTTATTTAAGAAGAGAAAAATAGAGCTGAAAAGCTGAAAATGTAATGTTTTTCGCCAGTTTTGCTTGCTTTATCTTTTAATTAAAAAAAAAAAAAAAAAAAAAGAAGAAGAAGAAGAGAAGAAAAAACATTCCCAACAAATAATCGTCAATAACGTGATAATCGCCAAAACATTTTCCCTGCGATTATCTGACTCATCTTTGACATTCTTTCTTATACTCCCCTAAAAAAGCAATGTTTCGTCCAATGTAATAATAGGTCTACGTAAAAAGTTAATATGTTACTATACATTAGTTTCCACATTCATAGCTTTAGTATAGTACCCTCTTCTTGACACTTAAATTTGTGTTCCATTTTGGCGATGAATTAAAATGGCTATCGCAGTTGTTAGAAAAGACCTTGGCGAGAAACGACCGAGGTACTTTGATGCCAAATTTCAAATTTCACCAAGTGACGCTACTAAAACTATTTCAAAATGTAAATATTTTCTCTATTTTATAACGCATATGTATTAAGTGATTCCCTGTTATCAATATTGGATTCAAATGTCGCCATAGACTCAACATTTGACGAAAATTCAATGCAGAAAAAACTAATATATTTTCGACGCAGTTGAATGTTGAGGAAAAGGTACAGCTTTAGTATAGAACCCTTTTTCAGACTTTTTTTGACTGTTTTATTAGAGAGTCGTATTTATCTACTGAACTATTAAGTAAAAATAAAATTTATTTTAAATTGTTTCTACTAATTTTTTTTTTTTTTTTTTTTTAACTAATAAACCTTAAAGTTAAATTTAAAAATAAAATAAATTTAATTGATTAAATTTTAATTTAAAACTGAGATTAATTTGAGTTACGTAAATTTGCAATTCATAATTATCATGCAAAGGTAGAGGTGTTTCCCATGGATTTAAAAGAACAAGATAGGGAGGAATGATAGCGCTCTCTGTTAGACTGAAAAAAAGGTAATGACCCGCATTTATTTTTTATTTATTTATTTATTTATTTTTTTAATAATATTGCTTAATAGAACCTAAACAAATGGTAGCTTTTCAAAAAATCCCTATTAGAAAATCAGATATTTAATAAAAAACGCCCCGCAGTATGTAATTAAAAGTAATAAAACTAGTACTTTTAATAGTAAAAAGTAATTAACAGTAACTTAAAAGTAATTAAAACTCAAAAGCTGAGAAAATTTCTTTAGAAAGACGGACTAATTAAATTCATCTTTTTTTCAGTTTTTGATAACTATTACCAATCTTAAATTAACTAATTTCATAATTAATAATGAAGTGTCAAAAACTATTAGAAGTTAGAATTTGATTAGACTTAATTGTTAAAATTTAAATCTAGAATCCATAAAGCAATAATATATATATATATATATATATATATATATATTGAGTGTGTGTATGTGTGTGCGAGTGTGTTTAATATGCAAACACCATAACAAGGATTAGAAGAAATTAGAAATAAGATTTAATTATTGAATTTACTAGAAATTTAGGACAACCATAAAGTCTAGCTTGAGAATAGATATATTAGTGAAAATTGACAAATTATCCTTATTATTAATAATAATAATGACCATCTTCTGTCAGGAACGATT
Source organism: Salticus scenicus (assembly GCA_963930645.1). Classification (NCBI taxonomy): domain Eukaryota; kingdom Metazoa; phylum Arthropoda; class Arachnida; order Araneae; family Salticidae; genus Salticus; species Salticus scenicus. Next base: position 136,258,481 of record OZ005653.1, on the reverse strand, counting down.
CCGGTTTAGACCGCTTCAAAACGGAGACTTTTGGTAGTCTTCCCCCCCCCCCCTTAGAAATGCTATTTATTTTTATTTTTATTTATTTATTTATTTATTTTTTTATTTATTAATCTGCATAAATGTTACATCATTAGAAAGATCTTTCAAAACTGAACATTTTTTGTTTTTGCACTTTTCCCTTAATTTCAATATGTAAAAAGATTTCAACGAAAGTTTATAGCTACCATTGCAATGGGCTCTTCCCACCGTCGTCTGCTCAATCACGTGATAGAGGAAAACGAATAATCGAATTCTGAGAATCGAATTCAATTAAATATTGTTCTTAAGAACAAAAATGTTAATATTTAATATAAAATAAAATAAAAGAAATATTGTGCATTTGTAAACAGTAGAATAATTGTATTTGCAAATTTAATAATTTTTAAAAAACATTTTATGTGTTTATTTATTTTTACCTATAAGAATCGATTTTTGTATATTGTAGTGTAACTGTAACATTAACTGATCTAGCAATAAATAATAGCTTCTTGTGGAATGTTTACGGATTATAAACTGAAATTTTAAAATGTCTTAATTTAATTTAATTGCATAAAGGTGTTACAAGTTAATTAACTTAGTTACTGGTCTGAATGGATTTACGTAATACGATATTGCACTGTCACTGATTTAAGTACCAAAAATCAGAGTATTTAAACATGGTCTTCATGAACATCAATAACAGGTATAAACTAAATGATGATTGTAAATGTATACAGCAAACAAAAAATGATGAATAATGATATAAAATGGATTAAAAATGATGATTTATAAAAAATAACGCAGATTAAATACGATTGATCAAAAATAGCCGGCCAGGTGGTTCGGTCGGTAGGTTGCTGCCTTCCGAATCTTCTGGTCCCAGGTTCGAATCCTGGTGCGAGCATGGATGTTTGTGATGTCTTATGTCTTAAATATTGTGTACTTATTTCTGTGAATTTCTGTAATATGGAGCAATCGAGACGAAAGTCATTGTAACTATAGGTCTCAATATATGTGAAATAAATAAATAAAAAGATCAAAAATAAGAATAGAAAATATGTTATTTCAGCAATCGATCTAGATAAACAAGACTTCGTCTGCTATTTGTTTTTCCTCTATCATGTGACCTCTGACGTCATCTGGGAAGAGTCCATTCTAAAATACCCATGGAGGATAAAATTAAAATGTAATATAAAATTCAATCATAAAAATTATGGGCTAATAGTTATTACACCATTTTCTTGAAATCGTGATAATGTACTTATCTGATATAAACAAACAGTTGATTGTGACGTCATATTTATCAAATTAGTTAAAATAAATAAGGTTACAAATAAGGTACCTAAGGTTATTTCGTTACAAATATGGTACCTTTCATTTGGTACCTTATTTGTAACGAAGTTTTGATTAGATATTTTAGAATTAATTAAAATATTAAAATAATTTCAAAATTGGACATTTAAATTTATGATTGTTGCCAAAATTTTTTTTATCAGTTATTGATATATATATATATATTTTGGGGGGGGGGGGGGCATAAGATGAAAAAATGCTTTCGCGGAAAAATAAAAAAAATTTAAATTTGCCCATGCATATAAAAAATACTTATTAAAACGAGTCGAAGAAGGAAGCGAAATAAGTACTGAGTTATATTATGATATATAATATGATACGTTATATTAGACCTATCGTCCTGGATTAATAGGTATTTTCATTAAAAGAAATAGTTTGTTCGTTCAGTGCAACTTGCACATTAGTCCCGTCAGGTACAACTTGCATATTAGTCCCGTCAGGTGAACTTGCACATTAGTCCCCTTTAAATATAGTGTCCAACGAAGCAGGCAAAGCATTCGTTGATTCACTACCTTAACTGATTTCACATTCCGTCATTTTTGACGGGGTTATATACTAGTTAACTATAATAACCTATTCTCTATCTTCATCAGCACAACATAGTAAGCTTCAACTAAAAAATATATATATTTGAATAATGTACTGTGAATAATACATAAATTCCCGTGCGAAGAACGGGCACAACAACTAGTAAATAAATAAAATTAAAACTGAAATAAAAATAAAAATCTGGTATTGCACTTACTCTTATCCTGAATATAAATACTATAAAAGCAGATTACAGATCAAGATGTAAGATACGAAGTATTACATATAAATATACTTTAAGTACCACTCAAAATATTTTTAAGAACTGTTTTATTTGACATATGTTTTGCGTATATGTGTGCGAGAGGGGAGAGGGCTATCGTCACCACACCCTCAGTACCTTCTTGAATTTAATATCTACATCCGTTTGATAAAAACAAAACAAAAAATAAGTCTGTTATTAAAATGAAAAGTTTCTTCGAAATTATTTAGCTAACTTTCATGTACACCACTCCTTGAAATTTGCCAGTCTCGGTCAAATTTTCAAATGTCATTTTCATTTGATCTTTAAAATACCAAACTTGAATTTCCTGCAATTTTTTGTTTTTTAGTTACGTTGAAAACAGACATACACACAAATGATAGAAAAAACACAAAAAAAAACTTAATGTTTGTATGTAGGGATCTAAAAAAAAAAAAAAAAAATGTAATTATAGTAAAAAACCAACGTTGAAAATTTAAATTCAAACAATACTTTTTGTATCGTGATGCATTTAAGATAATTAATTGGTTATAAGATAATTAATAAAGATTGGATATAAGATAATTAATTTTATTGGTTAATTATAATTTTTAAGCAGTTTTGTTGGACTTGATAAAGTTTAGTAAAGGGTTTACATTAATTATATTCAATAGAAAAAAACTTTTTTAATTTGGGAGAGCCCTGTGTATTGTCTATAAATTATATACACACCATACAGAGTACTTAAATTTGTTCTGTATGAAACACAAACAAATAACTTAAAATGCAGTTCTAGCAATTTCCAAGTATTGGCGTTATATATCTGAATTCTTTTGTGCGGCCATGTAAGCGTATGGTGAATGATTTTCCTACCACATTCTATACAAAATTTGATTTTATTAATACAGAAAACTATAACTTTATTTGATTTTCCTTCTGCAGTCTAAAGATGTTAAAATTCGCCTACCAGAAATTTTGCACATAGACGTAATGCATTTGTATATTCTTGGATGCCCCAGTACACGAAAAATTTGTTTTATATTAGTAAATATTTTCAAGTAGCGTCGCCATTTGATAAAGATTTAAAATACCAAGTTTGGACTTTCTACTAACATTTGTTATTGAGTTATGCTGGTAAGAGACACGCACAAACCAACTGCTAAAAACCTGATTTTTAAATTCAGGAGACCTCAAAACGTACAATTATATAGAAACCTTAATTTAAAAAAATTGACACAAAAGCAATTCTTTTTCTATCTTACATTGGTAAGAGAAAGTAAAAAACCTTTATACAAGATGTTTATACTTTATAAGAAAATTTTATAAATCATTAGTTTCATTATCTAAGATTAAATAATAATAATAATACAATAAAATAAAATAATACCTATTTTACATGTCAACAAAATTTTAACACAAGAAAATCACTTAAATGATTCATGAGAAGAAGAAAAAAAAAAAGTAAGTATGTTTTTCTCACAATGACAGACGATAAAAACGGACCACTTCAAGAACAATATTATGATTGATTTTTGAGAAATGTCGCTTGCAAAATTTCCACATTAATATGTCAAGCTTCAGTAATTTGAGACATGAGTTGGCTTTAAAGTTTTTTCTAGCAACGAATCATTTTCTTAAATCCTGATTCATGCTTCAGTGATTTTTTGGACATTTAGAAAATATTTTCTGAGAAACGACTGTAGATACTGATAACAAAATTCTACCTTTGTCTCCGATCATTATTTAAGGCGCTAGCTTTGAACATGACTATTTAACGTTTGTGTGACATTTATTCTCCCTTGAAAATATTATAAAATAACTGACATTCAAGGCAAAATACTTCAAGGTTTTGTAAAAGGCTTAAATTCTTTTCTTCACTGAAGTGGCTTGTTTTTAACGGTTATTGGACATTTTTACTTATAAAGCGCGCTTCGCTGGGCACTATATTTAAATGAATTCTCGAAATTCCATATCATTATGAATAAAATCTAAAAAAAAAAAAAAAAAAAAAAAAAAAAACTGAAATCAGAAGTTTCGCTAAATACCACTAAACTATAGCGTCTAGCATACATAGTATAGAAAGCGACCACCAAATCAGTGCCCTAAAGATGGATCTCCAGAGGTCAGTGCGATCGACTTTATTGCTTGAACCGAAACTAATGTATTTATTGGTTATGTATTTATGAGCTTAAATTGCGTGACTTAGCAGACGAAACTGGGAAAAGCCAATCAACTCTTATGCAATGTTTACGATTTAAGCAAGAAATTCGATCACAACGCTATCTGGGAGGCTTAAATTTTTTAGCGGTATTTTAAGCATTTTGTTATAAGCGATTACCACACTGTATATTCTAGGCACTATAACTAAACTACATATCGCAAACACGTAATCAACACAACACACGAAAAATAGCTTTTCTAAGATAAATTGGAGCAGATTTATGCTTGAAAATCTGTTTTTTTGGTAATTTCGCAAAATACCGTTAGAGTGCGTATTGCATACGCATAACCAACCAACACATAAAAAAATCGCTTTTCTGAGATAAATTGAAGCAGAGTTATGCTTGAAAACGTGTCCTCTCCCCGCTCCTAAAGTGAGAGAAGGGTGGGGAATTTCACCCCCCTTAAAAATCGAAAATTTCAAAATCGCAGAAATTGGATTTTTTGTACTCATGTCTGGTCTATTCATGTGCAATTTCTTCACCGTGAAGTAATTTGGAGCCGAGTTATGCTTACAATCATGTTTTGATTCGGGCCCCGCCAGACGGGCGGGAATGGGGGAGGGGGTTCGACCCGACATACCAGGTGTTTCAATTTCTTCTTCCCCCACCTATACCAACTGCGGACAGCATTTTTTAATCCCTTATGTCAACTGCGTCCGTTGAAAATTTCGCCAAGTGCGACGAATCGCCAAATAAGAATAATAAAATTGTATTAGTAATATTTCAGCATAAAAGACTTGATAAATCTCGCACTTTAATAACTTTTATATCAAATTTATAGAGATTTGAAATCTTTAATACATTTCTGTAAAAATTTGCAAAAAATTTATTTTTGTTACATTTTTATTCTTTTTTAACTTTAACACTAAAAATAGCTAATGTCACCAAAACCTGCAGGTTAAAAAATTAATATACCTAATAATTTCTTCTACTGTACACGAGTGTACAAAAGTGAAAGAAAGAGAAAGAAAAATCAGGATTAAGTTTGACATTTGAAGGCATGTGCGACTTCACCTACTTGTAATGCATCCTTACCACTATTTTTCTTTTCTTTTTTAAAATTGTTAAAATTTCTAATTTTTTCCAAAGCTTACGTTTGAGAAAAATTAAATAATTATTAGTTTAAAAATTATTACTTATGCTAAAGTTTTATAAAATTCGATTAATGATAGGATAACTAACTTGCCATTCAAATTTTATGCTCATATGTTGACTTGTTTAAAAGTTATGCTCAAAAGAAGAAAATGGGAAAGGAGGTTGTTCCTTTAATTTTGAACACCAGTGTGTATAGCACATTAAAACATCACTTAAGTTTTTTTTTTTTTTAAGTATATTTGGGGAATGGTGGACGTTAAAAATAAAAATTTTAATTATCATATTTGAATTGTGAAAGTTTATATATATACACTACCGCTCAAAAGTATTTGCCCACCTTGTTTTTTTTTAATATTTTTACCATATTATTTTTTAGACATATAATTTTTATTAATTAATAAAATACACATCTAATCATTACTAAATATTATAAATTAATTAAGATATAATTATTTTTCAAGAAGTAAATTGATTTTATTAAAAACACCAATGAAAATGAAAATTTCATAGACGTTGTTTTTGGCTTATATTTTTAATTTGGAGATCTTAATTAACTATTTTATTATTTAATAATGATAATAATATACTATGTGTCTGACATATATATTTTGTTTTATAGGTTATCGCCATATTTGTGCTTTAATCCATTAATAATTGAGTAAATTGACAGTGTTCAATTAATACAAGTAGAAATTGAAATTATGCCAAAAAGAAAGGAACTTTCTACTCAGAAACGAGCTATGATTATTGGTCTACATCAGAGTGGTAAATCTAATCGCCAAATTGCGAAAGATTTACGAATTCCACGCCGAACTGTAGATTATAATGTAAAAAAATTTCAAGTATCAAATAGTTTTGCTAATAAAAAACGCAGTGGAAGGCCCCGCAATACAACTTCTACTGATGATAGATATTTAGTTACAACATCTAAACGTAACCGTAGACTCACGGCACCTGAAATCACTGCCCACGTAAATTTAAATAGAGATGTACCCATTAGCGTTTCTACAGTTAAACGAAGACTTCAAGCTGCTGGTCTTCATGGTCGTATTGCTGTAAGGAAACCTTTGTTACGAGCTGTAAATAAGAAAAAGAGACTCCAATGGGCCAAAATACATAAAGACTGGACAACCAAAGAATGGGAAAAAGTATTATGGAGTGATGAATCTAAATTCGAGATTTTCGGATCTAAGAGAAGAATATTTGTTCGCAGATCAGCTGGAGAAAAAATATTAGATCAATGCGTAGTACCTTCAGTAAAGTTCGGCGGTGGTTCCGTAATGGTATGGGGATGTTTTGGA